>CM060418.1:134879545-135336122 GCA_030545235.1 Helianthus tuberosus
AGAACTGAATGAGGGCATCAAACTTGAAGTATTCTTCGTTGAGGAAGCCATCTGCTTGGTTGTAACGAACCGAAATGACCACGAAAATACGAATCTTTTTAGGAATGAAGCACCAATTGCCCCACGGTGGGCGCCAAACTGTTTTGGTTAAAAATCAAGCAATGATAATGCAACCAAACTTTATGTTGTGAGGTATGATGCTTGAATTGATGAACAACAATAAGGATCACTATGAAATGTAATGAATAAGTGACATGAAGATTTATACGAGGAAAAAGCCCTTGATCAATGAATGATCTCCGGCATAAAAAACCTCGGGTGATGGAAACTACCGATCACCAACTCAAATTAAACAAGAAAATGTATTACAACTTCGGATGATAGCGAGCTAAGTACAAGGATCACTATAGTGTATTGTGTAAAAAAGTGTGTAATCGCCAAGTGAATTAACGAGAGCTGATGAGAGCAGTTGTAAGAGTGTGTGTGTAGCCAAAAATAGCCAAGTGTTTTCTAATTGGCTCGCTACCCCTTTAAAAATGGTAAATATCTACACTAACTAACATTTCAAAAGTTGTGCAAGTCCTCCACGACTCCATAACGTCCACTTTTAGCCAGGCACGTGCGGAATAGGTATAGAATATTCTCCAGGAATATCGCCAAGACCATGTCCAAGCTCATGTTCCTGCAAAACATCATCACATTCAAAGTAGACAATCGTTAGTACAAGGATCCTTAAGATGATCCATGATCCTGATCCTGCAACACTTCTGAGGATCACTGCTTCAGACAGAATTGAGGATCACTAAACCCAACAGTAAATGAGGATCACTGATCATTGAGAAATCCTCCCCTAACAGAGGTAATGAATGATTTTAGTCTAAGCAGTTACAAACAGTCACATCAAAGGTCTTATCTCTTAATTGCCTCGATTACCGTGAAAAAATGTAACTGTTAGTCTCAGGATACTTAACGGTAACATTTTTGGGGACAATTGTTATGGGTGAAATTCTGAGCTCATATCCTGGATAATATCTTGAATTATATCTTGGCTATATGATAAATGTACATTCTCAGGATGCTGACTCAGGATATTGGTAACATCCTGGATGGTATCCTGAGGATCACTAACAGATTATGTGCAGGAGTGCGAATCCAAGCTTGCAACATTCATGAAGACCTTTTCCCTTGAAGACTCGGTCCAAGTAGTTTGAAGAAAGACGTTGAAGCCGCTTTACTTGGTCTCCAACGTTAAATAAAGAATATTCGATGGCATCCCCCATTTATAGGAGACTTTGTTTTCATTTCTTAGCTATAAATAGACGGATATATCAGATCGAATAGGACACAACACTCACTGCTCTCAATCACTTATACTCTCACGCAACTCTCACTTTCTGAAAAAGCATTGTAACACTTAGTAGCGATCTGATCAATATCCTGCACTGTATCCTGACATTTGAAGCAATAAGAAGAACAAGGCAGCTGCGATTGTAAGCTCCCGAGGTTTTATGCCGGCGATCTAGATTGATCAAGGGCTTTCCTCGTACATCCCGGGTCACCTTTTACTTTTTGCTCATTGTTTGACTGTAAATATAACTCAATATCCTGAGCTATATCCTGAATATTGTTTTTGCAAGCAACTAACTCGGCATATTTTCGATACATGTTCTTAGCACACTACCTCACTTAACTAATTTGATCACTAAATTGCTTAGGTAATTTTTGACCAAAACATTTATTATATCAAGTAGGATACAGGTCTATAATGTGACAGAAAATTATGGCGTTTTGAAAAGATAAATAAATTCAGTTTTCCATGTTGTGGCTTTTAATATAATAAATGTTTGGCAATAATGTTACCGTCTCTTCATTTTACTGTTTCGTTCAATTTCATCTGTGAAGTAGTGTTGATTTTTCCAGTAACACCTTGTTTGGCGTTTTATAGCAACATCGTGCTTTGCTAGCACTCGTTCTCTCAGTTTTCACACTATCAGGCGTTTTGGTGTTTTTGGCGTTATATATTAAATTTTTTTTGTTAGTAGAAAATTAGATAATAAAATCAGAGAATTAGATAACAAACAATAGAAATTGAAAAAAAAATAAAAATTATAATCTAATTTCTCTTCTAAATCTTCACTGTCATCAGCCTCTTCTACTTTAACCTTTTTGGAGTTTTGAACCTGTTTTTAAATACCTTATGTAGATCCTTATTTTCCTACATAACGCCCGTATTCATTAAGGGTAAAAGGGTTTTTTACTTCTTTTTTTCTTGAATATTTGTCCATCTCATTCAGCAAAAGCTTATAGAGATACCCACCTCAGAGTATAATCCATTCAGTGAAACTTCATTCAGAACAATACTCAATATAAAAGAAATGCGGTTCCGTATCTGTGGCTTTTTTAAGTATCTTTTTTGGCGTTTTAAAGTGAATGGTTTCTTGGAAAGATGGCGTTTATTTTTTGGTGGTGTGATCAGTTGATTGTGCAGAGACGTCTCTCTTATAGGATGTTTTTGGCGCGTAGTTTAGGCGGGATTTTTGTTTATAATAAATGATATTAATAAAGTAGCCATCTTTTCAGTTACTGTGTGTATTTTTTACTGTTTTTGTTCAGCTTTTTATGAGTTTTTATGGTCATAGACATTCCATCTTCCAAGTTTGGCCTTTTTTTAATGGCTTTAAGTAGTTTTTGGCGTTTTTTTTTTTCATTTTTAGCTTTTAATAATACTTCTCCAAATTACTTTTATTATAGGTTGGGAGTTTTTGGCGTTTTACTGCATTATGGTGTTTTACTGCATTATGGCGTTTCCCAATCTTTATGACTTTTTGGCTCTTTATTAAACTTTTTTATTCTTAGTCGAAAAATACATAACAAACAACAGAAAAGGAAAATTAAAAAACTGAAAATAGAAACAATTCATCTTCCAAATCCTCACTGTCATCAGTCTCTTTCTTCTTTGAAACATGTTCACTGGTGGTTTGGCTTTGTCATGCTTGTGTTTTTGCGGCCGTTTGGAAAGACAATATGACATGAGTTTTTTGTTTGAGTATGTATCTTCAAACCACTCATCAGTGTTATTCGTCTATTCGTGCCATTAATATTCATCAATAACAAAACACAAAAACTGACATAAGTGTCACACCCCGATATTTCCGCGTATTACCGGTGGGGAGTATCCTGACGTAGTTGATATCATCATAGTCAAATAATCACAGTACAACGCACAGCGGAACTCTACAGTAATAATAATACAAACCGATTCGAAAGTATAATAAAGTATTACACAACGGTTGTATATGGATCCACAGGCGGATCTTAAAACAGAAAAATAAACACTGTTCAACAGATTTTAGACGTTTAGAACTTGCAAGATTCCTTATTAACGCCCTGAGCTTCCAGCCAATTACGTACAGTACCTGTCACTTAATCTTTTTGGAAAATACGTCAGTTTACACTGGTAAATACAATTAACTGACTCTTTTTGAAAAGGGTTTATAAAAAAAATGATTTAAATGCACAAGGCACAAATATCCTTTTATAACTTGGGACAATTATATAAAAATAATCTTGTATACAGAATTACATGTTCGTTATACATTCAGGGCCCGATGTAGAAACCGAGTCAAGATTAACAGACACACCACAAGTATAGGCCCACAAGAGAGTGAGATACCGTTTTCCTTACGTAACTGTCAGGTGTATGCCTACACCCCGTGCTTAAGACGTGGCCATTTCTTAATAATGATGCCAAGGATATCCGGGACATGGTCATTAACCCCCAAAGGCTTTTATTTCAAACAAGACAGATTAAAATGGGTTACCTCAATAATTTAATCACTAATCGATTAAACATTCTATACCCGACCAAGCGGTATTATTATAATACCGTATCCCAAGCCCGTATAGGGAAAATAAGTTAAAAGTATTTACCTGAGCTAAAATGTAATTTTATTCTCAGCCGTATATTCAAGTCAGCAAGAACAAGTAACTCTACTGGGGCTCTCAATCTGGAATGAAGGTTTTTATTAACCTATTAGATTCCTAACGGGTCTTATTTAAGTTGTAACTTAGACCGGTTAGTTTTAAGGAAAGGTTTACGGTTCGAAACGCTAGATTAAGCGAAGACCGGATTAGAATATGATTTAGTCCCGACAAGTGTGGAGACTTGTTTAATATGGGTAAACTAAACACATTCTGAATTTTGAAGTGAAAATGATAAGGTTTGACCTGTTTTGGTTAATTTATGCAAACTAGTTACATAAACTGTACCGAATGCGAAAATGCATAACGGGTAACCAAAAGAGTCATGAACAAGTTCCATAAGTTAATATGCTTTTAATATGTTGTGATATCAGTAGGATATCTTCCATTATGCCCAAAACGAGTTTAAAATCAATTTAAGCCCCGTAGGGGTATTTTGGTCATTTTTAAGATTATAAAAGAGGTTAAATAGCAGTCTGAGATTCTGGTCTAAAATGATCAGTAAAAATATTTATTTTAATAAGTTATATCAGTAAGATATCATATACATGTGAAATTTATCATTTATGACCAAACTATGCACCGTAGGGGCATTTTGGTCATTCCACATAGGCTATAAGGGTTAAATTTGGAAATCTGATTTCAAAACTTTTACTTACTGTTAAAGTGTAAAAATTTATCCATAACATCAGTAGGTAACAAGCCTTAGGTGACAAATATGGTTTTAAACCATACTATGCGCCTAAATCGCATAAAAGTCGGTATTTGACGATATTCAGGTTAATTAAAGAAATCTGAGATTTTGATCAGCCTTTACTGTTTAAAATAACTTATTTAATATATAAAATCAGTAGAAAAAGGTTTGGTATGTAAAGGATGTGTAAAACTCATTTTTTTAGTAAAAAGGGCATAACCGTCAATTACCGAATCAATGCAAGAACCCTATGATATGATCAGTTTAAAATTCAAAAAAAAAAAATCTTCAAAAATACCTAAATATTATATTTGATCAGTAGATAAAAATATTGGTGTCAAAATTTGGGTTTAAATAGGTTCTATGCTAAAAATGCCGTTTGATTAATAAAAAGGCTTTAATTTACGATATTGAGCATAACTCCTAATTTAGATCTCAAACTGATGTCAAATTTTTAGGACATGTTTATAAATTAGTAATAAAGGTTTTTGTCCTCTCACATTTTCAAAAATATCCTTTTAATATAAAAAGGGCATAATGGTCAAATGTTAAGCATTTAACGAAAACATGCAATGAACTAGGATTTCTATGGAACCATGTTGTATAACCTCAGAGGGTTATACAAACATATAATATGGTCCTAAAGGAATCCTAAGGCATAACTAAACTAAGCTAAATCGGGTCAGAACTGAAAGTCAAAGCAAAAGTCTACTTTTGCGACTTTCGGTTCCGAACCGAGCCTAAACTCAGAATTGTCAGGTTGAACATGCCTAGACATGTTCAATTAATATTTACCAAGTTATTAAAGTGATAAAACTGATTTTATTGCCTTTACATCATTAGTTATGAATTTTGTTTAAAAAGCGACTCGCTTGACTTTTATTTTAATTACTTTGACCCGACAATTAACTAAGCAACCGTAGTAATCAGTAGGTGTAGTCACAAAGGACTATGGCCATCGTGATCATGCTCACGTTGCGAAGTTCGAACGAACTTCGTGTTAACCATTGACTGGTCAAAGCGGAAAGTCAAACACTGTTTGACTTTCATGCTTAAAAACGCATAAAAGAACGAAAGAAGCTTACAAGAGGTCTAAGCAATGAAATTTGGATTCAAATTGCTCAGGTATGAAGTGTTTAAACCTCAACTTAGAGAAAAATGATCAGATTATGAGGAAACAAGTGAATGGAAGTGGGTATTTATAGGAAATCCACAACCGTTAGGATCGTTCCTCGTAAACCGTGCTTCAATCTGGACCGTACACTTGCACCCACTGAATTATAATACTATCGGTGTGCAAAACAAGCCCATAGTATGAAGAAAACAATGTGCAAAAGCCAGGATACCAGCTGCTGAATCAAAGAAAATAGTTTGTTGATCTAGGGATGTCGTCGTGACCCGCCGACGCGGCCCGCCTAGACACTTTCAGAAACTGTCAAGTTTGGTCCCTACAATGCGTAAAACTTGTTTTCGGCTTGTTTAAGCCCCGTTAACCCCATTTCAAGGCTCTAAAATGAAGTTAAAGTATAGGGAACTTAAAATATGCTCAAAAATATCTCGGATGTCGGTTCCTTTGGTCGTACGGTTGCTTCGTTCGGCTAATTACGACGAAACACAAACGGACGCGAAAAACGATCCAATTTACACGACGAATGGAAATTTATCATGACAATCACTAAAATAAAATACTTTAATGATCACATAAATTTTTGGATGTCCGGATATATTTAGAACGTAAGATATGCGCGAAGATGCAAACTTATGCACTTTTTGACGCTTTCAGTCCCTGTTGATCAAATAAGTTTATTTTTGCGCGCCAAACACCTCTAAGCCTATTTCTAAGCTATGTAAAGGATATTTAGGGCATGTTTAACTTACGATCATATTCCGGAAGGTTCGATACCATACGAATCGACAGACTTTTGCTGTTTGACGCAAATAGTCCCTCTAATGCGCAAACTTGCGCATATCATCGTTTAATAGCATTGAAGCCTTATCTAATCCATATTAGGCATTCATGAAAGTATTATTAACCATCACGATGCTTCAGGTTCGTTAAAAGGTCATTCAGAGGTATAATTAAACATATTGACGCTTTTAACCCCTTAAACTTGCAAAGTTGCGCGTAACGTCACTTAAAGGCATAAAAACCTTAGACAGCCAATACTTGGCATTCCCGAGAGTATAATCAAATATCATGAAGCTCTCGGTTTGTTAAAAGGTCACTCAGAGGTAAGAATTAACATGTTGACACTTTTAACCCCTTTATTGCGCAAACTTTCAATTAATTACGCAAACGGCTACTCTTGATCAACAAGTGGCTCATATGTGAATAGGAACACCGTGTAATGTCATTCGAAGGCTTATACTAAGGACGTTGACACTTTTAGTCCTTTCGCATTCAAATTTTTCGATTTTTCAAAAAAATTAGTCCCTTAAATTCAATGTTTGACTTTATTAGGGTTTATTACACGTGTCAATACATCATTGTACGTGATTTTACGAGGTGTTACATCCTCACCCCCTTAAAAGAACTCTCGACCTCGAGATTTGCTAAGGTAATGGAAGTACTTTCTGACGTATCATGGACTTAACCTCCATTGCATATTTGGGCCTATAAGGGCATCTCAGTTGACCTATACAATAGGCACATACTTCTTTCAGAGCTTCTTAACCTGTTGATCCTTAATCAATACGGGTTTCTCATCACACCATAAATTTTCATTAGTCTGCATATCATTATGCGACAATACTCTCGACTTATCGGCGAAACACATCCTTTAATCACTAGTATGGGACACATTGATTCCTATCAAGCTTCTCAGGTAAGTTTTAGCTTACAGGTTACCAATCTTGATATATTTGATTTCCTCGAATGATTCTATATATCAGAGCTTAACTAGCTTGATAAATTAAAAATTTAGCACACCCTTCTTAGGGTGATACCTTCATCTGAACCTTATTCCTTATTAAGGACTTAAAAGGGTTGCGACCTTCGTTAATCCTTGATTTTCCGTCGATTACTGGCAACTTTCAGATGACTACGAATTCGTATAATCTTATTTGTTGTTTCCAGATAAATTTCAGGTCCTGCTAATTCGGACTTACCAAACTTCTGTCCATAAAACGGACTTTCGACATTCCATCTATACAAGGTCTCCAAAGGAGCAGCCTTGATACTTATATAACAATTATTATAGAAAAGCTTATTTAAGGTGAGATGGTTATTCCAATTACTGTTTAGAACCAATCTTAAGGAATAGCTAATCCTTACGGTTAGTTGAACAAATCGACGATCCTGGGCAACTGATGGCGATTCTTAATTGTTGCCTAATTAGGGTTACGGTAATCATTGTATAAGCATAATGAACCGTCTTTCCTAATTAATAATATTGAAACTCTTAGAATTACGGATTAGGCTTTAAGAACCTTTATCTTAAAATTCATCTAATTAGGGTTTCTATTATTCCCTAATTGTTGGTACTAATCGTCATGGAGATTTCATAATAATGCAGCCTTAGGCTGGATGTAAATCTTAACTCTACTTGTCTTCGGAGGTAAACAGGGTACTTCTTTGGAGAAGATAGTCAAGACACAAGGAGATTTCAGAGATTTTCCAGATCTCATGCTCCAGTTCATCTATCATTTTCCTGTGTCAGGTAATTGACACATTTTCTTTACGAGTCCACAGATTCCTTAATCAGAGACACTTACTTGGACAATTCCATTCTAGATATCTTTTTTGAATACTATTTGCTGACTTTAGTACCACATGACCATTGGGATATCTTAGTGGTTCCATGCATTAAACTTCCATACTGATCAGGCATGGAGGCAATCTATGGAACATATCAAGATACACCAATCCTCATATGGTGCTTTTATCATACAGTCTGGTATTTGCATTTGATAGAAATCAAAGAGATATCAAACTAACATATACTGACGTACTCCATCTGGAGAGAGAGTATTCTAGAATTTTACCACTGAAGATTTCTGACAGGAACAGAAGAATGGTTCCTATGATTTTCGTCTGTAAGTTTTACCTTACACTTAATATCTAGGGTTCTTATGGAAGATTCTAAAAGTTTGCTATACTTATAATTTATGAAGGATTTATTGGTATCCGAATCAAAACAGAACTCTTAGCACTTATGTTACCAATGAATGTTAAAGAATGTACCTGATGTCATTATTGATATGAACTAGCTCTGGCATCTATCAGAAGAGTTTAAGCGCTTTCATTCTTAGGCTTTATATCCTTAGCCGCACTTCCCTTGATATATTTAGGGCATGTAGTCTTGATGTGGCCTTTCTCATTACAGCCGAAGTAGACTGCATCCTTTATGTCCTTGCAATCCAACATTTTATGCTCCCTTGATTTGCAGATCCCATAAACCCTAGGTTGCGATTGGGATCTTGATTCGAACCTGCACTTCCCTAGATGGCGCTTCTTGCAAGTCTTGCATACAGGTTTCTTGATGGACTTTTGTTTGTTTTCCTTAAGCTCAAGCTTACCCTTTTTCTTAGAAGTATGGGAGTTATCTTTTTCCTTCTTCCTTTTTAGTTCATTCTTCGAATCAATGCAAGAACCCTATGTTATGATCAGTTTAAAATTCAACAAAAATCTTCAAAAATCCCTAAATATTATATTACATCAGTAGATAAAAAGATTGGTGTCAAAATTTGGGTTTAAATAGGTTATATGCTAAAAATGTCGTTTAATTAATAAAAAGGCTTTAATTTACGATATTGAGCATAATTCCTAATTTAGACCTCAAACTGATGTCAAATTTTTAGGACATGTTTATAAATCAGTAATAAAGGTTTTTGTCCTCTCACATTTTCAAAAATCTCGTTTTAATATCAAAAGGGCATAATGGTCAACTGTTAAGCATTTAACGGAAACATGCAATGAACTAGGATTTCTATGGAACCATATTGTATAACCTCAGAGGGTTATACAAACATATAATATGGTCCTAAAGGAATCCTAAGGCATAACTAAACTAAGCTGAATCGGGTCAGAACTGAAAGTCAAAGCAAAAGTCTACTTTTCCGACTTTCGGTTCCGAACCAAACCTAAACTCAGAATTGTCGGGTTGAACATGCCTAGACATGTTCAATTAATATTTACCAAGTTATTAAAGTGATAAAACTAATTTTATTGCCTTTACATCATTAGTTATGAATTTTGTTTAAAAACCGACTCGCTTGACTTTTATTTTAATTACTTTGACCCGACAATTAACTAAGCAACCGTGGTAATCAGTAGGTGCAGTCACAAAGGACTATGGCCATCGTGATCACGCTCACGTTGCGAAGTTCGAACGAACTTTGTGTTGACCATTGACTGGTCAAAGCGGAAAGTCAAACACTGTTTGACTTTCATGCTTAAAAACGCATAAAAGAACGAAAGAAGCTTACAAGAGGTCCAAGCAATGAAATCTTGATTCAAATTGCTCAGGTATGAAGTGTTTAAACCTCAACTTAGAGCAAAATGATCAGATTGTGAGGAAACAAGTGAATGGAAGTGGGTATTTATAGGAAATCCACAACCGTTAGGATCGTTTCTCGTAAACCGTGCTTCAATCTGGACCGTACACTTGCACCCACTAAATTATAATACTATGGGTGTGCAAAACAATCCCATAGTATGAAGAAAACAATGTGCAAAAGCCTGGATACCAGCTGCTGAATCAAAGAAAACAGTTTGCTGGTCTGGGGATGTCGTCGCAGCCCGCGTAGCCAGACCTTAAGGTCTACGCAGCCCGCCTAGACACTTTCAGAAACTGTCAAGTTTGGTCCCTGCAATGCGTAAACCGTGTTTCCGGCTCGTTTAAGCCCCGTTAACCCCATTTCAAGGCTCTAAAATGAAGTTAAAGTATAGGGAACTTAAAATATGCTCAAAAACATCTCGGATGTCGGTTCGTTTGGTCGTACGGTTGCGTCGTTCGGCTAATTACGACGAAACACGAACGGACGCGAAAAACGATCCAATTTACACGACGAATGGAAATTTATCATGCCGATCACTAAAATAAAATATTTTAATGATCACATAAATTTTTGGATGTCCGGATATATTTAGAACGTAAGATATGCGCGAAAATGCAAACTTATGCACTTTTTGACTCTTTCAGTCCCTGTTGATCAAATAAGTTTTTTTTTGCGCGCCAAACACCTCTAAGCCTATTTTAAGCTATGTAAAGGATATTTAGGGCATGTTTAACTTACGATCATATTCCGGAAGGTTCGATACCATACGAATCGACATACTTTTGCAGTTTGACGCAAATAGTCCCTCTAATGCGCAAACTTGCGCATATCATCGTTTAATAGCATTGAAGCCTTATCTAATCCATATTAGGCATTCATGAAAGTATTATTAATCATCACGATGATTCGGGTTCGTTAAAAGGTCATTCAGAGGTATAATTAAACATATTGACGCTTTTAACCCCTTAAACTTGCAAAGTTGCGCGTAACGTCACTTAAAGGCATAAAAACCTTAGACGGCCAATACTTGGCATTCCCGAGAGTATAATCAAATATCATGAAGCTCCCGGTTTGTTAAAAGGTCACTCAGAGATAAGAATTAACATGTTGACACTTTTAACCCCTTTATTGCGCAAACTTTCAATTAATTACGCAAACGGCTACTCTTGATCAACAAGTGGCTCATATGTGAATAGGAACTCCGTGTAACGTAATTCGAAGGCTTATACTAAGAACGTTAACACTTTTAGTCCTTTCGCATTCAAAGTTTTCGATTTTTCGAAAAAAATTAGTCCCTTAAATTCAACGTTTGACTTTATTAGGGTTTATTACACTTGTCAATACATCATTGTACGTGATTTTACGAGGTGTTACATCCTCACCCCCTTAAAAGAAATCTCGACCTCGAGATTTGCTAAGGTAATGGAAGTACTTTCTGACGTATCATGGACTTAACCTCCATTGCATATTTGGGCCTATAGGGGCATCTCAGTTGACCTATACAATAGGCACATACTTCTTTCAGAGCTTCTTAACCTGTCGATCCTTAATCAATACGGGTTTCTCATCACACCATAAATTTTCATTAGTCTGCATATCATTATGCGAGAATGCTCTCGACTTATCGGCGAAACACATCCTTGAATCACTAGTGTGGGACACACTGATTCCTATCATGCTTCTCAGGTAAGTTTTAGCTTATAGGTTACCAATCTTGATATATTTGATTTTCTCGAATGATTCTATATATTAGAGCTTAACTAGCTTGATAAATTAAAGGTAAGTTTTAGTTAGCTATTTTTAGGTATTTTTGGTTGTGTTTAAGTTGGTTCTCGCGGTTCTCGCAATAAAATGTGGTTTCTAACGGATCCTACTCATATATATATATACACCCTATATAATATTAGAATGTTTATGCATTAAAGACTTGTTACGTATATCCTCTATATTAAACGGTTATACGTAGGCGTAAAATGACTTAAATACCCGTTTAGTTAACGAACTTAGTTGATGACGTTACAAATTTGGATTCAAAGGGTTAGAGAATTACCAAATAAGGACTCAGTGGGTTAAAATTTTTAATTTTGAACTTAAATTGTTAAAACTATTAAAAACAGAGACTCAAAATAAATTTAATAAAAAATAAGAGTATCAGGAAAATGCAAAATGATAATACAAGTAACTTCTTCTTTTTTTTTTTTTTTTTTTTTTGAACGGCAGATAATACAAGTAACTAGTGGAATTCTTTTATTTTTTAGCCGACACAAAGGAAAGTAAAATAGATAAGGTGGAATCATTTTTATGTCACTTCGTTTGTTGCAGAATTTTGGCAAAGTGACATTGAGTATTCATTTCAGCATTCAGCCCATCTTTTGGTTATGGGGTGATTCATTTGAGGGTGGTACTTTTTCTTTTATTTTTACTAAACTAAACGCATCTCTTTCCTTCAAGTTTACATTATTACATTAATACAATTTAAACAACTTTTACTTTTTTACCATTTTTGTTATCTTTTATTATTATTATTTTTAACTTATTTTATTCTCAAAACAACGTTTTTTTCCTTTTTTTTTGAAACATTTTATCAAGTTTCTTTCAATAGCGTTTTTTCTTATTTAAAAAAACTTTTTTTTTTCTAAAAAGTTGTTTTATGTTTTTTAATAATATTTAGAGAAGTTTCAGCTTGCTTTTAAAAATAGTTCATGCCGTCTGTTAATAAATAAAAATGGTCAACAAACATGTTCGTGTTTGTTAATTTAGAAAATGAACGTGTTTGTTTTCATTCATTAACATTCTAAACAAACAACTCACAAACATAAAAAAAATATAAAAGAACAAGCATAAATGAATATTAACGAACATAAATAAACATAAACCAAGATAAATATACATAACTGAACAAACATAAATGAATATTAAAACGGTTTTTAAACTTTTTAGAGAAGGTGTTTTTAGAAAATTACACGTATCCTAATAAGGTACAGATATCAATCAGTTTTTCGTGCATGCATAACACGTATCCTACGTACGGTTTATCTACTCACTACTTCTATCACATACCACACAATTCAAATGTCACACTCTGACTTTTGTGGAAAGATCATAGTTAAAAGAAAATACACTTGTAACACTTGTTAGAAAATATTTTCTATGTGTTGGAGTTTTTAGAAAATTTCGTCAGAGTCTCCTTTGTAAATGGAGGCGACCATGCTTATTAGCATATCATTTTTTTTTCAAAGATTTATCCAAACAATCATCAATCAACAATATACAATTTTTATTTACCAATCTTGTTAAGAACAAGCATAAATTACCATTTCATGAACTTGAAAATTTATAAAAATGTGTAGTAACTACTAGTGTATTTAGTAAGTCTTATTACCCTTTAAAGTGTGATTGCTCCTTTAAAAACTCTATTTTTAAAGAATATGGATCTTTACAACTTATGTTCATATTTTCTAAAAATGCTTCTTCATGTATTTTTCTTGTTACACATGTGTTTCTTCACTTTGTTAACCACTAAAAATGATGTATATTTATGTAAGAACTAAGATTTAGTAAAACTTGTATTTTTAACTTGGTTTCTTGGTAAATCATACTTGAAATATTTAGATTTACAAGACTTTAAACTTACTTTGTTCATCATTTTACAAGAAACATTATATTCATTCAAGTTCATAACTTTAGTGAGGATGATCCATAACCTTTAACATGTTCATCCTCTCATCTTGCTAGATTATGTTTTTAATCATGATCTAGCAAGATTACGTGATAATCCACATCATTTCTACAAACAAACAATAATCAACAAGTATATCAACACTACAACAACATGAATTCTTTATATTTAAAGCTTATGTTTAAGTTTCATCTTTATGTTCTTTAGTGTTCTTGATGTTCTTCAAGATTAACGTCACGTATTTTACTTTAACCACTAAGATAAGATGAAATATGAAGGGATTGATGTTCTTACCACTAGCTCAAGGCTAGGGATGTTCAAGAGAAGAAAAGAGGTGGTTAATAGCAAACGAAGAAGGTCCTTGAACTTCCGAAAGCTCCAAGTTCCCTTGTGCACCTTCTAACACCCTTGTATATGTGTGGAATGTATGTAAGATGAAGTGATGATGGTGGTTGTGGGGTTGTTGATCTCGGCCGAACCAAGGGAGGAAGAGAGAAAGAATTTTGGGTGTTGAGTGAAGATGGTAATGAACTTATGAAGTCTAGACCCATGTGTTTACTTATAATCCTTTAATCTCTAGTATCCCTTGGTTAACATGTCCACACAAGTACAAACATAATCTTCCAACTTCCAAGAAGAGATTATGGGCAAGATTTAGAAAGATTTAACCAATCTTTGGTGGGGTCCCTTGGGGCCGGTTCTAGCAGGGGGGGGGGGGTTAAGTTAAAATTATTTGGTAAGTAGGTGATTAGTGGAAGGTTAAAGTGGTAAGTTTAGTGTTTAGTGTGTTCCATGTTTCATGTAGTGTGTTATAGTGCTCGGGGACCATAAATAGCTCAGAAAAATAAGAACAATGTTTTTAACAATATTTTTGTGTTCCGGGAAATGTCCGGTTGTTCGGTTAGACACCGTTTCGTTAAAGTGCTAAGTTATTCCGAATAATGTCTTTTATGTAACTTTTTGTAACACTTTTAATTCCCAACACTTGGGAAAGCATACAAGATCATTTAGTCAATTTTCTGCACAAGACTAGTATGTTAAAATGCATATGTAAGTATGACGCAGTAATCAGAAAGCAGTTAAGTAATTCAACACAGACATCAAGCACTTTAATTAACATTAATGAATCGTACGGATACATGTAATTTTGAGGGTTGTCACATAAAATTTTTAATTTTAGACTTACATTGTTAAAAGTATTAAAAACAGACTCAAAATAAATTTAATAAAAAAAATAAGAGTATCAGGATAATGAAAAATGATAATACATGTAACCAGTGGAATTCTTTTATTTTTTAGCCGACACAAAGGAAAGTAAATTAGATAAGACTATGGGGTATGGGGCTTGGGTTGGGGCGTGGGTTGGTGTGTGGCCCTTTGGGCTTGGGTTTCAAGCCGGGCGTGGGGCGGTCTTGACATCCTAGCTGGCTACCTCCCATTTGCTGACCTCGTCATGTCATAGCGGCCATTTGAAAGTTTGAATTTTAAATTCAAACCGTTTGGCTACCCCAATCCGCCACCCGGGCCTCCCAACAACCCCTATAAATGTAACCCCCAACCCCACCGGTTCCCCCATCCCACGAACCCGATACCCCACGGCTACCCACTTCATTCCACGAACCCGCTACCCCACCGAAGAACATGGCATCTTGGACTCACGAGAAAGAATTGGCTCTCGTCACAAGCGTCGTTGACGCTATGATGGGGTGGCAACCGGGCCAAACAAAATATTGGCCGGAAGCATTCGCAACCTACCGACATAAAGTCGGTAACGACCGCCACAACCTCAACGCCTGCCAACACAAATGGCGCAAGCTACGGCACAAGCTCGATCGTTTCAAGGCTTACTACGAACCCGTTCCGAGCGGCGAGTTAAGCCACGAGGACCGGGTGGCGGTGGCAAACATAGAGTTTCGAGGCAAGGAGCGAAAGGCGTTCGACAAGATCGCCCCTTTTGAAATTTATCTAACGCTCTAGGTTTGTTATTTTTAGAAATTATGTAATTTTTAGGATTATGTAATTTTTATAATTTTAATGAAGTTGTAGGTTTTTTTTTATAAATGTTGTGTGATTTTTATAAATTTTTTGTAATTTTTTTTAATAATCGGCCACGCGGTGCACCCAACCCAAGCCCAACCCACGCCCCGCCATACCCCGCGGACACGTCACTGGGTGGTGGGGGGGCTCCCATTCCACGTGTCAACAAACGCCCCAACCCAACCCAAGCCTCACCATACCCCGGTTTAAGGTGGAATCATTTTTATGTCACTTCGTTTGGTGCAGAATTTTGGCTAAGTGACATTGAGTATTCATTTCAGCCCATCTTTTGGTTATGGGGTGAATCATTTGAGGGTGGTACTTTTTCTTTTATCTTTACTTAACTAAACGCATCTCTTTCCTTCAAGTTTACATTATTACATTAATACAATTTAAACAACTTTTACTTTTTTACCATTTTTGTTATCTTTTATTATTATTTTTTTAACTTTTTTTTATTCTTATAACAACGTTTTTTTCCTTTTTTTTTAAAAACATTTTATCAAGTTTCTTTCAACAGCGTTTTTTCTTATTTAAAAAAACATTTTTTTTTCTAAAAAGTTATTTTATTTTTCAATAATATTTATAGAAGTTTCAGCTTGCTTTTAAAAATAGTTCATGCCGTCTGTTAATAAATAAAAATGGTCAACTAACATGTTCATGGTTGTTAATTTAGAAAATGAACGTGTTTGTTTTCATTCATTAACATTCTAAACAAACAACTCATAAACATAAACAATATAAAAGAACAAGCATAAATGAATATTAACGAACATAAATAAACATAAACCATGATAAATATACATATATGAACAAACATAAATGAATATTAAAACGGTTTTTAAACTTTTTCGAGAAGGTGTTTTTATAATTTAATAAAGAGTGAATTTCAAGTTTTGTCCATTATCTATATACCATATTTCAGGCGGTGTCCTTTGTCTTTAAAATTGACGAGTTTTGTACTTATTGTTTCAAAATCTTGCATGGTTTGTCCTTTAAGCCTAACCCAGTTAATTTTAAATGTTAAGTGAAGTGTAATTTGGTCTTTTTACTTATTTATTTAAAGAGTTAACTGCCATTTTCGTCCCTGTGGTTTGGTCACTTTGGCCATTTCAGTCCATTTTTAAAAAATGCGTCATTTTCCTCCCCGACGTTCTGGAAAGGTGCCATTTTAGTCCAAAAATCATAACCCAGTTAAGTCGGTTTGTAAATAAGGACTGATTGTGTAAATTTGTAACATAAATGACCATTTAAGTAAAATGTATAAATATTAATATAATTATAAAATATGGGTGGGGTTCGGCTACAAAGTGTATTTTTCCTAAAAAGTGTACAAAGTCATAAAACACTACAATTTCAACCATAAAACACGCTCAAAACTCACAAATAACAGAGTGAAGATCACTAAAACACAATATCCAAACCCTAACATATCATAAAAACTTTAAACACATCATCGTAGAACTATGAATATAAAACACAACATGACGATCATCATAAAACACACTAATGTTAGTCATTCGAAAATCAAAGCCTTATCATCCAAAACACAACACAAAACCCACAAATACGGCGTTTTCGTAATCTTCACTTTGTTATTTGTGGGGTTTGAGTGTGTTTTATGGCTGAAATTGTGGTGTTTTATAACTTTGTACACTTTGTAGGAAAAATGGACTTTGTAGCCAACTCCCACCCTATAAAATATAATATATATATATATATATATATATATATAATGTATACACACCACCGCCGCCGGAACCGGAGCTCCGGTGGTCACCACCGCCGCCGGAACCGGAGCTCCGGTGGTCACCACCGCCGCCGCCGGAACCACCACTCTCTCTACTCTCTCTCTATGCTCTGCAATCACCACCACCATCACCTTCACTCTCTCTACTCTCTCTCTATGCTCTGCATTAAAAACAACACACCCACGCGTTTTATTCAACCCAGATAGTGCCTGACATCGTCGGAAATCGGTTTTTATAATTTAACCGAAGTGGAGTTTAAATCCAATGAGTTATGTCGAAATCGATTCGATTGTGATGTTATTTAGTTTCCCTGAACCCATACGAAACTCTCACACTCTTCAAAATCCTCTAACACTCGAAAAAGACCTTCTGATCACCTCTGCAAGTCTCGCCGGAAAAACCATCGCCGGAGCTTAGTCGAGCCGCCATTCCAAACGATACCGGATCGGTTTTACTTGTTAAATCAGTATGTTATTACTTATATTATGTTTCTGCAAGTTTAATTACATTATAATCATGTTTTGAATCGAAATCGGATCGGGTTTGACTTTCGTTGACTGTTTTGGGGAAGACGATGAACAGTAACATGTCGTTTTTCCGGTGAGTTGCAGGCGGTGGCAGTGGTGATGAAGGTCTGATGATGATGATGATGATGAAGATCGCGATGATGATGATGACGTTGATGGTGGTGGTGATTGCAGACCATTCATTTTCATCTCCGTATTCTCCGATTCACTCCCACCGGCGACCAAACCTCCAACTATCATCATCTCCATTTGAATTTTCAAGTTCAGATTTCGAGTGCCGGTTTCGAGTGCATAGCCTCATAGCCGATCATCATCATCACAGAGTTGAAAGAGGTTTCGAGTTTCGGCGGTGGCGGTGGTGACCACCGGAGCTCCGGTTCCGGCGGCGGTGGTGACCACCGGAGCTCCGGTTCCGGCGGCGGTGGTGTGTATACATTATATATATATATATATATATATTATATATTTTATAATTATATTAATATTTATACATTTTACTTAAATGGTCATTTATGTTACAAATTTACACAATCAGTCCTTATTTACAAACCGACTTAACTGGGTTATGATTTTTGGACTGAAATGGCACCTTTCCAGAACGTCGGGAGGAAAATGGTGCATTTTGAATAATGGACTGAAATGGCCAAAGTGACCAAACCACAGGGACGAAAATGACAGTTAACTCTTATTTAAAACACCATTTGAATAACTAAACCAAAATAATTTTATATTATATATATCAGATATATATCTAAATCTATTCAAATATATCTAAACTACACACACCCTCTCTAAAAAACACACGTCTTTCTCAATTTCTCTCTACTTTGTACTTTCACTCTCTAGAGAAAACCCCAACCATCACCTGCCGCCATAGCACCACCGCCTGCCACCACCCACTCCCACCCGCACACACACGCTCTCTGTCTACTCTCTCTCTCTCTCTCTCTCTCTGGTGGTTCAAGATAGCAACATCCGTAGGGTTTTCCGGTGGAAATGAAGGTGGCGAGATGTGAAACCGTGGCTGGTAAAACGGAGCTTACAGCACGATTCTAATGAGCTTACGTGATAAACGAAGGTGACGATGTGTATTGGTTTTATTCCCACGGCCCCAAAAGAATAAATAGATAAGAAAAAAAGGTCCAGCCACTATCATTTTTTTTTTCATCGAATTCCAAAAAATTGGTGAGTTTTTATGATTTAATGTTTGTGTAGTTACAAAATCACCCTTTGTCTGTAATGATGGGTTGCAAATTGCCACTTTCCACTGTCAATTATACATTTGTTGCTAATTCGATTGAATTTTTTCAAATTGGGGAAACTGTGAAATTAAGATTTGAATGTTAAATTGATTGACGGGTTTTGTTGCTTATGATGCGAATCGAATGAAGTTGATAATTTTGATCGGATTTGATGGTTGAATGTCGTTGAGTGAGCTTGTTGTTAAGACTTTTGGGATACTAGAGCCCATGAAGAACTGGGTGGTGTGGGTGGCGGCAGGTGGTGGCAGTTAGTGGTGGGGATTTGCCTAAGAGAGAGAGTGTGTGTTTATATATATAATACTAGGTGTACACCCGTGTGAACACACGGGTTTGTTTTAATAACGATCGGAAGCAAATACTAAAAAACATATTATAATATATTATTTAAATTCTTTATGTTTAGTTACATATCTTTATAAAACAATGTTAAAGACAATTTGTTTTAGTGTACATGTTTGATATAGAAATAAGCTAAATAATTGATAATATTTTGTCGAAAATGAAAGCATGACCTAATTTTATGTTGTCTAATAACTTCTTATATATGATGTTAATTTTTTTTGACACATTGTTAGTGTAAAATTCAGTAAAGGTCCATTGTTATTGTATAATTCAATAATACTAAAAACAGATTATAATATATGATTTAAATTCTTTGCATTTAGTTACATATCTTTATAAAACAATGTTAATGAAATTATGTGTTAGTGTACATGGTTGATATACAAATAAGCTAAGTACTTGGTAATATGTTGTCTAAAATGAAAACATGAACTAATATGTTGTTTAAAATGAATACATATCTTTATAAAATGTCTTTTTTATACCCTCAGATCTTAATGATAAACATATATGATTAGAACATTCACACTTCTCAATAAAATCATTTTCATCTTCTCTCAAGTCCCAAAACACAGAACTTCATCTTCATCTTCAATCATCTTCATCGGATCATCTTCATCTTCATCGAAATCATCTTCATCGGAATCATCTTCCTCTTCTGTAATCTCCACCGATCATCAGCTTCATCTTCATCTTCATCATCTTCATCTTCTATAACAATCGAAGGTAATATCACATACCTAAAACATGATTGACACTATGTTTTTGATATGCTAGAATGTAACAGGTTTTGTGTGAAAATATTGTTTGATTCTTGTGGGTTTTTGTCTCGGGTATCAAAACAGAGGTTTGGGTTTTGTTTATTATGAAGGTTTGTTTCAGGTTTTATATGAAAATATTGTTTGATTTTTGTGGGTTTTTGTCTCGGGTATCAAAACAGAGGTTTTGTTTGATTCTTGTGGGTTTTTGTCTCGGGTAGCAAAACCGAGGGTTTGAATGTGTTTTCGGTTCCTCATATGAGATCAACTGTGTTTTGGTTTTGATTCTTGTGGGTTTTTGTCTCGGGTATCAACTGAGTATATTGTTCAAAATGTATCATTGATTTCTATAGTTTCAGATCTCATGTGATCATTTGGCTGATTCTTGTGTGTTTTTCTCTAAAAACAATTAGAGCACAGATCTAGGTTGTTTATTGAAACTATGATACTTGTGGGTTTTAATTTCTGAATCAAATGCGAAGAAACAAATGATGGAAATTGATAAAGCGCATCAGTGTGTAGTTATTTGAACACGTCAATATTGATACTTGAAATGTGAAAATTGATTTTTGGTTATTTGAGAATTGTTTAAAAAGATGAACTAAATCAGAATTAAATTTTATACAAATGAACTGATCGGATCAGTTTCGGATTGATGTGTTCGTCATATTGATTTTTGATTTGATTCGATGATATGTGTTCCTCATATTGGTCATTTGAATGTGTTTATATTGGTCATTTGAGAATTGTTTAATAAGATGAACTAAATCAGAATTAAATTTTATACAAATGAACTGATCGGATCAGTTTCGGATTGATGTGTTCCTCATATTGATTTTTGGTTTGATTCGATGATATGGGTTCCTCATATTGGTCATTTGAATGTGTTTATATTGGTCATTTGAATGTGTTTTATTGTACAGAATGGTTGCGGATGTAAAGATATGCAAAAAACCAAGCACGAAGGCGAGAACACTTGACAACCTCCTAGAAGATGGTGCGGTGCACATAAGGAAGTAATTGATCAGAACGATCAATTGTATATGAATGAATATAACCCCAGTGGCAGATATGTAATTAGCGAGCTCTGGAATTTCAAGGAAAATCGAAGAGCTACACTGGGGTTATATTCATTCATATATGAATGAATATAACCCAAGTGGTAGATATGTAATTACCTACACTGGGATTATATTCATTCATATCTGCTACATTCCGAAGTGCACCCATCAGCAAGGATCCACAATTGCTTGTGGTGATACGACATTTTGTCTCTGTATTGTATGTTACGGTCTTTTGTTATCGAGTCTGTAAGTCATGTCAAGTCTACGAAGTTGGTATGACGTGTTTTCTCTATATTGTATGTATTAAAACTTTACATTTAATATACAATTTAGGCTTTAATAATTTGTTATATATAGTATACACATAATTATTAGATTGCATTTATTTAAAAAAGATTTGATTATTAGATTGCATTTATTAGATTTAATATACAATTTAAGCTTTAATTTTTCTCAAAAAATTATTTGTTCAGGTTTGATATAGAAATAATCTAAGTAATTGATAATATGTTGTCTACAAATCCGATTATTAATCATTTCTAAATGTTTTCTAACCATTTGTATCTAAAAATCAGATTATTAATCATTTCTTCATGTTTTCTAACCATTTGTGTCTAAATAACCCGAACAACATGCCATATACTTGTATATAGACATGTATGCAAAGGCAATGTCATTTTATTGCCCACTATGCCGTCGATCGCCTAAAACCACTTGGAATGCCCTGCCAAAGTATAGATACCATGATTGCATATCGAGCAACAAACGCAAAGCTGATTTTAAGGAACCTTTGCTTTAGTTCATGCATCATCTTTTATCTTTTACGTTTTTAAAGACACTCGCATTCTAAGAAAAGCAGAACAATTATATTTCTTAAACTGAGTTTCTATTTTTTTTCATGTCTAACTGGGATATAAGGTGTGGCCATAAGCATCAGTATCACTAATAAGAAGAAAATAACCAAAATTCTGATAAAGTATAAAATTTCAAAATTTGACAAATCAAAACAAACTCTTAAATAATAAGTCAAGAAGTCGAACACATACAAAAGAGAAATATTGATCATGGTGTTTTCACTTCCATGTTTATGTCAAGAAGTCGAAAACATGGAATAGAAATAACCTTTAACATACCCTAAAAATACCTTACGAACTCACAATTTGTAAACTATGATTCAACCCGAAAATCGACCCTGAATCATTTAAGCATGGCTTCCTCTTTCTGAACTGTTTTGGCAGCCGCAACCATCGCTTATAACGGTTGTTTAGACACCATTACCAGTCCCAAAACTGTACCTAATTGCATGTTGTTGGTATTCCTTTTCTTGTTTTGTTATGGTACTCGTTACCCCTACTATCCAATGTTATTTGACCACTGTTTACAGCATCGAGGCACCACCCACGCAGCCACAAACAACCCAAATCGCTGCTGCCCCAACACAAGGATTTGCTCCAGAAACCGTAGGACGCATGACAATGTGGTCTGGTTCGCTGCACTTTTATAACAAAGTCCTTATGTTAGTTTTTCAATTATAATTAAATCTCCTTTTACTACACCATTACCTATAGAGTAAACTCAATAGGAAGTATCTAATCGTTAATACGAACTCAAGTTACCAGAGACTATCATAAATAAGCCTTGTGTAAATTTACCTGTTTAAATACGTTGATTTTTTTTGTCCAAATAAGCACCAAGCAATATCAAATCCATTCCACAATGACCATTTTTATGCACTTGATTTTTAAGTCCAGTTGAATGTAAAAACACATCTGCATCAACATCAACATCATCAAATAAAGTCTAAGTTTTTAGCACATGAATGAATAAAATTTCGTTCAAAAAGTTCAAAATAATACACTTAATACTCCAATCAATTCTTAATGTTAAACTATGTTTATAATAATAATAAACTATGTTAAAGCTATATATGGGGTATGTCGGTCAAAATTCAATAATCTCAGCATGTACCCTATGACAGAGATTCATTATCTCTATAACTTATCAGTTTATATTCTACAAACTCTTAGCGACCAATTGGGATGAATTTCATTTTAGAATGAACATAACTAAAAGGTTTAACTTTATCACAATTATAATTAACTCATGATTAATAACAGTTTTAAAATCTAACCATTACCTTGAACCTAATGACTTTCATGCCAAGATCCAGGGATGTTTGGGATACTTAGCAGCAACCTTTCGTACAATATCGTAGGAAAACCCAAACAGTGTTTCTGGCTTTGGTGCAGCCTTTCTTGCATTGTCAATGTCTGCAAAAAACCTAAATCAGAAAGGTTGGAAATAAAATTTGAAATCGGTAAAAATAATAAACCTGCCACTTACGTAGATTTAGGCCATCCTCATTCATAATGCTTTTTCCTAATGTTTTCTTTGCTTTTTAGGGGGAAGATGGGTGCTTCTCTCCATAGGGCATACAAAGCACAGATTATTGGCGGAAGCCCGCCACATTTAACATATAAAGTTTTTTTATATGTTAAATATGGCGGGCTGCCGCCAATAACCTGTGTTTTGTATGCCCTAGGAGAGAAGCACCTATGTTCCCCTTAAAAAGCAAAGAAAACATTAGATTTTTGGATTTGATGTTTTTCGTTGCTGAAAGGTCATTAGTCATGACTGTGTGATCATGCTTTACCTGAGAACAAATGCACCAAGTTAAGCTCAAGGTTTTTCAACTTGATCAAATGTCACTTATACCCTTTAATAAAGACCTTGTTCGTTTTTTGCACGCCCTGTTCGTTTTTTTTAATGTTGAAACAACGTTAAAACCTAAAACCCTATGCTGAAGCGTCGTTTTTTGCACCTGATTGGGCCGAGGCGTCGCCTCAAAACGCTTCACGTGTTTTGACGCTTCAGAGCAAATAAAGCGTTTTTCCAAACGGTTAACGCTTTAAGCGAGCTTAAAGCGCGCTTTTTTAAACTAAGTTTCCAACACAAGAAACTACACAATTGTTTTATTTTATTTTTTACTATTTTCTTCTTTAGCACATTAAATGTAATAATTGAATGTGATAACAAAAGCAGTGTGACTTACAGGAAGTGACTCCCATATGGCTTCATCAGTCAAATGTTCTTCATTTACTGGCAGTAACGCCTTGCACATTCTGTACACATTACAAATCTTGTTTTCAGATTATAGGGTTACTTATTTCAATATTCATTTACAAAATCACCCACAAATAAAACTAAAGCGACCTAATGGTCGGACCATCGGTTCCCCTTCAACAATCAGATTAACAAACTTAGAATGCTTGTACTCCAATTACTGTGTAGGTCTCAGTTGATATGGAAGCAACCATAACAGAGGATACTCAATGGTATTTAATGCTCGGACCATCGGTTCCCCTTCAACAATAACTTGAGGTAAGCCTACAACAGGAACTTTATCTTATGAAAGTCAACTCAAGTTTATAATGTCGATGATACAATCAGTAGCTTAAAAATTTTAAGCATGTAATTGAGCATTCTTGTCAAACACAAAAAAATGGTTCTTAAAGTTAACCAATATCCAAAAATGAGCATTCTTGTCTGCAAATCCAATAACATATTCCAAACATAAACCTAGGAACATAAATCCTAACCAACAATTAATCATCAAATTCTTTAATATAGTTTGAAGTGTCTTAGAGATAAAGGAAGTAAATCAGTTCGGTAAATAGAGTATTATAAAACCTCAAAGTAAGAAATCCCAAGTGTGGTTTTTGAAAAACATATATTAATAAACTTCATGAAGGCACTATGCAAGAACATATACAAATCATATAAAAGATTTGAAAATTTAGTCTTCATGTAAAACTCACAAGACACTTCACTGTTCTTTAACATTAACTCCAGTCTCTACTTCATTATTTTTTATAAGCGGTTCAAGATTACTAACCAATACCATGTGACTAAACCATTCCTTGTCATCTTCTTTACTCATTGGCAGAAATAAATTAGACTTTAGGGACAAACTCGAAAGTAGAAATATTTTTAACAAAACAAACAGAAAATTTTAACGAAACAACACGTCATAGAAACTGGTAAAAGAAACTGGTAAAACTAAAATTTTAACGAAACAACACGTCATAAACCCAAAATTTTAACCAACCAGTAGCAATCTTGGATAAAAGAAACTGGTAAAACTAAAATTGCAAAATTATGAAAGCAGTGACACTTTGAATATTCAATAATAAACCATAGTATTACAAAATTATGATTTAGAAAAATAATAAAAATTAAACATTACAATTAACACTTAATAGAATATCTCGTTCTCTCGCCTTCTTCCATGCAATTTTGTTTTTTGTTTTAATTTGTAGATCAGCTAGCATATCACAGGTCTTCTGATCCTGTTTCAGCAAATTTGTAATAAACTCTTCTGCTTTTTGTTTAAACTCTGTTGGAGTAGAAGAGGCAACTTCATCTAGTAGTGCAATGCTACTCCAGGTTTGCTTATAATATTTATCACTAACAATAGCAACTTTTTGGTTGAGTTCAGCGTTTCTTTGTTCTTGGAGTGACCAGGTTGAAAATTCGATTTTAAGATCAGTGGTATCGGACCAGTGGTAGAAGGTTTTCCTTGCCATTTAGGAAGAATGTAAGTGTTTTTGGACAATTTGTTTTAGGATGAATGTTTTTTTTTAAACTGAAGTGTTGATGTTTTCAAGTAAAATAATAATGATGCTTTATAGTGTTTAAAATCTTTGATAGAGAAAATGAAGAGACATCTCCTAATTATGATAACCTTTTTTTGAAGGTTTCAATTTTGTTCCTTGGTTTTCTACATATTTAATTTTACTTGTTTTCCCATGAAACTCATTTTTCAAAGGTTTTGCATTAAAATGCTTAATAGGATAACTGAACAGACAATTCCCATATACACGTTTTTTACTCTTAAATCATTAAATGTACATGGTTTTTAAGTATAAATGTTAATTTAATGTTTGTCTTTAAAGCTGACCTTTGGCCTGTTACATATAGTATATAATAGCATTGCCAATAAATTTTTTTTTTCATCAAAACAGATTCATTCAGTGAAACAAAAGTGCAACTATTATTGTTTTGCCTTTGTTCTTATAAATATATTAAAATGGAGTCATATACTTCTGCAAAATCTGACGATTTCAAGCAACGCTTTATTAAACAAATCGAAGACCAAGTTTTGGCTGATAGATCTACTCTTCAAGAGTTGAAGAGGTGTTTTAACGGACTGGAACTTGGTCTGCTGACAAGAGACCAAGTTTCGAGGGACTTGAGGGCAATGCCGATTACTTCCGTTCGTGACCTGTGTGTTGCGAGTAATATAGAATGTGGAGAAAGAGATCTGGAGTTCATGAGAAAGATCAATGAGATACACCGAGAGGTTCAGTGCTCCATGGAGTTGAAGTTAAAGTTCCTTGATTCTTGCAATTAGAGTTAGATGTCTCTGATTAGTTTTCTTTTTTATATGTAATTGCTACTTTCTTAATACTTCATATTATAAGTATTATTTTTTTTTATCACAGTTTAGTTTTACATCTTTTCATGAGTTTGAAGATAAAGAGACGGTGTTCCATTTTGGATAAATTAGAAAATATTTCATCTAAATTTTTTTTCTTAACATTGTTGTTTGGTACCATGGATGATCTGTTTAATGTTCATTTATGTGCTGACTTTAACAATTTTGGAAGCGAAACAGTTTCAACAAACACGTGTAACTTTTTCCTTAATTTTAATTAAATTAAGATTATTTGGTACTTGTAGATATTCTAGGGCTAAAGTCAAAAGCTACATTAGGGACAACAGCACTCAATATGGTACTCTTACAGACTCAAGTGTAGTTGTTTGATCAATTGATTCTAATGTTTTATTAGCATTTTATTGATTCTTTGTTAGTTACATTTGATGGTGATCATATCAATAGTTAAGATCTATGAAAAACTTCAATTCAACGAAAGTTAAGTACCCTTTCAAGCTGATGTATAAAATTACTTCTACAAACTTCAATTCGATTATACCTCGGTCACACAGCCACCACAACTTCCGGTCGTTCCCAGCTCTCCTGCAGAATCAAAACTTAATTAGGCATTTAATCAAAAACTTGATGAACACAATTCAAAGAACAATTCTGCCTTGTCCTGTATCTGACCATGATGTGCACATTATACAAGATTAAGTACTTACATGACAGTTAATTTATACAAGATTGTTTGCTATGTTGTATATATTCTAGGGCTAAAGTCGAAAGGTCCATTGGTGGCAGCAGCACTCAATATGCTAGTCTTATAGACTCAAGTTTATATCTTTTAATATATGTTCGGTTATTTAACAACATATTTTGATAACAAACGAAGGTGAACACGAAAATAATTTTATAGCCCTGAGATTAGAAAAAGACGTATAACAGGCAAGAAAGTAATTTTATGAAACCATGTTGAGGTAAAATGAGGAAAACAACCGTGTAGTCATTTAAGATGATTTTCGTCCTAATTTACAGCAAAAAGATGACAATAAAAACCCTAATGAAGGCTACCTTCAACCTAAATAATCCTAGAAATCAACCTAAAACAGTCTACAACACCCAAAAGTTAGAGTTTATACTATGCGCCTTGCTTAAAAAAGCCCTCGGAAACACACAAACAGATTCAAATTGAAACTAAGTTACAACATAGCAATGTTGAACTTCTACTCTAATCACATTGTTTTACACCATGAATGACAATATAAAGTTTATGCTTAAGATACATACCAGAAGTCTTTACGATAGAACAACCATTAGTTGTTGGAAACATGAAGCTTTGACCTATCAAAAAAGTTTGATGGTTATTTTGGTATCTCCAATGGCCTAACTACACTTTCAAGCCATTCAATAGCTTTAAACCTTGTCATAGCTTCAAAAAATGAAAAAAAAAATCAAATAATCAACAACGTTTCTATTGTTTTGTTAGAAAGAATTTGAAGGCAAAATTTAAAATTATACCTGCTCCTTGGACTTTCCTTGAAGGTAGAGTAACACTAAACAATACCGTTTCAAACTTTAGCGAAAACAACACTAAAGGATACCGTTTCGTAATTATGACATCAGCGAGGACTACATAGCATACCTGAGAAGTTGACACGTAGCCAATTCTATGTCATTATCTAAGCTCCTTTAATAGATAACATCATGTTCAAGATAACCTCTTTCGTGTTCATGTGAGCAAGAAGAGAGAAAGACACAAAGGATGTGTCAAACACAGTTCACATGATACGGATTTGACACCTGAACCTGTATCATCTGAACTATGTTTCACACCTCCTTTGTGTCTTCCTCTCTTCTTGCTCACATGAACACGAAAGAGCTTATCTTGAACATGAGTAATGACACAACTGTCTTCTACCTCCATGGCTAGATTCAAAGGGCAAATATGGTCAAAATCAACAAAGACAAGATTAATAATATTTAATGTTTTGAATGTGATGGTTCATACCTTTAAGATGAAATCTGAATTATGATGTCATGGAGAAAGGTCGGATTTATGATATCATCGAATCCTATGTGGCATACCTAATATCATGACACGTAATCAAAGTGAGGTCAGCTTCTAAGCTCCTTTTATAGATAGTAAAGATGTTAGTTTGTCTAGAATAACATAAATATTTCATCTCAGGTACTTGAAACAGCCAATGAAACTGTCAAATCGCATTTAGCTTAAAGTTATAATTCGGTTAGTCTGGTTAGTAAAATTTTAGGACAGGGATTAAGACCAACAAAAAAAAAAGAAAGAAAGAAAAAAAAAAAGAAACTTGATTCCAATCCTATGCATTAATTGAGTATCATGAATTTAGTAAAATGCAAGAGTACAATGAAATAAAGGATCTGAATAAAGCACATCATACACCTCTTCACTACATCAGATACACCTAAACAATTATATGCTTATTTCATATAATACATAATAAGAAATTCTTACACTTATAGTAGAAAGCCGTATAGGCATACTTATTTACAATGTAAAATCACTATGGTATAGCTTCAAAATGCCAATAAGCATTAACTATTAAACACTATTTTATAACTTACATGCTAATAGAAAATGACAAAAAAATAAATGCTCACACATAATGCAGACAATCTGAAGCAACTATAGCATAACATACATTATTGAGATTAATTCTTTTGCTGCTAGCAATTTAGAACAATAACACAATGTAATTAATATACAATTGACGTTTCCTTTTACGCTTCCTGATTTCTTGATAATTATCTTCCGTTTCTGCGTTTCACTTTTTAACGCCAATCATGAATATGGCTATAATCTAACCTCCATTCATCGATGATCAACCTTACCATTCCGAAATTCGTAAACTTCGCAACATACCGAAACGGGAATTGGAATGGCTATGTAATCAAATGCATCACAAACATCTTTCATTCACATATTCTTTCTCGAACACACCTACTAACGAAACAACAACAGTAGAACGGAGAGAACCTCAACAGTTTTTACCTAATTTTAGTTTTTACCTATATAACCTTCTACTGGTTTTTAGTTTTTACCTGATAATTCTCAGCAGTTCTTTCCAGTTCTGATATATACTGAAGTTTACGTACTCCGGTACTCGTGACCGTTGTGTAGAGTGCCTACAAGAATTCACACCACAAATCAAATAAACTTAACGGTATTCTTAATTCTAAAGTGCTGAAAATTACTAACATGAACTGGAAATTAACCTTTTAAATGGTTTAGCATCCGTATCAACTTCACTAGCAGGATTCTCTACAGAGACCAAAGGATCTGAATTAACATACTGCATGGGACCATTAGAAGCATACTCCGATAAAGCAGAAACGATAGCATTTTCTTGAAGTGTTAGAAGGCAGTCAAGCACCCCACATGGCAACTCTCTAAACCATGCTTTAATCAACCCTGGCAGACAATACATTTTTTTTTTTCTAAAATAGCATATAATACTTGATTTACTTGTTGAGGGCAAGTTATCCTTAGCGAGTTCGTTTTGAGTTATGTTAAAGATCACATATTTTGACCTGTTAAACTACAGCGATGACTGCACTTACTATAAATTAACTTAACTAACCTCCCCAAGGGGTGCTGCAATTTGTAACACATAAAAATTAACAAAACTAAAATTCAATAACTGTTATGAAAATAACGAAAAAATTATAATCCAATCATGAACAAATAAATAAACAAAAAAAAAACCTTTTTAACTTGCAGCCATCCAGACCCTTGATCATCTCCTGCATCTACACTCTTTTCTCTCATAATCAGTCGCTAAAAGGGTTCCAAACAACAATAATCAGATAAGCTTTTCAAGAATCATTCATCGGCAACAATAATCAGTCGCTAAAAGGGCTCTACTTTTGATCCAAAATAGCTTCATCCGAGACAATTGGGTATTTGCTATTGCGAATCAGATTGGGTATTCACCAAGCTAAACAAACCTGCACCAGAAGATCGATCGGTTAGATTTGATTATGGTTCATCTCATCGCATCAGATTTAGGGTTCCGGTATGGATAGGTGAAAGTGGAATTGTTATTCAGGCTCAACTTGCTTGGATGTTGACTGTAGATAGCGTGAATTACCTTTGCATACGAACAAAAATCACTGATCTCTTCCGATTCTAGGGTTTTTTCCTCCTCCGCGTCCGGCAAGATCGTCGGCACCATCATGAGAGAACCGGTGGAAGCAGGAAAGTGTGGTTTCTAGAGAGAGAATGGCAGCCAAAATTTGGAGATTGATTTTGAATTTTGTATCTCTCAAGGTGGAGTTTATATTTGAGCGCCCATTAAAAACTCACCTTATTTTCAATTTTGAAATATAGATAGATTATATTAATATTTTGAAATTTTGAAATATAGATAGATTATATTATGACATCAGCGTTATGACATCAGCGGAGTCTATGTGGCATCCAATGTGGCATATCTAAGAAGATGACACATAAGCAAAGTGAGGTCAGCTTCTAAGCTCCTTTTATAGATAGTATAGATTCATTTTGGTTTAATTATTAAAATGATATTTTAAATAAATAAATAAAAAAGACCAAATTACCCTTCACTTAACCTTTAAAATTAACTGGGTTTGGCTAGAAGGACAAACCATGCAAGATTTTGAAACAATAAGTACAAAACTCGTCAATTTTAAAGACGAAGGACAACGCCTGAAATATGATATATAGATAAAGGACAAAACTTGAAATTCACTCTTTAATAAAAAAAACTTCTTAACTAAAAAGCTTTCCTATGCCGTTTATTTTCTTTATTTTTTTATACGTAAACTGTTTTTGAACCCTTTAAAAAGGTAATAATAGCCTTTTATAAATAAGAATTTTTAAAAGGGGAATATGGCATGTTTTAAATTAATTTTTAAGGGGTGAGTATGAAAACTAAGAATGAATGGTACAATTAGCCTAACCCTTTATTTGATCCAACAAAATCTGTGTTACCTCTAGTTCTGGGCTAGATATCTTGATGGATTTACATTGTCTAACAATATTGACCCCTTAACGAAGTTATTCATACGAATTTTTTATATAAATTCGTTACTTTTATACATTAATAATAAGTGCACTTTACATCAATATCGCAGGTAATAGAGCAACAAGCTGCGCCGCTACACCTTTCTGAATAGCAAACCCTAGCCTATTAAAGACAACCCCCTGCCCCCCTGTTGATGAGCAACTGTTATGGACAACCTTTTGGACCCTAGTCAACAAACGGATAGCTTCTGGAGCTAGGGAGCCAAAGGTGTCGAAGGCGAAGGGGACAAATGCATGTTGGTTATCAGCACATGCTTTAGCGTGTTTATCCACCTTTTTTGATTCTGCTTTCCTTATAGCTTGCCCTGCTACAAACCCGCTTTCCCTTAAACCAGCTAAGGGGGAGACTCCTGTGAGATCCACACAAGCATGTTTCCCTCCTGCCCAGCCAAAGACGAGCAGATCTGCTGGTCTCAGTGTAGATCTCCCTTCCATGGGGTCTGTAAGGAAATTCACAGGGGCCTCCTTCTTCGCAGAAATCCCCGCTCTCCTCAAGATGTCCCCCAAAACATCTCTCACCCAGTCTGTGACACTCTAGGTTTTTCCGAGCAAACACCTTGTAATTACTTAGTGCGTATATATATATTATTAGATGGAAGTTGTTATTCTTCTTGTGCTATGTGTCGATAACGTGTATGTAATATATATGTGTGTATAAGGATACTTGTGAACCGAAACCATGACTCGAGACCACCCGGTCTCGAGTAAGCAGTGAACAGTTGGGCCGCTTGGGCCGCACCCCCATTCGGAAACCATTAGGGTGCACATGTTCGGAATGGGTATAAAACCCCACATATGTAGCCGATATCTCCTCTTTTGGCAAGAACAGTCATCATCTCAAATCCCAAACATTCCCTTATCCATTCTCTCTCTCCTCTCATCCTTTCTCTCTCTAGAAAACCCTAACAAAACAAGCTCACCTCCTCTCCTCTCCCTCTCTCGGATCAAACCGGCGACAACCAAAGGGGCTCTCGGATCATCTCGGATTAGCTTGAGATCATCTATCGGAACTTAGTCCATCAATCCCTCATACCCTTTCATCTAGCCGGTTAGTTTCCTTGTAGTTGTTTGGTCAAAAATGATGATTTATGAACACATTTGATTATTGAACATTTGAATAAGTATGTGGCTTATTAGATAATAGATTTGTTTTACTTGCTTGATTGATCAAATGATGAATGAGATGTGAACCATTGCGCCTTGAATGATTAATGATGCTTATCACCATCTGATTCATGATGAATATTGTGTTTAATGATTGCCTCGATATTTAGAAAGTATGTCACATAATTCTTGTTAGCAAATCTAGTGTTATATGTGTAGAACTAAGGATATATGTGCATGCTTTGAAGATTAGGATGAATGATAAAAACTCTAGTGTTGGAATACATGAACAAGTATGAATATTTGAATGTGATTTGAACATGATGAAAACCCTAATGATGAACTTGTTGAATATGACATGAATATTTGAAATATTGTGTGTTTGATCCATTTTTATCAAATATTAGACAACAAAACATGTTTATGGGATTCTATTGGCTAGTACACAATTACATGAAATTGCAAGATTATTGGTTAGTACATCAGATGTTCTAGAAGGACTTCATATGCACGCATCCAGGATTGCGAGTCGAGACCCCCGGTTTCGACTCGAGATCATCAAGTGACAACTCGAGACCATCAACTGATTACTCGAGAACAGTTGTCTCGACAAAGGTCTCGACTCCACAGGAGGGTCATCAGTGTTACAACTCGAGACCATCAGTGGTTGCGAGTCAAAGCACTGCCCGGTTGCGACACATTAAGGCATGACTCGAGATTAGTGGTTTCGACTCGAGACCGCCCCTCAACTTCACCATCAGTAGTTGCGACTCGAGACAGCTTCTCAGTGGCATCGACTCGAGACCACTCATCAGTGGAATTCAACCTATCAGTGGTTTCGATTGGGCCATACTGTTATTGGGCCATGTTGGGTTAACGGACTGCTTTCTGTGTGGACTAAATGTTAACTGAATTCTGCTTGAATTGCTAGCACGATAGGGCGGGCCCAATAACCTTGAATGACATATATGTATGTGTTAACTGTTACTAGTCTACTGCTCAAACATTAGAACAGGCTCATTAACTTAAAGGATAATTGTATGTTATGTATGCTATGTGTTAGTTATGTGTAGATTCTACGTGACTTATTGTACCGGGCTTAACCCATACTGGTAACCGTGTTAGGACGTGGTGACCAGCGTGTTTGACCAAGTAAACTAAACTGCCGAGCAACCCAAGGTGAGTTCACAACTAATAAAGCATGCGTTCCCGGTGGTTGGGAAACGGAAACTTAAACAACGCTATCCCCTCATAAGGGATACAAACCTACTTCTCTCCCCTTAAATGGGACTTTTAGTTAATTACTGTTTATACTGGATGCAACAAGCAACACTAAACAAAACTCTATCACTCAAGTCCTCACTTCTTAATACCGATTAGTCGCCGGGGTCAGGCGAACGGGTTATTAGTTGATAGCGCTATTTAGGTCTCACCAACCTCACACCGTGCCCGCGTATGGGATCGGGCGTGAACTAATGTACTCTGGCAAACCGTCAATGATGATAGAACATTGGCGAACGGGGCACTCTACGGAAAAGTACGGATGAATAGTATTCTGTATTGTAAAAACAGTTTAGTCGCTTACTTATGGGGTAGCTCCCCAACGCATGTATAAACGGATTAATTAACTGGTGAAACAAGTTTTTGGTAATTAAAACTGGACAACTCGTGGACTCGCCAACATTTTTGTTGATACCCTACTGCATGCTTTGTAGGTACCCAGTGACTCAGGAGCTTGCAGCTTGGGAATGTGTAGTGGTCGTCTAACCCACGTGTTGGGTTCTAAATAATCCTGAACTATGAACTTTGTTTTGAAACCGTTTGGTTCATGCTTCCGCTGTTTGTTTAAACTGTTAATCGAACTTAACTTTTAGAACTTTAAAATATGGTGCTTACTAACTATTATGGTTGGTGAATACCTTTACTATTAATCAATGCTCAGTATAATTGGTGGCTGGATCCTGGTCAGTCACGCCTCCAAGCGGTAGTATTCCGCATGTGGATTTTTGGGGTGTGACAGATTGGTATCAGAGGCATTGGTTATAGTGAACTCAGTTTTAAAAGAAGAGTCTTTTTGAGAAAAACCAGACTATAACCCGTGACTCGTGACGAAACTACACTCCAAGGGCAAGACTCGGCATATTAGACCTCATAGCTCGGACTTGTGTTTACTTGCTTGTTTATCTTATGTTGACTGCTCTACTATACATACTAGTGTGCCTAATTAGATAGAAACGCATCCCTCTTCTATCTCATTCTCGTTACGACACGACATCGCTCTCATACTGTGTTTTCTGGTTATGAAGACAATGAGTGGACGCGGAAGAGGAAACGTTAACATGACTCAGGCTCAATTCACTAACTTGCTCAACACAGTGGCTGCAGCTTTCGCAGCTCACCCTGGAGGTAAATTCGTTACTTTAGGACATTTAGATCCTACCCCTACATCGTCTCTTCACCTCTAAACCTATTCGCTCCATTTCTCACAACAGGTCAGCCTGCGCCTGCACAGCCACGTGTCTGTACTTTCAAAACTTTCATGGATGGCAAACCTCTCCCTTTCGACGGCACTGAGGGTGCCATAGGCCTTCTACACTGGATTGAAAAGGCCAAAGCTGTCTTTGCTGTCTGTGAGTGTCCCCCTGCTAACTGGGTTAAGTTCGCGACTGGTACGCTTGAAGGAAACGCGCTTTCATGGTGGAAAGCACAGATCCAGATGCTTGGTCTGGAAGCTGCTAATGCTACTGCGTGGGAAGATTTCAAGGACATGATCAAAGAGGAATACTGTCACAGGGATGACATCCACAAACTCGAGAACGAGTACTATGCGCTCAAGATGGTTGGGTCAGAGATTGAGACCTACACCAAGCAGTCCAACGACTATGCTGCACTTTGCCCAAACATGTCCCGACCTATGTATCGAAGGATCGAATTGTACATCAAAGGCTTAGTCCCGGAAATTCGGAGCCATGTGACCTCAGCCAACCTCAATACCATACAGCCCGTGGTTCGTCTTGCTCACAAACTCACCAATCAGGCTGTGGAGGAGGGCAAGCTGCCCAAGAGGATCGGTACTACTGCTGGGACTTCTAGCGATAACAAACGAAAGTGGGATGGAAGTCTGGGAAAGGATGCTAACCCCACTCAGGCCCCAGTTCAACAAAGGAAGACTGAAAACAACAAAGGCCCTCAGCAACAGGGTGGCTATCGGGGAAACCATCCCAAGTGTAACAAATGTAACCGACACCACAGTGGGCCATGTGGCAAGAGTCAGTGTCAGCGATGCAACAAGATGGGGCATGAAGCCAAAGACTGCAGGAGCCCGCTTCCAGCTAGGCAGAATCAACAACAACCACAACAGCAACAAGGAAACAACCGTGGATGTTTCAAGTGTGGAGCAACGGGGCACATGCGAAAGGGTTGCCCTGAACTGAATCAAAACAACAACAATCAGGGTGCTGGGAACAATAACAACAATGCTGGGAATGGTGCAAGAGGAAGGGCTTTTGTGATTGGAGCTGGAGAAGCAAGGAATGACCCCAACGTTGTAGCGGGTAAGTTCCTCCTTAATGATCGTTATGTTTCCATACTATTTGATTCCGGAGCAGATGCTAGTTATGTATCCCTACGTATTAGTAAGAAACTTAAGTCCACTCTTACGCCGCTAAGCTCTAAGCACATCGTTGAAATGGCTAATGGTAGAAACCTCGAGGCCTCACACGTAATTCGTAACTGTAAATTAGAGTTGTCTGGTCAGACCTTCTGTATCGATCTCTTCCCTATCATTCTTGGAAGCTTCGACGTCATCATTGGTATGGATTGGTTATCCAAACATCGAGCTGAAATCCTCTGCCAAAAGAAAGCTATTCGTATCCCCCGTCCCCCTGGCAAACCTCTTATAGTTCAAGGCGACAAGAGCGGAGAAGTCACAGGCATCATCTCATTCTTAAAGGCCCAGAAGTGTCTACGAAAGGGGCACACCGCTATCTTAGCCCTCGTTGCCGACACACAGAAAATGGAAAACTGGATTGAAGATTTTCCAGTCGTACGCGACTATCCTGAGGTATTCCCGGAGGAACTACCTGGACTCCCTCCTCACCGTCAGGTCGAATTTCAAATCGAGCTGGCTCCCGGAGCAGCACCTATAGCTCGTGCACCTTATCGTCTAGCTCCCGCAGAACTCAAGGAACTCTCTACTCAACTACAAGAACTGTTGGACAAAGGTTTTATCCGTCCTAGCTCATCACCCTGGGGAGCTCCAGTGCTCTTCGTCAAAAAGAAAGATGGCACATTCCGAATGTGCATTGATTACCGCGAACTGAACAAGGTTACCATCAAGAATCGTTATCCACTTCCCCGTATCGACGACCTGTTCGACCAGCTGCAAGGGTCGAGCTATTATTCCAAGATCGATCTGCGATCGGGATATCACCAGCTGAGAGTCCGCGATGAGGACATCTCTAAGACTGCTTTCAGAACCCGCTATGGTCACTACGAATTCCTTGTTATGCCTTTCGGAATGACCAACGCACCTGCGATCTTCATGGATCTCATGAATCGAGTATGCAAACCCTACCTCGACAAGTTCGTGATTGTGTTTAACGACGACATCTTAATCTACTCAAAGAGTCAAGAGGAGCATGAACAACACCTACGTCTTATTCTCGAGCTCCTTCGCAATGAGCAACTATACGCCAAATTCTCGAAATGTGATTTCTGGCTTAGAGAAGTCCATTTCCTTGGGCACATTGTCAATCAGGAAGGGATTCATGTTGACCCCGCTAAGGTCGAATCCATTAAGAATTGGCCCATACCTAAGACTCCGACCGAAGTTCGCCAATTCTTGGGATTGGCAAGATACTATCGAAGATTTATTAAGGGATTCTCTAAGATCGCTCAACCACTTACGACCCTCACTCAGAAGGGTGTTGCTTACAAATGGGGTGAAGCTCAGGAATCTGCCTTCCAAGAACTAAAGAAGAACCTCTGCAGTGCTCCTATTCTTTCCTTACCTGAGGGTGCCAACGACTTTGTTGTTTACTGCGATGCTTCTATTCAAGGGCTCGGTTGCGTGTTGATGCAACGCGAGAAGGTTATTGCTTACGCTTCGCGACAACTCAAGATCCACGAACTGAACTACACGACGCATGACTTAGAATTTGGAGCTGTGGTCTTCGCGCTCAAGCTTTGGAGACACTACTTGTACGACACCAAGTGCACGATTTACACTGATCACAAGAGTCTCCAGCACATAATGGAACAAAAGGAGTTGAATATGCGGCAACGCCGATGGGTCGAACTCCTAAATGACTACGAGTGTGCAATTAAATATCATCCAGGCAAGGCTAATGTGGTAGCCGATGCCCTCAGCAGAAAGGAGACCAAACCCAAGCGTGTCCGCGCCTTACAGCTCACTATCCACTCGAACCTCCCTAATCAGATCCGAAATGCCCAAGCTGAAGCATTAAAGGCTGAGAACATCAAGGCTGAGTCCCTACGAGGGTCGAGACAACGGTTGGAACAAAAAGAAGATGGTGCTTACTACGTAAACGGACGTATATGGGTCCCACTTTATGGGAATTTGCGCGAGCTTGTGATGGAGGAAGCCCATAAGTCACGTTACTCAGTTCATCCAGGTTCAGATAAGATGTACCACGACTTAAGGACTACCTATTGGTGGCCTGGCATGAAAGCCCACATAGCAAACTATGTCAGAAAATGTTTGACTTGTGCAAGAGTCAAGGCTGAGTATCAGAAACCATCAGGCCTACTCCAACAACCAGAGATCCCACAGTGGAAATGGGAACAAATTTCCATGGACTTTGTTACCGGCTTGCCTAGGTCTCAACGTGGAAATGACACCATTTGGGTGATAGTAGATCGATTAACTAAATCCGCCCACTTCTTGGCTATTAAAGAGACAGACAAGTTCTCTACCCTAGCAGAGGTATACTTAAGGGAAGTGGTTTCGAAGCATGGAGTGCCAACCTCTATTATTTCCGATCGAGACGAGCGTTTTACTTCTGAGCTGTGGCAAGCTATGCACAAATCTTTTGGCTCACGTTTAGACATGAGCACCGCTTACCACCCGCAAACGGATGAGCAATCCGAACGCACCATCCAAACCCTCGAAGACATGCTTAGGGCGTGCGTGATCGATTTTGGCAAAAATTGGGAGAAGCACCTGCCGTTAGTGGAATTCTCCTACAACAACAGCTACCACACTAGCATTCAGGCGGCACCCTTTGAGGCATTGTACGGTCGTAGATGCCGATCGCCTCTCTGCTGGGCGGAGGTTGGTGACAGCCAGATCACAGGCCCGGAACATGTAGTAGACACTACAGAAAAGATTGCCCAGATTAGGCAACGCATGGCGGCAGCTCGTGACCGTCAGAAGAGATACGCTGACAAGGATAGGAAACCGCTAGAGTTCCAGGTCGGTGAACGGGCTCTACTTAAAGTCTCACCCCGGAAGGGTGTGGTTCGTTTTGGAAAACGGGGCAAGCTAAATCCGAGATATGTCGGACCCTTTGAAATTACCGAAAAGATCGGTAAAGTAGCTTACAGATTGAATCTGCCTGAAGAACTGAGTGCTGTGCACAACATCTTCCACGTGTCTAATCTGAAGAAGTGTATGTCAGATGAAACACTCATCATTCCTTTCAAGGAACTTACTGTTGACGAACAGCTACACTTTACTGAGGAACCGGTTGAGATCACGGATCGTGAGATCAAAACCCTCAAACGTAGCCAGATACCTCTCGTGCGAGTCCGTTGGAACTCGCGCCGTGGCCCAGAGTTTACCTGGGAGCGGGAAGACCAGATGAAGCGCAAGTATCCCCAGTTGTTCCCAAATGAAGCTTCCAGCACTGAAGCTACAACCGAATTTCGGGACGAAATTCCAAACTAACGGGGGGATGATGTGACACCCCGTTGAAACGTTCTCCTAGCTTGTCAGTGGCTGCCTTAACTTTCGGGACGAAAGTTCTTAAAACTTGGGGATAATGTGACACTCTAGGTTTTTCCGAGCAAACACCTTGTAATTACTTAGTGCGTATATATATATATATATATTATTAGATGGAAGTTGTTATTCTTCTTGTGCTATGTGTCGATAACGTGTATGTAATATATATGTGTGTATAAGGATACTTGTGAACCGAAACCATGACTCGAGACCACCCAGTCTCGAGTAAGCAGCGAACAGTTGGGCCGCTTGGGCCGCACCCCCATTCGGAAACCCTTAGGGTGCACATGTTCGGAATGGGTATAAAACCCCACATATGTAGCCGATATCTCCTCTTTTGGCAAGAACAATCATCATCTCAAATCCCAAACATTCCCTTATCCATTCTCTCTCTCCTCTCATCCTTTCTCTCTCTAGAAAACCCTAACAAAACAAGCTCACCTCCTCTCCTCTCCCTCTCTCGGATCAAACCGGCGACAACCAAAGGGGCTCTCGGATCATCTCGGATTAGCTTGAGATCATCAATCGGAACTTAGTCCATCAATCCCTCATACCCTTTCATCTAGCCGGTTAGTTTCCTTGTAGTTGTTTGGTCAAAAATGATGATTTATGAACACATTTGATTATTGAACATTTGAATAAGTATGTGGCTTATTAGATAATAGATTTGTTTTACTTGCTTGATTGATCAAATGATGAATGAGATGTGAACCATTGCGCCTTGAATGATTAATGATGCTTATCACCATCCGATTCATGATGAATATTGTGTTTAATGATTGCCTCGATATTTAGAAAGTATGTCATATAATTCTTGTTAGCAAATCTAGTGTTATATGTGTAGAACTAAGGATATATGTGCATGCTTTGAAGATTAGGATGAATGATAAAAACTCTAGTGTTGGAATACATGCACAAGTATGAATATTTGAATGTGATTTGAACATGATGAAAACCCTAATGATGAACTTGTTGAATATGACATGAATATTTGAAATATTGTGTGTTTGATCCATTTTTATCAAATATTAGACAACAAAACATGTTTATGGGATTCTATTGGCTAGTACACAATTACATGAAATTGCAAGATTATTGGTTAGTACATCAGATGTTCTAGAAGGACTTCATATGCACGCATCCAGGATTGCGAGTCGAGACCCCCGGTTTCGACTCGAGATCATCAAGTGACAACTCGAGACCATCAACTGATTAATCGAGAACAGTTGTCTCGACAAAGGTCTCGACTCCACAGGAGGGTCATCAGTGTTACAACTCGAGACCATCAGTGGTTGCGAGTCAAAGCACTGCCCGGTTGCGACACATTAAGGCATGACTCGAGATTAGTGGTTTCGACTCGAGACCGCCCCTCAACTTCACCATCAGTAGTTGCGACTCGAGACAGCTTCTCAGTGGCATCGACTCGAGACCACTCATCAGTGGAATTCAACCTATCAGTGGTTTCGATTGGGCCATACTGTTATTGGGCCATGTTGGGTTAACGGACTGCTTTCTGTGTGGACTAAATGTTAACTGAATTCTGCTTGAATTGCTAGCACGATAGGGCGGGCCCAATAACCTTGAATGACATATATGTATGTGTTAACTGTTACTAGTCTACTGCTCAAACATTAGAACAGGCTCATTAACTTAAAGGATAATTGTATGTTATGTATGCTATGTGTTAGTTATGTGTAGATTCTACGTGACTTATTGTACCGGGCTTAACCCATACTGGTAACCGTGTTAGGACGTGGTGACCAGCGTGTTTGACCAAGTAAACTAAACTGCCGAGCAACCCAAGGTGAGTTCACAACTAATAAAGCATGCGTTCCCGGTGGTTGGGAAACGGAAACTTAAACAACGCTATCCCCTCATAAGGGATACAAACCTACTTCTCTCCCCTTAAATGGGACTTTTAGTTCATTACTGTTTATACTGGATGCAACAAGCAACACTAAACAAAACTCTATCACTCAAGTCCTCACTTCTTAATACCGATTAGTCGCCGGGGTCAGGCGAACGGGTTATTAGTTGATAGCGCTATTTAGGTCTCACCAACCTCACACCGTGCCCGCGTATGGGATCGGGCGTGAACTAATGTACTCTGGCAAACCGTCAATGATGATAGAACATTGGCGAACGGGGCACTCTACGGAAACGTACGGATGAATAGTATTCAGTATTGTAAAAACAGTTTAGTCGCTTACTTATGGGGTAGCTCCCCAACGCATGTATAAACGGATTAATTAACTGGTGAAACAAGTTTTTGGTAATTAAAACTGGACAACTCGTGGACTCGCCAACATTTTTGTTGATACCCTACTGCATGCTTTGTAGGTACCCAGTGACTCAGGAGCTTGCAGCTTGGGAATGTGTAGTGGTCGTCTAACCCACGTGTTGGGTTCTAAATAATCCTGAACTATGAACTTTGTTTTGAAACCGTTTGGTTCATGCTTCCGCTGTTTGTTTAAACTGTTAATCGAACTTAACTTTTAGAACTTTAAAATATGGTGCTTACTAACTATTATGGTTGGTGAATACCTTTACTATTAATCAATGCTCAGTATAATTGGTGGTTGGATCCTGGTCAGTCACGCCTCCAAGCGGTAGTACTCCGCATGTGGATTTTGGGGGTGTGACACAGTCATGCCGATATTTGAAACCAGGGAGCTCCTTACAATGAACAGCATGCTCCCCGTATTTATCCATGCATGCTTTATGGCAGATTGGGCAGGTTTCGTCTTCTGGATACATAGGGATCATTAGCCGGTATTTGAGGATAGCCCTATACTCAACAGCCGACATGCATTGCCCCAGCCCCTCGATCGGGATAACAGTCAAAAAGTCTTGCGCATGGGGGCCTTTCAAGCACTCAATCACCGCTTTCTGGCGGGGAGACAGATCAAATGTTTCTCCCAGACTCTGAGCGATTTTCTCAAATAGAGCGTTCATCATCATCATGTTGAATCAGTTCTGTTTATACATGAAGGAAAACAGTAAAACATACCTTTGATTGCATCAACATAAACCAGCAGAGAATCCAGTTAAGACGCAGCAATAATGTTTGACATGGTTGTCAGCTTGATCTGGTTCCTCCTTAGGGTTTTGACTGATGATGGTAGCTAAGAAACCGAATAGGGGATTCGGTATGGAGATGGAGGTCGAAATTATGATGTTATGTGTTATAAGGGTTGTGTCTAATGTGTAACTGAGTAACCCCTTAACCTCCACATAATTCTCCTTATATAAGCACCCAGGAGGAAACCTAAATTAGTTAATAAGGGTAATATGGTCCATCAACAATTACCAACTAATTATTTAATAGGTTATAATATATTTTGATCTATATTATGTAAATGATTATAATGGCTACTAGATTAAATATTAAACATAATATATTTAATCTTACATTCTCCCACTTAGCCGAGTAATCATTTACTATGAGTATTAGCTAAGCCTGATCAGGAGTTAACACTCATTTTAGCCTTAAACAAGTACTATAGCAGAAAAATACAGCCGTTGAATCATTATGCGACTCAGGACCCCCATTAATCATACTATAGCCTTAATTTAAAACCTAATCGTTATGATCAAAATACGCATAATCCCTTTGTTTGATTTGTAACTATATTTGTCTATATGCCGTTATGCTAGCTTGACATATTCTTAGAGACATACAAAATCAAACTGATGAGGAAAAAATTAACTAATACTTAGTCATTCATAGTACGATATGCAGTTGCGCATAGCCATCAATTAATACCCGTCTCTGAGCTCTCTTAATAAGACTTATGGGTAACAGCCCTTCAGTTATAGGATCCTTAAGCATATCATGAATGTATTCGATACAAAACTTAGTTTCCTCAATTCGTTCATAAACGAATAATTAATTGTGTATCGAAACTTAATGCAGCACCTCTTGAACTGTTACTGTTCAAGGAGTTATGGTAACTGACTTTATCACACTAAGTCTTCAAAACATTAATTATATGGAGTTAATAAACTTATGAGTCCACTGATAAATTTCCAACAACATTTAGTGACTATATTATGTCGTTATAACTTAGGTTGTTAATATCAGTGCATTATGACTCCTCCATGAGATATGTTTTGTCTGCTAACATAAAGATATACCCGACATTACATTTTGTCATCTTTGAACATTACAAAGTTAACGTAATAAACTGGTTTTAATTCTCACTTCTTCTTCAAATAATAGCCTCTCGTTTCTTTAAAGATATTGTAATACTCCATTAGATGCTTCACATTAATCTAGACAAATCTAGTATGTTGCAATGTGAGTAATATCTAAACGAGTATAGACTTAAACTTACATAAGGCTTCCAATTAATGAAGCGTAAATAAATAATCTTATTTATCCTATTATCCTCTAAAGGAGAGCAGTATTGTCTGTTACATATGTAAGGACCCATTTAATGTTAAACTTATGGAACAGAACTAATATCCCATTGGGTCTATCTCAGTATGTTATGATATCAATCACGTAAGAGATATCTCTGAGATATATATTATATCAAAGTTTGTGTTAACAATGCTTTGACTTATGTAACATATACTTGTCAAAAGAATGTCATCTATATAGACAAGTTTATTTTAGTTGCTCCCACTCATCTTGAGGTAGGTACATTAATCCACTTGATTCTTGATGAAAATAATTACGTTAAGATTTCATCACATTATGATGTTTGCATTAACCCATACATGGATATTATTGGCTTACAAATAAAGTGTTCTTTAACCTTCAGTTTGAAACTTTAGGCTGTTATCTAATGAACATGTAAATGTGTCAGCCATTTGTTATGGAAAATTGTTTATAATGTTCATCTAATGTAGCTTTAAACTATTATAAGCTACTAGAACATTGATGATCCTTAAAGAAATCTTTTGTAAGAAAAACTCTTTCATAATTTATCTCTTCCTGAGTATAACCTTTGACAATCAAACATGCTTCTTAGTGTCTTAACGTTTATATTAGGACTTGATTTAGTTATGAACACTCTTAGGTAATTCAATCAAATCTCAAACGTTATACGAACACATAAAATCAGTTTTACTAGAAAACTGTTTTATTCCATTAAGAATATTGATTGACACTAATGGCTTAATTAGAAGAGATAGGATCAGTAAACTTTTCCAAAATCTATTTCAACTTCAGTTAGGGAGGTTATGTAATCATCAAAGTTAGTAGGCTTTTAAACCTAGATGACCTCCTGAGTTGATTATTGGGTTCATTAGAAGTTTCAGCTTTATGAATTAGCTCTTGGTTAGGTTGTTATCATTTTCATTCTAAGTTTGTAAGAGTTGGTGCAGTATGGTGTACAAGAGGTGTAATCGGAGTTAAATTCAGAGTGAAATTTAATGACACTCTTCCCCCCGCCTCTTGTATTCCTTGCAAATCATAATAAGGACTTTGACTGCTCCCACTAACCTTAGAAATCTTTAGGAACTCAGCATGTTTATGGTCAATATGTAACGACCAACAAATTCTAATAGAGAAACGAGTTAATGACGTTAGTCGTTGTAGTTTCTCTTGTTGAGGATTATGTTAGTTCAGGAAAGAAATCTAAGTGTGCCCACAATTAAGTAACAATGAAACTTTTGTAAGAGTAGCATTAGATTTAAGGAGATAAGTTTTGATAGAACAGTGTCGTGATGGAGCGGTGTCTTGTACAAGAGGTGCAATTTTAGGTAATGTAAAATTTTCACTCCCCCACCTCTTGCAACTATTGCAAGTTACTATGAAGACACTTAATGCTCCCACTGATCTTTAATATCTCTAGAAATGCTACAAGAGAAGTTTCAATGAGCTACGTGACATGAGAACCTATCACATATACGTTAGACTATATTTGATTTCTTTAATGTCCAGATATCAAAAGAAACTTTAAGGACATATCTAATAGAAATCTTATTAAGTATATATATATATATGAATAGATTTCTTCTAAGACCGTCAGCCATATGCGACAAAATTTAGATACAAGTTGATAGTCTTTTAAATGATAAATGAATTATGTCTGAATATTCCATTTTGAAAAAGTTCCACGAATGTCAATGAATGACTTATGATGGACCCATACTTATTCCTTAAGCCAAGTAATATTAAGGGCTGTAACGTCATGATTTAAAATCACTTAGAATGAGATTAGATAAAAATCATCCTCATTAACCATGTCATGATTTCTCATGAATTTCGGTTATAATGGATGAAATTTATAAGTCTCATTTTCCTTTTGTCAAATTCTCATTTGCATGATGACAAAAGTTGTGAAAGAGTAAGGTATCATCTAGTTCCATCTTAGTAATGTTTCAATCCAGATATTTAGAACAAATAAGATGAGAGTTTAAGGTAAGTGTGACATTATGTTGACTATAAAAACCTCACAACCTTCATGACATAGCCTAAGTAATGATACTGTATTCTGATTAATATTCAGAATTTGTAAGGTATCGAATAGCTTTGTTAGAAGACTGCTTATTATGGTTCTCATAGCCTTAACAATTAATTTTGTCACTAACTCTCATGTTAGTTATTTGTCGAGTTCTGGTAAGGAAACGTATGGAACTAGAGTCAACTAATCATGTGTTAATTGGAATATTGAAATTACCAGACTTAAATATCATTAATAAGTGACTATCTAATTAATTTACCCAGCTGTCCTTTAGAATAATGGATAGTCTCGTTGCTTATGTCTAGTCTAATGACATAATTATGCAGTGAGATTTTCCCTTGAAGAACCTTAATGTTGGAATTAGCACTTGTAATTTGTCTATGGACCTTAGAACAATACTCTTTTAAACGTTTTAGTGGTTGTAAGGTGAATAACAACTTATTTTCCAGCTTTAAACATTTATTTCTTTGTACATATGTTGCTTATCAACACACTCGTTATACTTTGGTATTTTGAGTGTTATAGTTGATTTATAAGGCATCAAAATGTACAAGTGGAAATCTTAATATGTAATGTACTAGAAAAATGTACTTATTTCCATGCGTAAGCCCTTAACTTTATGGGTCATGGTTTTGTACATTATAATGTATTCACATATACCACTTAACTTTATAGTTTAGAGTTTCAAATTAAGGCATGCATCTTAGGAGTTCTAGTGATTATTCCATAATTATAGATTAGTCTTAGGAAAGACTTAATCTGGAATAACTTTAGTGATAGCATTTACGTTAGAGAGTTCTTGATTATCATAAGAGACATCATGTTCGATTTATCCTATTCATCATGCTCTAACTTTCTTCTTTATAATCTTTATCAGAAGAGAGCAATAGGATTATCGTGTCTTAGGAAATAATCAAGGATTTAATTTAAGAGCTGATTCTTATAGAAACTGTAAATAAAGCAAACATTTTAGGTTTTAAGAATTAGAGTGGATCAGATATAGATTAATAGAAGAAAATTACAGTGAGTAAAAATATGGATACTAAGAATAAGGCAGACGAAATGATCATAAAAACTTAATTAAGGATCATTAATCTAAGGATCATTATGTGAAGAGATTGTGATATGTCTATTACTAACATCAAAATAATAGACTTAGCTAAAAAATTCTACTTAAATGAAGACAAAACAGCTTTGGCCAGAAGTGTAATCATTTAAGCATATGTGCAAAGTGGTTGTAACAAATCAGCTTTGGCCAGAATTGAAACAATCACTTTAGTTATGCACTTGTTGAGTATGCCATCTATGAATGAATTAAATCAGCTTTGGCCAGAAATTAAGACATTCATGCTTATGATGCATACACAACATAGCTTTCGTAATACTTGAATGATAAGTAGATGTATCAAGTCAGCTTTGGCCAGAAATGATACATCAAAAGCTCATTCAAGTTAAGCTATTTTGGTTTTGTAAAACATTATTTGATCCTTATTAATTAGCTAAGTAATTACAAAACCAATTATTTAATAGCAAACCACCCGTTAGCGCGGATCGAACTTGTGCGATCAGTAATGAGGTTTCGAGTCTTGTGCGATCAGTAATGCTTTGTGCGATCGTTAAGGCCCAAACACTTGTGCGATCAATAAGGCCCAAGTACTTGTGCGATCATTAAGGCCCAAAACTTGTGGATCAGTAATGCCTTGTGCGATTAGTAAGGTCTTGTGCGATCCACTAGTCTTGTGCGATCCACAATTCTTGTGCGATTATGCAGTCTTAACTTGTACCATGTGCTTAATGAGTTGTACAAATTTTGTGCGACTGTCTTGTGCGATTAGATCATCTCTTATGTAATCTGATTTTGTGCGATTTTCTTATGCGATCAGATTATCACTTATGTGATCCAATCTTGTGCGACATGTTTAAGCTGTTTAATTTCGAATCCTCTCTTTAAGGCTGTTTGTTGTGATAACTTAACTAAAATTCGAAAATTATGAATTGAGATATAGTTTCCAATTATTAACATTGATCTATTTTATCACTAAATTTCGAAATCATATCTGTTTATCATTTAACAGATTTCGAAAAAAACTTAATGGACAAGATTAGATCAAAATTAGGGAAACATCTAACAATTCAAATCACATTCCAAATCATAAAGGAAAATTCGAATTTCTCATAAGAACATACATAAGAACATAAGATGAACCCTAAAAAAAATTAAAACATAATTCTGGAAACCCGAAACCTGAATTTTAATGGTTTTGTAATCGATTTCGTGACAATAAGTTTAACCCTTTATGATTTTGAGTCAATTTATCAAACAGATTTTTCCAAAAACAGGGATTTCGGCTCATGAAACTCGAAAACAGTTTTGATTTTGATGAACTTTTTAAGGCTTTAAAAACTTTCTGTTTTCCAGATTTCTATCCCAGAATTAATGGATACGAAAACAGAACTGACTAATCAACATATGCTCTGATACCACATGTTGAATCAGTTCTGTTTATACATGAAGGAAAACAGTAAAACATACCTTTGATTGCATCAACATAAACCAGCAGAGAATCCAGTTAAGACGCAGCAATAATGTTTGACATGGTTGTCAGCTTGATCTGGTTCCTCCTTAGGGTGCTGACTGATGATGGTAGCTAAGAAACCGAATAGGGGATTCGGTATGGAGATGGAGGTCGAAATTATGATGTTATGTGTTATAAGGGTTGTGTCTAATGTGTAACTGAGTAACCCCTTAACCTCCACATAATTCTCCTTATATAAGCACCCAGGAGGAAACCTAAATTAGTTAATAAGGGTAATATGGTCCATCAACAATTACCAACTAATTATTTAATAGGTTATAATATATTTTGATCTATATTATGTAAATGATTATAATGGCTACTAGATTAAATATTAAACATAATATATTTAATCTTACACATCATCATCAAAGGCTTGTCGCTAACCGGTACCAAGGAATCTTGTAAAGATTTTCCTTTTCATGTGCTTAAGAGTTCTAGTCTAATGATAGACATTGGGATATTTACGAGTAGATTTAGTTAGGTGTGTAACTTTGCCGTTAAAAAAAATTAAATATCCCCTTACCTACACCCATGTTTATGAATTCAATCTGAAATTAAAGTGAACTTCTCACGTATAAATTAGCATCATCAGTTATTATGTCGAAACCATTAGTAGGCTTGCGATACTTGTGTTCATAGCAAACTAACATTCTGATTCATTTCTAGATGAAAGGAGATGGGCAGTTTGGTCAGTTGATGATTCCGGTTTATCTGAGACGTCCAAATTGTCATTCATGACCACTAGTGTCTTGTCCTTCTCTTTGATCTGCCCCCACATCAACGTGTAAAACCCAGCCACAACAATCGTCGCTCCAATAACACTGTGTATACAAATTTTAAAGATTCAGGAACAAACCATGGTCACTCGGATTTTTCTAACAATAAAGCAAAACGCTCAACAGAGGATTGGGTGAGTATAAGCATGTCCCAAGATCACAAAATTTATAGATTTGTGTGTTTAAACCATTTACCTTCCTAAATAAAGTGAATCGCCAAGAATCGTGACACCCATGATCACTGCAACAACGATTGAGAGGGGCGCAAACATAGCCCCAAAAATTGGACCTTTCTTCCGTAAACACCAAGTAAAAACATTATTACGAATTACTGTTGAATAAATAGCCTACAAATTACTAGAACAAGTCAATCCACCAACACCATGATATATGTGTTGCCTAACTTGAAAAGTGGTCCAGTTTACTCAACTTACCCCCAAAACAACAGCAGTCACCGCATTTCCAGGTTGAAGCACCCACGCTCTTTGACTCCGTTCTATAAAAGGAGAAAGGGCTACACATTGGACTGTCCCAAAGAGGCAGTAGAAAAAGACAATAGTTTGTTGATCAGGGTACTCTCTAGATGTTTTTGCCTGATGTTTATACAAAAAAATAGTTAACTATATATTTACATTAGCATATAACATAATAATAATAATAATAATAATAATAATAATAATAATAATGTCCCAAAGAGGCAGTAGAAAAAGACAATAGTTTGTTGATCAGGGTACTCTCTAGATGTTTTTGCCTGATGTTTATACAAAAAAATAGTTAACTATATATTTACATTAGCATATAACATAATAATAATAATAATAATAATAATAATAATAATAATAATAATAGTGACAGTAAGTAATATTAAAATTAATAACAATAATAGTACTAGTAGGTAAGAAAATAATAATAATAGTAATAATAGTGACAGTGATATTAATATTAATAACAATAATAGTACTAATAGTTAAGAAAGATTTACATGCAATACAATCCATATGCAGCCGAAGGTTACGCTGGCAAGAGTAACCAGACCTCCAAATACCCAACTGGTTGGATGTGATAGAAAAATCTTGTTGGCTGAATCAGGAGATGGGATCTTCACAAAAATTTCAGGGCCTTGATAGAACGTGAACACCATCGTTCCCGATATTGCTATCACCGTACCCAATAGTTTTGCTACACTGCTTGAGTTTCTTATGTCTACTTTCTCTGTCCTATAACACAAATATTTAAGCGCTAATTAAGTTTTTCAAATATTTCATCTTTGGTATTTAAGTTTATATAGAGTTTTATTGTTGTGAAATTTTTTTTTTTTTGAACAACAAATTTAGATCACTGGAGTATTATCGTGCCACCAGCGGAACAACCCGATCATATCATCTTCAATATGCACATTTAAAATGAGACAAATTTAAGTGAATGGTAGGAGCACATTTAAAGGGAGGTGCAAAAGAGAATAATTTAGAGTCATTGGTGTAAAGGGGTAAGATTTACCTATAAAAAAATAAGTGACTGGTATGGTAAATGAACGAGCTAAGTAATCTGGTTACCATCACTACCACGGAGTTTCACCGATAAAATTTACCTACAGCCAACAGCCGTCGGTAATATCTATTGCTGACATAACTCCATCAAACAACGACATAAAAAATTGTTAAATTATAAATTAATTTGTCAATAATTACCGACTGAAACCATGTCTGGGTCACCCCCACAGTTAAGAAAAATTAGCGACAGAATATAGCAGCATGAACGAACTGGTTTTGGCTTTTTAGGGGAAGTATTTTGCGGATTGTATATACATGGGTAATTCTTCGGTATTTTGAGGATATGGTTTTCTATAATATTCTCGCGCTGTTATTAAGTCGTTTTCCGTAGCTAATAACTATGTTGGTAACTGTCAATTACGTCGTTTTGGTAGCTAATATTTATGTTTGGTAATCTGTCGTTTGCGGAAGCTAAAATATTGAAGTGCATTCGGAAAGGAAAACTTTGTCCCACAAATGGGTGATATTTTTATTGGCCGTTTACATAGGTTATTTACCTCCTAACCACTTTTACTTTTACTAATGAATTTGACTATGGGTGATACTTATTTAGTGTATTTAACGCCCCACTTGCGGTATGAGCATACAATATATATATATGTGTGTGTGTGCGGGCGTTTGGGGGCAAAAGTGAAAGTGCACTAGTTTTAACGTTATTTTACTAATTTTGTGAAAATAACGTTAAAAGCTAAGGACGGCTAATCATGCATCATGTGGTGACTTTGATAGCTGAAAGACAAAAGGATACATGCACTAATCGGTCGTCTTTGTCCCGATTGCTGAGTGTTATGTGCCTTATGTCCAAGGCTTGATGCAAAACTACTATCGAGCCGGGGGTCTCACTGGAAGCAGGCTCTCTATTCCTACGGGATAGAGGTAAGGCTGTCTACATTTTACCCTCCTCAGACCCTACCTTTGCTTTGCTATTGGTGGGATTTACTGGGTATGAGTATGAGTATGATGATGATGATTTACTTAAAGTTAAATATGTTGGTTACCACCCATACCTGAAAAATACTGCAATCAAGAATGTAATGCCTGGAGACAGGTTCGCAATGGCACTTGCCATGGTTGGAGAGCTGTAATCCACACCTAGATACCAAAGTACCTGAAAAAGAGAAATCCTACAAAGAAAGAAACCAATATATGTAAAATAATTACAAGGGAGATGTTGGTTCATTTAAGTTGTTACCAATCACATGTCACAATGGACTCGATTGCTTACCCGAAAAGGCCAAGGATAAAGAATCTGAACAAAATACGAAATGTGAGCGGAGGACGGTCAACCTTTCTGATGATGTGAAGGATGAAAAATGGAAGAAGAATCAATGTGCCGAGAGCGTTATGATAAATAACATAAACGATACTGCCCATACCATCATTCATGACTGTTTTGACTATGGTTAACAACGCCATATCCAAACATGTTACCGTCAACACTGCAACCACCGGAAGCACATCATCCATCCATGACCATGTTCTTCTCATGCTCATCTTTTTTTTTTTTTTTTTTTTTGTCATAAACTCAGATCCAACGCTATTTGAAAATCAGAATACAAACATTTTTAATTATAGAAAAAACCAAAGTATATTCAGATATAGTCCCACACTCCCACGCCACAATGCTCAGCCACACAACTACCCTTTTTCATTTTCAATTATAGAAAAAACCTACCCCACAATTGTGAACCAAAACCAGTACAGTACAAATATAATAATTAGACGAAACTCGTGTACTGCTGCCCCAAGCACTCAGTCTTGCAGAAAGAAAAGTACAAATAAATGATAGTTTTATCTTTAATTAACTGCAAAGTGATTATGTTCGGGTCGTATTATTGGCACACCTTGGGGCTTAAATCGGCACCCTCAATACGCATCGTATAGGCCTATACGATGCGTATTGAGGTGGGTTCAAACTTCTATGCCTGCCAAAGGCTGCCATTGTCCCCCGCCAAAAAGTAATACGCATCGTATAGGCCTATACGATGCGTATTGAGGGTGTCGATTTAATTTTTTAATTTTTGCAAGGTAGCTTCTTGTCACGAGGTAGCAGCTTTCCGTCATGCGAACGAAGAAGCAGCACTTTGGACATTTGTTGGTCTTCAAACATCTAGGAAACATTATTTGAAGGCGGTCTCTTTGCTTCGTCCACTAGAACTATTTGTGTATGCATTCTTAGGGTTTTTATTATTTGATCAATGGAAGTTGAAATCGGCTTTGTATTTAGCACACGAAAGTACTGGACATCAGACGTAAATCTTGAAGAAACAGAACAGAATCTGAATCTGAATGTTAACTTTGACTCGTTCAAGTCATGCAATGTTTCCTCTCAATTGAATAGACCGACACTTGCTTCATATGACTCACTTGAATCGTCTCGGAAGTGGATTTCGGTTGGGTCAGATCTCTTTGGGTATATTTGAAACTAACTAAAATACGTTGAAGTATTGAATCAACAGAAATAACTGAAATAACTTGAATTATCTCGGAAGTACTAAACAACAGAAGGATAAGATATCGGCGGTTAGCTCGGAGAAGTTTCTCTCAATCAGGTGTTCCATTAGATTTCCCCTTTTATCATGCGATCAAACTTGGACATCAGACGTAAATCTTGAAGAAACAGAACATAATCCCAGATTGTCTAAAGAAGCGCTTTTATCATGTGTGATCCAGAGGTCGGTTTACTTTGTGTTATAGAACTTCCGAGCTAACATCTGACGTAGCAGGTACAATTGTTTTGAGTTTTGTCAGATAATTCTTCATTTGTCGAGAAACCATACTGTCAAGAAACTAACATCTTTTAATACTTCATTTGTCGAGAAACCATACTGTAAAGATCTCTACACAAACTCTTCTATATCTTTTAACCAATTGTCCATCACTTAAGACCTTGAAAGATTTTTTAATTTATGTTTATGCGAATTTAAAGGACAATACTGACAGAGGTGCTGGTCTTTTCTCCCACTGTGCAAACTTGAAAAGGTGTTTATTTAAACAATCTGGGATTAAGTTTCGCAAATTGGGAACCACATTGTAGACTGGTTGGCTTAAATGGTTTTAATAATACTTGAAAATGGAAATAATCGTGTCAAGATCTTTATCAATCATATCATCGACCAACTTCTCGAAATCTCTTTCGTTTCTCGGGTTCGCATTCGACATAACACAACAAAAAATAAATTCAAAAATACAGGGGGTTGATATGCATCGTATAGGCCTATACGATGCGTATCAAAACCGCCGCCAGACACAGCCTGCACCTGTCAGTCTTTCATGTTTTTTACTTTAATTCAATACGCATCGTATAGGCCTATACGATGCGTATTTAATTCAAAAAGTGTGTAGATAGACAGGAGGGTGTGTAGATAGAAAACCCCAAATCCCCTTATGTTCCTCTAAACCATTTTATAAAAATATCTCCATATGTTCGTGTACGAATGGGAGCCTTTTAACTAAAAGTTTAATATCATGCTCGTATGTTAAGATAATGAATATGTTTTTGTTTGTTTTAATCTCCTATGTTAAGAGAATGATTATTTTTTTGTTTGTTTTAATAAATGAACTTAAAAGAACGAACATGAACAAATCGTAATTGAACATAAGTGAAGAAGATAAATGTGTTCTTGTTCACTCATTAATATATTATTTACCTAAGACTAAGATAAATGAGCGGTGGCACGCGGCGGGTCTGTAACAACCCGCACTTTTGTGCGTTGTTACTACTCGTTATACTCGTTACGCCTAGCACCAGAGATTCGGATCGTAATGTAACCATATCATATATATCGCTATTCGAAGGATAATCGCATATTTTCGAAATACAATATCACTATACTACGCTATTATCACACTAACACTCACGGAGGCATTGAGTGAGGACCTATTCTACCCTCCTCAGTGGCCGTGATGTGTCGAACGTAAACAATTAACGCTAACAAGGACCCTCGGGTGAGTGCTGTAGCTCCAGTCGTCATGATGATGATGACAATACGAATAAACGGTACCCCGTCAGTCTTTGTGGCACTACACGAAACAACGTTCACGATGACATCAAGAAAGGACCTATACTACCCTCACTGATGACTGTGAAACGTCGCTAATAATCGCATACTCGAAACGGAAACCGATTGTTAATTATCGAAACTTTGGATTATGGATACGTAAATACGACCCCTAGTGATATATATATATATATATATAATAATAATAACAATATAATGATAATATAAATTAATTATGAAAAGTACGCACTTCGAAAACTATCAAAACGATAAAAAACGGAGAAGTCCAACGCGTCAGGATAGTTATCCGGACGGATGGGCATGCACACGGATGGGCCATCCGCACGCATGGGCCATCCGAAAGGATGGGCCATCCGCACGGATGGGCTATCCGGGCAAGAACTCCTTCCCTCTCCTCTGTTGCCTATAAATACCATGTCACATCACTTGAACAGTGATGTGACAGCTCCTATTCAACCAAACACGCTCCAAGACCCTTTTCTCTTGATTTCCTCGCGATTCCGGTAAGATTTCAACCTAAAACTCGTACTTCTGTGATCTACACTCGATTCTACATCATTCTATCTTTCAAAACTCAAATTCCAACCGTGAAATCTGCGGATTTGAGGCGTTTTGAGGTGATGTCACCAAGAGTTCTTATGAACTTCAAGTTGGGGTCTCATTTCACTATAAACGACTCAGATCCGGGTGATTTCCACACGTTTTAATAACAAGTCTCACCTAAATCTGTGCGATTTCGAGTTAACCAGGAAGAACCATCACGAACGGCCAGATCTGATGGAACGGGGTGATTCCCGGCCGTTAGAACGAGTCGGAATTGACGGAACTTCAAGTGTTAGTGCGAAATTACACTACCCTAGTAAAAACGAACGTATTCTTTCCGTTAAACACTCGGAAGCAGTGTTCAGAGTGCGAAACAGACATGTCAGCCCGCACGGATGACATGTCAGCCCGCACGGATGACATGTCAGCCCGCACGGATGACATGTCAGCCCGCACGGATGACATGTCCGCCCGCACGGATGACATGTCAGCCCGCACGGATGACATGTCAGCCCGTACGGATGACATGTCAGCCCGCACGGATGACACATGTCCGCACGGATGACATGTCAGTCCGCACGGATGACATGTCAGTCCGCACGGATGACATGTCAGTCCGCACACACCATTCATCCGCACGTACCTCCACCCGCACGGATGACCATTTATACGCGCATTAACCGCACGGATGACACACCATCCGCACGGATCACTTGTCATCCGGACGGATAACTTGTCTATCCGCACGGATGAGAACCATTCGACCTAATGAGTAACTTTTCAAGGCTAATCTCGCTTAACCGTATATCGTTTACTCTATTCTTCAAGGATCAATACAGACATTCTCGCAACCGACTCAAACAAGTTGTATTCCCGCTAAACGCGCACTGTGAGTATACTTGACCCCTTTTTAATCGAATTTTGGGTGTAACATACGTTTCCAACAAATCGAACTTATCAAACGAAATATTCAATCAATCGAATTATCACTTGCGAATAACTGTTATGCATAGATATACGTGATGCTAGTTGCATATGTGCTAGGGCTTATACTCGCGACGTCCCACCACGACTAGTATAGTACTATTGCGCCCGACGGGGTCTAGTTATGCCATCGTACATTCGAGAGTCGAGGACTTAGTTGGTAGTATCAGTTTTGTGAGTATATATGTCGTGTATTACGTTTATGCATTTGGACATTCGCAGCACTTTTACTCTATTATGCTATACTTATCAAACCTGTATACTCGCCAATACTTTTGTATTGACAAATATTTTAACGTATGTTGCAGGTTAGATCGCAGACTATATCAAATCAAGCTAGGGAGTCTAGAAACTCAACTAAAATCTAGGTTGTCGGATTTGTATTGTTCGAGAGGACAGGAAATCTGTGATAACTTATGTGATTGTATTACTTGTTAGTATGGGATAACGAATGTGTTCAATATTATCGCAATATAGTTGTTATGGATTCTCTTGAGCAATCTGATTTGCCTAGTGCCGCGCCCCGATGATTCCGCCATCGGTTGGGGTGTGACAGATTGGTATCAGAGCCATAACTATAGGGAATTAGGCCAGACTCGACCTAGTCCGGGTCGACGTCTTAGAAATTGACCTAGTCTACAGTCTAAGTACCAACAGGCCAACTCGTACAAACCCAGTAGGGTTTGTATTGGGCTTACTTTATACTCTCGGTCGAAATTGCTAAAAAGCTACAACTTTGTGTGAACACCGCGTACTACAACTTCACACGAAGAAGCCTTTCCTAAGGCTGAAATACTACTTAGCCTTTCCTAAGGCCGACACAATACACGTGTTTTCGAAAATACTCGCATAACAAAACCGAGCGATCCAGTCAAGATCAGGTGTGAAAACCAAGAACTCTCGATAGGATTGCTCACTCAGCGCATTTTTCTAGCACGAGAACCTTTCATCGAGTTAGGAGTGACGTCCACATCTCGACGAAAGTCTCCATTTCGAAATCTAGTGGAACTCACGAATTTATTCGAAGAGCATAACCACAATTAGGAACGAAACTGTTAAGACAGGGGTGAAACCCGTACCTTAATAAGTCGTTCCACTCTCTATAAACTGGTTTTCAAAAGCTCTCACCAAGGACTCGACTATTATGATGACCCGAGCCACGCGATGACTAGGAAGACGAATGCCATGAGCTGCATCCCAGTGGAAGCATGGAGTCTTCTAGGTCAACGCGCGCGCACGAACTTGTTAAACATAGTTGGGTTACCTTGGGTAGTCAACGCCTAAACACCCAAGGCACTCTATCGTACGAACAACCAATTTTACGACTGGCTGGAACTTATTTACGTTTTGAAACTTTACGCTTTATCGATTTCTCGATTTAACGATTTCCACTCCCTACTTTATAAACGCATGATTCGCACAGCCATCGCAATCTAAAACGAAACCCGAATGTTCGCAACAAAACTAATGCATAATCTATCGCATTCGCTCTTGTTTTCTCACTTCAATGTGCCTCGTATGTTCTAAACCGACCTGTATGTGTATGGATACTAATTACAGCTATATAAATACCTATATATACATATAAACAACAAGTCATTGTGTGAGAACTTAGGAAGTTCGTGTCTCCTATGTGGCTCCTACGTGAACCGTACTACTACTATACTATCGCATCGCAAAACTCAAAAATCATTATGATCGAATCTCACTCCAAGTCTCTTCCTGTCTAGATGCCTTCCAACAACACTACCTCGGGACGACTAGCCAAGAAGAAAGCCAAACGAAGTGTCAATAAGAGGATTGCATCACTTGTGACTAAGGAAGTGAGTAAGCTTATTCCTCGAATTGCCGCTCAAGTGCACCCTCTCAGCAACTCTCGAGCCTCGGAAGACTCCAAGACGGAAGCTCCGCAATCTACTTTTCTCTACAAGCACTTCAAAGCCTGTGACCCGATGGAGTTCACGGGTAAAGGAGGTGCGACTCAACTACTCCAGTGGTTCAATTCTATCGAAGTTACCCTTCGTCAAAGCGGGTGTCCCGATAGTTTCCGTACTACTTGCGCTACCGGAGTATTTCAATCACGAGCACTCGACTGGTGGACCACCGAACGTAACAAACGTGGGATCTCCACAGCTTACGCTCTCTCCTGGGATGAGCTGAAAGAGCTCATGAAGAAAGAGTACTGCCCCCCTCATGAAATCCAGAAACTAGAAAATGAGTTTTGGATGGTTAATCATGCATCATGTGGTGGCGTTGATAGCCGAAAGACAAGGGGGTACATGCACTAATCGGCAGTTGTCTCAATTGCTGAGTGTTATGTGCCTTATGTCCAAGGCTTGATGCAAAACTACTATCGAGCCAGGGGTCTCACTGGAAGCAGCCTCTCTATTCCTACGGGGCAGAGGTAAGGTTGTCTACATCTTACCCTCCTCAGACCCTACCTTAGCTTTGCTATTGGTGGGATTTACTGAGTATGATGATGAGAAAACGAGTTTTGGGAAATCAAGCAAACCGAAGGTGACAATGCTGGCTACACCGCAAGGTTCAAGCAGCTTAGCGTAATTTGCCCAAATCAAGTTAACACTCCAGAGGAAGTCATCGCGAAGTACATTCGTGGCTTGCCTGAGTGTGTGGGTGATTTTGTCGAAGCTGCAAGACCTGCTACCATCGAAGAAACATACCGCTTAGCCGTAGAAATCAACAACAAACGACTCATGGAAGGATTATTCTCAAGGAATCCTGTCAAGCAAGCTCATCAAGCAATCTCCAGTAATCCTTCAGGCGAACATGTTGACGAATCTTCTGACGAATCTACTGGCGAATCTTCTGACAAATCTGCTGGCAATTCTTCTAATGAATCAGCTAACGATTCTTCTGACGGATCTGCTAACGATTCTTCGGACGAATCTGCTGCCGATTCTTCTGACAAATCTGCCTACGCATCTTCTGACAAATCAGCCAAAGACTCTGCAAGTGAGTCTTCAGACGAATCCTCCAACGACGACACTTCTTCGCAAGACACCGACAAACCCAGCCGTAAGCGAAAGACTTCAAGCCCGAGCTCATCAACAACCGAACTGCTGCAACCGGAACCTCTTCGAACAGTTCCGATGTTTCCAAAACGAGCCTACACTGGAGCTCATCCTCAGTGTTACTCGTGTACCTATCATCATCCAGTTGGGGCTGACTGTCGCTATTGCAATAACTGCAACCGTTACGGTCACTTCACCCGCAACTGCCGCATCGAACCGTGAACTTGAGTACAACAACACAGCTCCAGCAAAAGTCTTCAGCGTCAGACATCTAGCAAGCGTAGGATAAAGTTGTAATGATACGATTCTCGACGTTAATTTCTAAGTTTTGAACCTACTCTATTATTCGAAGTTACCACTACGTGTAACGTCAACTCTCGTTTTCGTTTCCTCCATCCCACTTTAGTCGTCGCACTTAGACTAGAAACACGCACATACTATATACTATATCACGAAATAATGTGTTTTACCCTCACTGCACTTTTAGAACGAGGTACGATAAACGTGCAAGGAACGATTAATCGCGGGTGCACACGGGATTACTTGGGTCAGTGCACGGAGATCGTAGTGAATTCTAAGGTGCCATAGCGTTTTGGCAAAAGGTGACACCAAAACACGGGAAGAAAGTAGTAGGGGTCGGGCAAGGTGTGCTTTATCATACTACCGAAGTTCCGTGAAGAAGGTGCCACGTGGAGTCGAACGTTATTAGACCTATTATACTATTGTGATTATTTTCAACACACTACACTCAATCGCAAGGCGTAACAAACCGTATCATCGCGAGACTTGTCGTAAGTCTGCAAACGCAATGCAAACGCCTCATCGATGGACTCTGGAGAGTCTACCTCGCAGGACAATTGCATCAACGCAAGACTAGTCGTAAGTCTATAGCGATCAATCTCATCAAACACACTAACGCTCACGATATTATCGGGTGAGGACCTATTCTACCCTCCTCGATAACCGTGATGCGTCGCAACGTAACGTTAAGCTTACTCGAAACAAAAATCGACTAATCGCAAGCATTTATTATGTGTATCTCGAAATCTCTATCGCTTATTGTGAGAATCTCTATCGCCCGCTGTGTATCAATCTATCGCTATACCGTTATCCGTGATATTTGTGCTAAGTTAGAACGCATGACCTTGCCTCACGAGAGGAAGCTCATATGGTTAAAACAAGGTGCTTTAGCTATATCAGCGGCCTTTCGTGGAAACGGGCCATGTGGGGTCTAATGTTAGTTAAATTCTGTGGTGTTAATCAATCAAACCGAACCGCGTAAATCGAACCGCATACCTCCATTTCTTGCAACACCACTACCCATTATTGTAACTCGTATATCTTCACCCACATTACTAGTGTTGTGTTCGTATTGTTCGTTTAATCACCCAATCGCTTACCGCATATCGTGTATAGTCTACCGCTTATCCGCGTACCGTTTATCGCTCGTTTGGTGTTCATTGCAGTCTATGTGGTATTAGTACACCTGACACTGCTCCACGAGACAAAACTAACCTGGTTAAGCATGGTGTTTCGCCATGTTAGCAAACTCTCGTGAAAACGTGCCATGTGGGTTTAATGGGGAATCTAATCAAAAACGCGCTATTCGCTTCTCGCTTATCAACTCGCTGGAATAATCTATTCTTATGCTCGGTCCGACTTTCTATCGATTGGGCCGGGTAAACGTAATTCTATCCGAGTCATATCGGAACACTTGACACTGCCTCACGAAACGGGAATAATATGGGCAAAGCATGGTGGATACGCCGCTGGTACTTCCTATATATAAGTGTTTTAAACATATTAACGAATTTCGTGGGAAGGTGCCCAGTGGGGCTTGATGCTAAATCATCCTTTTCAAAAGGTTAAAATTGATTTTTATAAAACTTTTATTAAAACCATGGAACAAGTGAAGTTCCTCACAATGTGGAGGTAACATCGAATCAGCTTAACTCCATGTTCGGAGGGAGCTTCATGAGTCCAATTTTTCCGTAAAACCTTTTTCAAGATCAAAAACAAGACTTTCAAGGGAAACCCATGTCATAGGAGAGTTTTCGTAACCCTTGTTTTCATCTTCGAATTCCTTAAAATGTTAGAAACTTAAACTTCCTTGCAACATCGGTTAACATCGACACTGTTGACCGCACCTTAAAAAGGAAAATTTTCAGAGATTTTCATCCTAAATCCCTTTTTGATATCTAAAACGAACGCTTCTTGCAACATTGGTTAACAATCGACTCAGTTAACCCAACGTTATGAGAAACCTTCCAAATTGCAATCGCAACGAACTAACGAATTCTACACAAGACAAGGTACTTGAAATGCCAACTCGTGGGATTAATACTTTCGTCTTTACGTCACCTTCTCGCTATCGCAGTCGATCTCTCTCATTCGAAACGTTCGCGCTGTCAACTTACGGTCAAATCACACGCTGTATCACTACTTTTACCATATCAACTCTTAGAAGTCTACCTATTGGATTAATTTCGGGACGAAATTTCCTAAAGTAGGGGAGACTGTAACAACCCGCACTTTTGTGCGTTGTTACTACTCGTTATACTCGTTACGCCTAGCACCAGAGATTCGGATCGTAATGTAACCATATCATATATATCGCTATTCGAAGGATAATCGCATATTTTCGAAATACAATATCACTATACTACGCTATTATCACACTAACACTCACGGAGGCATTGAGTGAGGACCTATTCTACCCTCCTCAGTGGCCGTGATGTGTCGAACGTAAACAATTAACGCTAACAAGGACCCTCGGGTGAGTGCTGTAGCTCCAGTCGTCATGACGATGATGACAATACGAGTAAACGGTACCCCGTCAGTCTTTGTGGCACTACACGAAACAACGTTCACGATGACATCAAGAAAGGACCTATACTACCCTCACTGATGACCGTGAAACGTCGCTAATAATCGCATACTCGAAACGGAAACCGATTGTTAATTATCGAAACTTTGGATTATGGATACGTAAATACGACCCCTAGTGATATATATATATATATATATAATAATAATAATAATAATAATAATAATAACAATATAATGATAATATAAATTAATTATGAAAAGTACGCACTTCGAAAACTATCAAAACGATCAAAAACGGAGAAGTCCAACGCGTCAGGATAGCTATCCGGACGGATGGGCCATCCGGACGGATGGGCCATCCGGACGGATGGGCCATCCGGACGGATGGGCATGCGCACGGATGGGCCATCCGCACGGATGGGCCATCCGCACGGATGGGCTATCCGGGCAAGAACTCCTTCCCTCTCCTCTGTTGCCTATAAATACCATGTCACATCACTTGAACAGTGATGTGACAGCTCCTATTCAACTAAACACGCTCCAAGACCCTTTTCTCTTGATTTCCTCGCGATTCCGGTAAGATTTCAACCTAAAACTCGTACTTCTGTGATCTACACTCGATTCTACATCATTCCATCTTTCAAAACTCAAATTCCAACCGTGAAATCTGCGGATTTGAGGCGTTTTGAGGTGATGTCACCAAGAGTTCTTTTGTGCGTTGTTACTACTCGTTATACTCGTTACGCCTAGCACCAGAGATTCGGATCGTAATGTAACCATATCATATATATCGCTATTCGAAGGATAATCGCATATTTTCGAAATACAATATCACTATACTACGCTATTATCACACTAACACTCACGGAGGCATTGAGTGAGGACCTATTCTACCCTCCTCAGTGGCCGTGATGTGTCGAACGTAAACAATTAACGCTAACAAGGACCCTCGGGTGAGTGCTGTAGCTCCAGTCGTCATGACGATGATGACAATACGAGTAAACGGTACCCCGTCAGTCTTTGTGGCACTACACGAAACAACGTTCACGATGACATCAAGAAAGGACCTATACTACCCTCACTGATGACCGTGAAACGTCGCTAATAATCGCATACTCGAAACGGAAACCGATTGTTAATTATCGAAACTTTGGATTATGGATACGTAAATACGACCCCTAGTGATATATATATATATATATATATATATATAATAATAACAATATAATGATAATATAAATTAATTATGAAAAGTACGCACTTCGAAAACTATCAAAACGATCAAAAACGGAGAAGTCCAACGCGTCAGGATAGCTATCCGGACGGATGGGCATGCGCACGGATGGGCCATCCGCACGGATGGGCCATCCGCACGGATGGACTATCCGGGCAAGAACTCCTTCCCTCTCCTTTGTTGCCTATAAATACCATGTCACATCACTTGAACAGAGATGTGACAGCTCCTATTCAACCAAACACGCTCCAAGACCCTTTTCTCTCGATTTCCTCGCGATTCCGGTAAGATTTCAATCTAAAACTCGTACTTCTGTGATCTACACTCGATTCTACATCATTCTATCTTTCAAAACTCAAATTCCAACCGTGAAATCTGCGGATTTGAGGCGTTTTGAGGTGATGTCACCAAGAGTTCTTATGAACTTCAAGTTGGGGTCTCATTTCACTATAAACGACTCAGATCCGGGTGATTTCCACACGTTTTAAAAACAAATCTTACCTAAATCTGTGCGATTTCGATTTAACCAGGAAGAACCATCACGAACGGCCAGATCTGATTGAACGAGGTGATTCCCGGCCGTTAGAACGAGTCGGAATTGACGGAACTTCAAGCGTTAGTGCGAAATTACACTACCCTAGTAAAAACGAACGTATTCCTTCCGTTAAACACTCGGAAGCAGTGTTCAGAGTGCGAAACAGACATGTCAGTCCGCACGGATGACATGTCAGCCCGCACGGATGACATGTCAGCCCGCACGGATGACATGTCAGCCCGCACGGATGACATGTCAGCCCGCACGGATGACATGTCAGCCCGCACGGATGACATGTCAGCCCGCACGGATGACATGTCAGCCCGCACGGATGACATGTCAGCCCGCACGGATGACATGTCAGCCCGCACGGATGACATGTCAGCCCGCACGGATGACATGTCAGCCCGCACGGATGACATGTCAGCCCGCACGGATGACATGTCAGCCCGCACGGATGACACATGTCCGCACGCACCATTCATCCGCACGTACCTCCACCCGCACGGATGACCATTTATACGCGCATTAACCGCACGGATGACACACCATCCGCACGGATAACTTGTCTATCCGCACGGATGAGAACCATTCGACCTAATGAGTAACTTTTCAAGGCTAATCTCGCTTAACCGTATATCGTTTACTCTATTCTTCAAGGATCAATACAGACATACTCGCAACCGACTCAAACAAGTTGTATTCCCGCTAAACGCGCACTGTGAGTATACTTGACCCCTTTTTAATCGAATTTTGGGTGTAACATACGTTTCTAACAAATCGAACTTATCAAACGAAATATTCAATCAATCGAATTATCACTTGCGAATAACTGTTATGCATAGATATACGTGATGCTAGTTGCATATGTGCTAGGGCTTATACTCGCGACGTCCCACCACGACTAGTATAGTACTATTGCGCCCGACGGGGTCTAGTTATGCCATCGTACATTCGAGCATCGAGGACTTAGTTGGTAGTATCAGTTTTGTGAGTATATATGTCGTGTATTACGTTTATGCATGTGGACATTCGCAGCACTTTTACTCTATTATGCTATACTTATCAAACCTGTATACTCGCCAATACTTTTGTGTTGATAAATATTTTAACGTATGTTGCAGGTTAGATCGCAGACTATATCAAATCAAGCTAGGGAGTCTAGAAACTCAACTAAAATCTAGGTTGCCGGATTTGTATTGTTCGAGAGGACAGGAAATCTGTGATAACTTATGTGATTGTATTACTTGTTAGTATGGGATAACGAATGTGTTCAATATTATCGCAATATAGTTGTTATGGATTCTCTTGAGCAATCTGATTCGCCTAGTGCCGCGCCCCGATGATTCCGCCATCGGTTGGGGTGTGACAGGGTCGAAACGCAAAATTTTAAACTTGAGGGGGTAATAGTGCAAGGGGTTAAAACCAAATGTTTTAAACGAAAAGAGGGCGGTGGCGTTAAAAATGGAGTAATAGTGAAAGGGATTAAAAAAAAAGCAAAGTTTAAAACTTGAGGATGTGGTGCGTAATTCAAACTTGAGGATAACAAATGAAAAGTTTGAAAGTTGTGGGGTGTGCGATGGAAAAGCCATGTAAATTAAAAAGTATAGGGATATAAAAAGGAAAGTGTACAAAACTACGGGGTTGAAAAAAGAAAATGTCAAAAAAAAAATATGGGAGTAAAAAGAGCAAATTATATGGGGTAAAATAAATCAAACTAGTGGGATTTTCCCGTGCTATGCTGTGGGAATTCAGTCGTTATCGGTTTGCTTTGTTACAATATCGGCATTCACTATAGCAACTAAAAGAGAAAAAATGAAGTTGTGATATGACCAAAAGAATATCGACACATGTTTTACATTGATCTAAAACCACAAAAACGAATACTGATACTGATGTTGTTCGGCCGGAATCGGTTCGACTCGTTAGGGTACCAACACTTGTAATGTTATTTTATTTTTATGTAATTTTTTAAATTTATGCTGTCTATGCAATTTATATTAATGTCTTTTATTTAAATTTAATAGATTTTTTATAAATTTTAAATATAAAATAATAACAAAAAGTGTGTGCCACGTATCGAATAACACCACTCTTCCACGACCCGTCCCACACCTCCCGTTTTTGCACCACGTCCCACTTTTGACGCATGCTTACGTGTCATTCACACGTCGCATAACTCCCCATTTTCAAGTCCCTCCGCACCGTATAGTCTAACTAGATTATTCATTCAAACATCTCATTCCCTATGATAAGTTAACCGTCAGTATACTTGCACATTAATGTATGCTTACTAAACTAACATTCTTCTTGATATCTGGAGGAAAGAAGATGGAGAGTTTCGTCAGCAGATGACCCTGATCCTGAAACATCCAAATCTTCATCAATGACTACCAGTAGTTTGTTCTTCTCTTTGGTTTGCCCCCATATAACCGTGTAGAACCCAAAAGAAATTATCGTGGTTCCAATGACACTGCAAATACGAATTTAAAGATTCAAGAAAAAGCCATGGTGAACGAGTTTCTTTTCAAGTATAAAGCAACAAAATCAAACGGGCAAATGCGTTAACCATTTACCTTCCTAAGTGAAGTGAATCACCAAGAAATGTGACACCCATGATCATTGCGATAACGATTGAGAGGGGTGAGAACATGGCCACGAAAATTGGGCCTTTCTTCCGCAGGCACCAAGTGAAAACACTACATCGGACCGCAGTGGTATAAAATGCCTTTAAATAGAACAAGTCAATCTACCAACAACAAAACAGATGTGTTACCTAACTTGAAAAACTGGTGTAGGTTACTCAACTTACCCCCAAAACAACAGCAGTCACCCCAGTTTCTGGTCGAAGCACCCAAGCACTTCGATTTTGTTCTACGAAAGGAGAAAGAGTGATGCATTGAATTGTCCCGAAGAGATTAAAGAAAAAGACAATGGTTTGTTGATCTGGATACTCTATAGTTGTTGCTGTCTAGAAGTGTAGATCAAGAAGTAGTAATTACATGTATATCACCATAAGTGTCACATTGTATACAAACTTTTACTTCTTTTATCATAAACATGAAAGTTATTAAACAAGTATTGGCATACAAATACCTGTAATACAACCCATATGCAACCGAAGATGAGACTGATAAGGATAATTAAACTCCCATATATCCATTCTGATGGTTGTGACAAAAAGAGCTGGTTGGGTGAATTGATATGAAACATTCTTGGGCCTTGATAGAGTGTGAACACCATTGCTCCCAATATTGATATCATGGTACCCAATAATTTTGCTACACTTGAAATTGTTGTGTCTAATTTCTCCAACCTAAAACACAAACTACATTTTGCATTGGGTTTTCTTATTTTGAAATAAAGTGAATAATGCTTGTACCTGAAAAATACTGCAATCAAGAATGTAATTTCAGGACCTAAGTTTGAGATGGCAATTGCCATGGTTGGAGAGACGTGGTCAACACCTGCATTCCAAAGTACCTGAGCGAGACAAACCCTACATATATCCAAAATGATTAGAAGTAAATGAAAGCAGCAAGTTTTATTTTTGTTGTTCGAATATAAATTTATAAACACACACGTACAAATAATGTTAACCCACCCGTTCGACCCGATTACAGTACAATTCGTCTGAACTGTTACCTATAGCGTTTGTTGCACCTTGCTAAACAGATAGTAATCAGTCACTTATCGGGTTTTCTGAATTAATGACTTTTTTTTAATTTAAAAATGCAACTAAAAGATGCTAAATTAAATAACGGTTTTACACAACCCGGCAAAAATTACCGGTCCTGAATGAACCCTCAGCGACCTAACAAGGCTGCTTTTGGTTTGAAAAATCTTGTATGTTTCGTTTCGGCAGGCATTCTATTAATTTAATTTTGTTAGCTTTTAATATGTGACAATGGACTCGATTGCTTACCCGATAAGGCCAAGGAGGAATAATCTGAAGAGAATACGCAAAGTGAGCGGAGGACGATCGACGTTTCTGATAATGTGAATGATGAACAATGGAAGAAGAATGAATGTGCCAAGAGCATTATGGTAAACAACATAGACGAAACTGCTCATACCATCATTCATGGCTTCTTTGACTATGGTTATGACCGCCATATCCACACATGTTAACATCAACATTGCAACAAACGGAAGCACGTTCTCCATTGTCGAAACTCTGACACAAAGTTCACAACTTGAAAATGAGAATATGAAAAAATTTTAGTGAACCTAGTGAGAGAGACGAATGAATAATAGCCAACCCAAAATATATATCTCTTCTCTGCGTTTTTAATTTTCAGAATGCTCCTCCTAATCCATACAAGTTTTTTTTATCGTTACCCACACCACCAAAAAAGTCCCTTACTCATGCATATATAGATAACATAGTATATTCAGGGACAAGGACATTTCAAAACCAATAATTCTCTGGTTAGTGTTTTCCAATGATTAAAGTTGTGGGGATACATTCGTCACCAACTGGGATTGGATTTAAAGATTCAAGAACAACCCATGGTCAACCGGTTTCTTTTAACAATGAATCAACAACCTAAAATGGGATTGGATTAGTATGAACTACAATGCATGTTCCAAGACACTCGTCACCAACTCAAGTTAGGATTTTGAGATGAAAACTAAAGATTAAGGGAGCGTTCATTTCATGGAATGGAATGGAATTGGAAATGGAATTGAAATTGGATTTTGATGGATTCCTTTGAAATCCCAAAATGTGTTCGGTTGATAAAACTATTAATGGAATTAGAATTTAAGTTATGCAAAATGACACAACTACCCTTTAAAATTAGCAAATATAAAAAGCCATATATTTTTAAATAAAATCTTTAAAATTAAACTAGTGTACCACTCACCCACCCCCCCCCCCCCCCCCAAAAAAAATAATAATAATAATAATAATAACTAATTTGATTAAAAATGAATTTTAAACTTACTAATTTAAAAAAAAATTACATTCGGGTTTTATTTTATTAATAAAAAAATCTAAAACACATTATAAAACTAGTAAATATAAAATAAGCATCTAAATTCAAATGTCTTCGAAGTCTCACTATTCAACAAAAATAAAAACAAGTTTGTTTTTTATTATAATAACTCAAAGCCTTGTGTCTGCAGAACACATTGCCAATTCTTCTTGAGCCAACAATTTCAAAAAGAGATGCCTTGTTCTTTTCGTAACCTCATAGAGATTGATATGAAGTGGAAAGATGTTGTAACGACACTTATTCCGTCTAATTTAAACAAGCTAAAAATAATAAAAAAATATTAAACCAACGCAAATTTTAACAAACTATGAATTAGAAAACATACTAAACTAATGCAAATTTTCAAACATAGGACAAGAAGTTCAGCATACGACCATAGGTGGTTCAACATGCAACTACAAGTCTTAAACATAACTAGACGACTACAAATCTTAAACATAATTACAAACTTTAAAACCAACAACTATGTAATAATCTAAAGCATAACCAACAACAGTTTAACAATCCATGTGTTTGTAAAATATTCTTGATTAGTTGGTAGCACTCCAATAATCATGTAATAATCTAAAGCATAACCAACAACAGTTTAACAATCCATGTGTTTGTAAAATATTCTTGATTAGTTGGTAGCACTCCAATAATCAAACATGCTTTGGGCTAGATTGCCCCTAAACATTGTCCACTTGTTTGACGTCTCAATGTGAGTTATATTATCTCCATCTACGTCTACGTCCTCATCCTCGTCCCCGTCTACGTCTTCATCTTCGTTTTCGTCTTCATTTCCAAGTTCTCTTGTTCCTTGGTTTTCATCTTCAAATTGATCTATTGGCATTTATCTCCTTATAAAATTATGAAGAACACAACATGCCATTATGATCTTATTCTTTTTGGTCAATAGGATAATACGAGTGGTCTCTCAAAATTCCCCATCTTTTCTTCAAAATACCAAAACATCTTTCGAAAACATTTATTGCAGACGAATGTTTCATGTTGAACAATTCTTTTGGGGTAGTGGGTTATGCCTAGTACGACAATCATTTAAGTGATATCTTTGACCTCTATAAGGAGCGAGAAATCCTTCTCCGTTTGTGTATCTCGCGTCTACCAAATAATAACCTAAAAATACATTGTAGTCAATAAAGACCCAACAACTTAAATTACTAATTTTGTTGTATATGCTTGTATGATTATTTATGTAAGATTTTACATACACGGTCTTGGAACTATCAATCCATGTGGCCTATCAAGAGCGTCTCGCAGGACTCTACTATCGGCTGCCAACCCTTCCCAACCCGGTAACACAAATACAAATTGCATATCTGGTGAACACACACCTAACATGTTTGTAGCAATCTCCCCCTTTGTTGTTCTGTATTTAGGCTTCTCTTCATTGGGCACTAAGCACTTTATGTATGTTCCATCTAGAGCTCCTAAACAATTCTGAAACCGAACAACATAAAAGAAAGTATTATTATACTTTTTCTAATTCCTAGCCTATTTCAATAAAAAATAATAACCATTACATAATACCTTGAACCATTTCCACCTTTGGTCAGTAGAATTCTTGGTAATAGGCTCAGGTTTCTTAAGCAAACGTGAATGCAATTGAATCACCGCATTGCAAACTCGAGAAACACATCTACTAATTATGTATCCTGAACGATCAAACACGCTCGATTCATCTTAATTTGGGATATAGCCATCTTTTCACTCTCATAAACATGTCTAAACAATATCGAATACCGATCTATTTTTGATGAGTGACATCGAATACGTCGTTTATCCATTACTTGTTTGAGCATAAACATGTAAAATGAAAGTACAAGCAAAGAAAGTGTTGTAACAACTTGGTTCCACCATAACAAAATCTCTGTCCTTCTCTTTTGTTTACGGTTACGAGTTGTTAAACTAAGACGGGTCATTCCTAATAATCCACCTAAATCAATAGCTAAAGTCTCAAATAAAAGAAGAACAAAAATCAAAGAAAATATAGTTTTTGATAAAGAAATTATCACATTCCCAAATCATACAAAATATATATTTTGATAAGCAATTATCGCCTGAAATTCATAGCTAATGTCTTAAATAAAAGAAGTCCAAGAATCAAACAATTTTATATATTTTTAACAGATCTTATAAAATAAGTCAAAAATCATATATATTGGTTTAATAGAAACTTGCTTAATTTCTCATGAAGTAAAGAATTTGAAAAGTAGTTAAGTGGATATTTAATTTAAAAGTGGAAACTTTTGTAATTTAATTAGGGCAAAATTTGTTCATGCATTATAGTCTAGTGACATCTTAGTGGTGGGATAAGGCTTATGACCATTAGGTTATGGGTTCAATTCTCACAAGGGGGTTTTGCCAAAATTTATTGGGTTTCCTTCTTAATTGGTGTACATTATTGCCTAGTGGAGATAAATATGATCGGGAGATATCATTAGTGGCACAATGATACTCTAGTGGTCCGTCACTGATCCAAATTTGCCGTTCAAAAAAAAATAGGGCTAAATTTGCTGAAGTTAAAACAGAGTTTGAATGGCAGTGCTCTGAGTAATTAATAACGACAACCCAACTCAATCAAACAGATGCTTAGCATCTAACTAGCTTTCTGTTTCTGCCATTATCTCTAATTTTGAGATAAAAAGTAAAGATTAACCCTTTACCTTCCTAAATGAAAGGAATCACCAAGAAATGCGACACCCGTGATCATTGTAATAATGATAGAGAGGGGCGAGAACATAGCCACAAAAACTAGACCTTTCTTCCCCAAGCACCAAGTTAGAACACTATTGTTAGGAAACTTTTTATGTAAGTATTGAAGAAAAAGATAATCAGCCTGATCAATAGGAGAAGATAAAGTACTGAAGGTCAAAACAGCAAAAAGAAACAAGATAGGACACCAGAAATGAACAATACATCTTCCTCATGAATTAGAAGTTGGTCAAGAACATGAGAAGACTATCAGAAAAGGCTATTCTGATGGATCTGGTGATATTTCTGATGAATATCATCAGATTCTGGTAAAATCTAATCATCAGATTTCCTGATGATTTGTTCATCGGATTTCTGATCACCACTCGTCTGAACAATCACTATCTTGCCACAACTGACGAAGCAAGTTGACACAAATGGATTCAATGAATATGTCAAAAAGCTACTTTTTACAGGACAAGTGCATGAATAAACAAATGTTTATTCATGCCCAAAACTTTCTATAAATGGAAAGCTCTCCAGCAAATGACAATGACTCAAGCCTAGCATTTAATACATACTACAAAAATCCATTGCCATTTGACCACAGAATTTCACAAGTATTCGTTTGTATTAGTTAATAACCTCACAATCACCTTGTAAACCATTTTGTTTCAAAGTGATATAAACTTGAAAAATCGGTAGTTCTTGTTTCTTGAAAGTTTGATTTCTATTTCCGCACACTATTTTCATATCTGTTGAAATCATTTGCCATATTACGAGAAAAGAAAGTTTTTAGTCCATCTGGGACCAACAATTGGTATCAGAGCAGATTGAATAAATTATTTTCAAACGGTCAATTGCTCATTCTTTTTTCTAAATATGGCAAACTTTCAAACCTAGAACAATGCTTTCAACATTGGGTCTATGTCAAAGCCTCCGACTTTGGTCAGAGAGGAGTACCCCCAATGGAAAATCAGGATGATCAATTTCCTAAATGGACATGATCGAGCTCTATTTCAATCCATTGTGAGTGGCCCACATATACCCATGATTGAGATACCAGGCACACCAGGAACTGATGATTCACCTGAAGTACCATCATCTTGGGCCCTAAAAGCTGAAAATTTTTGGGGTGATGATGATAAGAAAAGGGTGGAAGCAGATGAAAGGGCCAAATCACTTTTGATTATGGCACTTCCTAATGACATATTCTCTCAAGTAGATGCATGTGCATCAACTAAAGAGATATGGGATCAGTTAGAAAATCTTTGTGAAGGAGGAGAAAGAATGAAGAGGAACAAGAGAACAAATTGTGTTTCCTCTTATGAGAGATTTAAAATTTTACCAAATGAAACCCTTTGTGAAACTTGTAATAGGTTTACAAAACTTTTAAATGAGCTAAAGAAATTTGGAATTGAAAAATCAAACGATGAAAAAAATGTGAAATTCCTAGTTATGAAGAAGTCTAACCATGACTTTAGCCTCCACCTTAGAGCTAGAAAATATGAGTCTTCATGACTTATATAGCATTTTTGTCCCAGAGAAGATGAAATATATGAAGAATCAAATTAAAGAGGGGGATCTATAGCTCTCATCTCAAATTCACAAAGAACACCCACTTTTGATCTATAAACCTCAAATTGCCAAAGTGTGGAAAAAATGTTGATACATCATCAGATTTTTCTACATTTACTGAGGCAACTGCATTGCTCACCAAAACTTTTGAGCAGGGGTTAAAGGGAGGAAGCCACAAGTGCTAGAAAAGTGACAAAGGGGGGATGGAAGGAAAATCAAGGGATAAAGGAAAAACAGAAGTTGTTTGTTACAAGTGTAAGCCAAAAGGGTCATTATACATCAGAATGCAAGAACAAAAAACTGAAGGATGTTGCTTTCTATTAAAAGAAGTTGGAAGAAGCCAAAAAGCAACAACAAGTCAGTTTAATTGGTGGGACAGATGCATGGTTATCAGATGACTCTTCTGATGAAGAAGAAGAAGAAGAAGAAGAAAAAGATATGGCAAATTTCTGTCTCATGGCAAAGCTTTCTGATGAAGAACCTGAAAAATAAAAACAAAAGGTAAACTTAGATAATCTTGATCTTGAGCATAGATTAAACAGGCTTATGTCAGATTTTCTAAACCTGCAAGAAAAACAGAAATCCGAAAACAAAAAATCTGATGAGTTGCAAAGAACATTTTGAATAAAGTTATAATTGAAAACCAATTACTAATTAAAGAAAGCTTAAACAACAAAGCAAAAATTGAATTTTATGAAACAGAAAAGAAGGATTTGTATATAAAAAAATTCATGACAAACAAATAAATGTAAAAGGTTTTCAACAAGCAAAAGAATTTATTAACTTTATTGAAACCACACCCAATAACAAAGGTGAAGGTTTGGATATGTAAAAACAAATGTTAAGAATCCTACCATCATTGTAAAGGCAACAGATCAGATATCTGATAAATTAACATCAGAATCTGATACAGAATGTTGCAAATCAATAAGTTTTGATAACTCTTTTGAAGCTTCAAAAATCAACTTCAAAGGAAAAAGAAATGAATCCAAACAAGAATTTTCAAAAACTCCAGAAAAGATTCATTCAAAATTTCAAAAATATCCACAACTTTCATCACAAGAATACAAATCAGAAAATTCTGATAAAGAGACTTGTATGTGTGTTGACATACTGAAGCTAGTTCAACACCATCTCTAAACAAAAATTGAACAATCTGTTCATGGCTCAGCATGCAACAGATATTCTGATGAAATTTCATCTAAAGAAGAAAGTTTGATTAAGAATTAATCAGGAAAAGTACCCAAGCAAGTCTGGGTACCAAAAACCCTCTAACTTTACCATTTCAGGACCATCATGTGCAGCAGATCTGGTACTGCGATTCTGGTAGCTCCAGGCACATGACTGGAGATAGGAGCTTGCTCAGTAATTTTGTTCCAAAACTAGGTAAATTAGTCAACTTTGGAAATGGAGTAAAGGAGAGGACATTGTGGTATGGTTGTATGAAGTATGGATCATTGACCATTGAAAAAGTAGCCTTTGTAGAAGGCTTAAAGTACAATTTGCTAAGTTGTGGTCAATTTTGTGACAAAGGATTTCAGGTAACCTTCTTACCAGAAAAATGTTTGCTAATTGGTCTAGATGGAAACAAAATCTACTAAAGTGGAAAAAGAATAAGAAATTCTATCTATTACTTTGATTTTAAAGAAGAAAATGAACATCCTCAGTTGTGCTTATTTTCAAAAAATAACAAAGGTAATAGTTCGCTGTGGCACAAAAGATTAGCCCACTTAAACTTTAAAAATCTAAGTAAATTAGCAAACAAAGGACTGGTGAAAGGATTACCTTTCATATCCTCAAAGAAGGATAAGATTTGTGAGGCTTGTGAAATGGGAAAATAAAAAAGAAGCTCACATAAAACAATTTCTGAATCATCAATTTCACAAAATTTAGAACTTTTGCACATGGATCTTTGTGGACCAAAATATATTTCTTTCCAGAAAAACTTTCAGTGCTTATTGGTCCACAAAGATCCATGTGTAAAAGTTCTAAATTTTGTGAAATTGATGATTCAGAAATTGTTTTATGTGAGTTTCTTTTTTTATTTTCCCATTTCACAAGCCTCACAAATCTTATCCTTCTTTGAGGATATGAAAGGTAATCCTTTCACCAGTCCTTTGTTTGCTAATTTACTTAGATTTTTAAAATTTAAGTGGGCTAATCTTTTGTGCCATAGCCAACTATTACCTTTGTTATTTTTTGAAAATAAGCACAACTGAGCATGTTTATTTTCTTCTTTAAAATCAAAGTAATAGATAGAATTTTTTATTCTTTTTCCACTTAAGTAGATTTTGTTGTCATCTAGACCAATATTAGCAAACATTTTTCTGGTAAGAAGGTTACCTGAAATCCTTTGTCACAAAATTAACCACAACTTAGCAAATTGTACTTTAAGCCTTCTACATAGGCTACTTTTTCAATGGTCAATGATCCATACTTTATACAACCATACCCCAATGTCCTTCCCTTTACTCCATTTCCAAAGTTGAGTAATTTACCCAGTTTTGGAACACAATTACAGAGCAAGTTCCTATCTCCAGTAATGTGCTTGGAGCTACCAGAATCGCAGTTCCAGATGTGTTTGCACATGATGGTCCTTAAATGGTAAAGTTAGAGGGTTTTGGTACCCAGACTTGCTTGGGTACTTTTTCTGATTAATTCTTAATCAGACTTTCTTCTTTAGATGAAATTTCATCAGAATATTTGTTGCATGCTGAGCCATGAACAGATTGTTCAATTTTTGTTTGGAGATGGTGTTGAACTAGCTTCATTTTGAATGAATCTTTTCTGGAGTTTTTGAAAATTCTTGTTTGGATTCATTTCTTTTTCCTTTGAAGTTGATTTTTGAAGCTTCAAAAGAGTTATCAGAACTTATTAATTTGCAAGATTTTGTATTAGATTCTGGTGTTAATTTATCAGATATCAGATATGTTGCCTTCACAAAGATGGTAGGATTCTTAACATTTGTTTTTACATATCCCAAACCTTCACCTTTGTTCTTGGGTGTAGTTTTTTAATAAAGTTAATAAATTCTTTTGCTTGCTGAAAACCTTTTACATTTATTTCTTTGTCATGAATTTTTTGTACAAATCCTTCCTTTCTGTTTCATAAAATTCAATTTTTTCTTTGTTGTTTAAGCTTTCTTTAATTAGTAATTGGTTTTCAATTATAACTTTATTCAATGTTCTTTGCAACTCGTCATTTTTTTTGTTTTCTGATTTCTGTATTTCTTACAGCTTTAGAAAATCTGACATAAGGCTGTTTAATTTATGCTCAAGATCAAGATTATCTAAGTTCACCTTTTATTCTGATTTTTCAGGTTCTTCATCAGAAAGCTTTGCCATGAGACAGAAATTTGCCATCTCTTCTTCTTCTTCTTCATCAGAAGAGTCATATGATAACCATGCATCTGTCCCAGCTATTAAACTGACTTGTTGTTGCTTTTTGGCTTCTTCCAACTTCTTTTCATAGTAAGCAACACCCTTCAGTCTTTTGTTCTTGCATTCTGATGCATAATTACCTTTTTGCTTATACTTGTAACAAACAACTTCTGCTTTTCCTTTATCCCTTGATTTTCCTTCCATCCTCCCTTTGTCACTTTTCTGGTACTTGTGGCTTCCTCCCTTTAACCTCTTCTCAAAAGTTTTGGTGAGCAATGCAATTGCCTCGGCAAATGCAGAAAAATCTGATGATGTATCAGAATTTTCCACACTTTGTCAATTTGAGGTTTGTGGATCACAAGTGGGTGTTCTTTGTGAATTTGAGATGAGAGCTATAGATCTCCCTCTTTGATTTGATTATTCATATATTTCTTCTTCTCTGGGGACAAGAATGCTATATAAGTCATGAAGACTCATATTTCCTAGCTCTAAGGTGGAGGCTAAAGTCTTGGTTAGACTTCTCCATTCTCTTGGTAGAGCATCTAGGAATTTCACATTTCTTTCATCATTTGATTTTTCAATTTCAGCTTTCTTTAGCTCATTTAAAAGTTTTGCAAACCTATTATAAGTTTCACAAAGGGTTTCATTTGGTAAACTTTTTAATCTCTCATAAGAGGAAACACAATTTGTTCTCTTGTTCCTTTTCATTCTTTCTCCTTATTCACAAAGATTTCCTAACTGATCCCATATCTCTTTAGCTGATGCACATGCATCCACTTGAGAGAATATGTCATTAGGAAGTGCCATAATCAAAAGTGATTTGGCCCTTTCATCTGCTTCCACCCTTTTCTTATCATCATCACCCCAAAAATTTTCAGCTTTTGGGGCCCAAGATGATGATACTTCAGGTGAATCATCAGTTCCCGGTGTGCTTGGTATCTCAATCATGGGTGTATGTGGGTCACTCACAATGGATTGAAACAGAGCTCGATCATGTCCATTTAGGAAATTGATCATCCTGATTTTCTATTGGGGTACTCCTCTCTGACCAAAGTCGGAGGCTTTGACATAGACCCAATGTTGAAAGCATTGTTCCAGGTTTGAAAGTTTGCCATATTTAGAAAAAGGAATGTGCAATTGACCGTTTGAAAATAATTTATTTAATCTGATCTGATACCAATTGTTGGTCCCAGATGGACTAAAAACTTTCTTTTCTCGTAACATGGCAAATGATTTCAATAGATATGAAAATAGTGTGCGGAAATAGAAATCAAACTTTCAAGAAACATGAACTACAAAATTTTCAAGTTTATATCACTTTGAAAAAAAAATGGTTTACAAGGTGATTGTGAGGTTATTAAATGCTAGGCTTGGCTCATTGTCATTTGTTGGAGAGCTTTCCATTTATAGAAAGTCTTGGGCGAATAAACATTTGTTTATTCATGCACTTGTCCTGCAAAAAGTAGCTTTTTAACATATTCATTGAATCCATTTGTGTCAACTTGCTTCGTCAATTGTGGCAGGATAGTGATGGTTCAGACAAATGGCTTTCATCATAATTTCTGGTGACCACTTCATCACAAATCTGAGGAACAAATCATCAGAAAATCTGATGATCAGATTATACCAGAATCTGATGATATTCATCAGATCCATCAGAATAGCCTTTTCTGATAGTCTTCTCTTGTTCTTGACCAGCTTCTGATTCATGAGGAATATGTATTGTTCATTTCTGGTGTCCTATCTCGTTTCTTCTTACTGTTTTGACATTCAGGACTTTATCTTCTCCTATTGATCAGGCTGATTATCTTTTTCTTCAATACTTAAATAAAAAGTTTCCTAACAGTTAAATAAACTGCCTACAAATAGCTAGAACAAGTCAATCTTCCAACACCAAGATAGACGTGTTGCATAACGTGAAAAACTGGTCTAGTTACCCCCAAAATAACAGCAGTCACCCCAGTTACATATTGAAGCACGCACGCATTTCCATCTCGTTCTAGGAAAGGAGAAAGAGCCATACATTGGATTGTCCCAAAGAGGCAATAGAAAAAGACAATCCGGGTACTCTCTTGTTGCCGTTGTCTAGATGCGTAGATTAAGAAAGAGTTAATTACATATTTACAACATATTACATTGTATGTAATTTACTATTTTACCATTGCATATAACACGATACAAATATTTGCATACAATTTTTACTATTATTGACTAGATGTAATATGAGATCTTACTTGTAAAACACTCCATATGCAACTAAATGTTCCACCGATAAGAATTACAAGGCCACCAAATATCCAATTGGATGGTTGTGACGAAAGAAGCTGATAAGTTGATTCCGGATGTGGGATCGTATGAAAAATCAATGGACCTTAATAGAACATGAACACCATTGATCCTAATATTACCACCATGGTACCCAATAGTTTTGCAACACTGCTTGAACTTTTTATGTCTATTTTTTCAATCCTAAAACACAAATAAAATTTATTAGTAAGGGATGTCGCATTATGTGACAGGGAACACATGACACTGGTAATCATGCAACATGCATGTTAATTTTTTTAATCAAAAAATCTTATTGTAGTACCATACTTAAATTAAAGAGAATAAAAAGCTCGTTTTTATTGTGTTTTTTTTTAATATATTAACTTATGAAAAAGTTATAGCCGTTTAAAAATCATGAGTTAATTGGTTTAAAAGTCAACAATATGTTTTAAAGGTTTTTACCTTATTTTCTAAACTTGTAATTACTTAAACGTTTAAATTATGTAAAATTTTTGTTTTATTCTCCTTATATATGTATTATAACTAGTTTTTGCCCCGCCCGTGTTGCGGGGCAATAAACCGAATATTTCTCTCTCATAACATGTATGTCTGTATAGAGGGCAAAATTGTAATTATATTTTGAGCTGAAGGCGAAATCATAATTTTAAACTGAGAGGAAAATCATAATTTTGAGCTTGGAAGGGGGGGGGGTAATCATAATTTTATTTTGAACTGTGGGCAAAAACGTAATTTTGAGCTGAGGGCAGAATCGTAATTTTAAGGTAGAGGGAAAACTAACATTTTATTTTTAACTGGGGGCAAAACCGTAATTTTAAACGAAGGGCGAAACCGTAATTTTAAACTGAGAACAAAATAAAAAATGAGTTTTTGAACCGAGTGCAAAAGCGTGATTTTGAGGTAGGGCCAAAATTATAATTTTATTTTGAGCTGAAGGCAAAACCGTATTTTTAAACAAAGGACGAAAGCGTAATTTTAAACTGGGAATAAAATTAAATTAAAAAAAGGTTTGTCTAATGGGGGAGTGCCAGGCAGCTGCCTGGCACTATTCCCCCCAACTTACAAATGTATATGTAGTATAATACACATATAGATATATTGTGGAATTATCCTCATTGGAGTTTATCATATAATATATATCTCTTACTTATTTTCTCTTGCGTATTCTTTAACAATTGGAATGAACCCGGTTGTCCCCTAGTTCATTTGAAATAAATCACATTAACCAGGTTAAAAAATAAAATTTAGTTACATTGAATTCATACATAGTTTCATATAATTAAGAGGGTGTTTGGGGTTGAGTTTTGAAAATAGATTATGCGTTTTGAATAATCAGAATCAGATAATTAGCTGTAACAAAACGTGCTGCAGAAAGATAGTGTTTGGATTTGATTATGTTGTTTGATGTCACAATAATCAGATAATCAACTATTTAAGTGTTTGGCAAATATATATATTTTGATCTCTACAAAACGTTTCGATCACTACAAAACATAAAAAATCAGTTTTTGGATTATCACATTTTCCTGCAGTAAGAGGTGACCTACTTTTAGATTATCACATTTTGATCTCTACAAAATATAAAAAAATCAGTTTTTATTAATTTTTTACCAATCACTCAAAATAGATGTTTTGCGATTTCAAAACACAATAATCAAAAAATCAGGTTGAAAAAGCAATCCCAAACACACCCTAAGTAAGTTGAAGAATGAGCATTTAAGGATTATTGCTAATTCAGGTATCCCAATTAGATGCATCTTAACATGTGGTAACCAGCGCTATTTTATATGATTATCAATCATTACTATTAGCTTTAGATTCAAATCCTTCAAAAAACTTAAGAGGTGATTATCTCCTCACTATACATATTTTGAAGCTTTATAGTTTACATAAAGACTTTATTAAAACTTTCTTGGTAAGTGTATTTAGGGGTGTTCAAGATCGGATAATCCGGTTTTCGGATATCCGAAAATCGGATATCCGAAATTTCGGATAGTGAAATATTGACATCCGAACCCGAATCCGAAATTTCGGATATCCGAAATTTCGGATTCGGGTTCGGATATCTAATCGGATATCCGAATATCAATTTTTTTATTTAATTTTTTTTTAATTATTTTTTAATATTTGGAACCAGATTTTTCGGATAGTTTCGGATATCCGAATATAAATTTCGGATATTTTTTTCGGATATTTTTCGGATACTTCGGATATTTCGGATATTTTTTCGGATATTTCGGATATTTTTCGGATACTTCGGATATTTTCGGATATTCGGATATCCGAAAAAAATAAAAATTAAATTTTCGGATATTTTCGGATAATCCGATTATCCGAAAATTCTCAAAATCACTATCCGAATCCGAATCCGGATATCCGAAAATTCGGATATTTCGGATATGGGTTTTCGGATATTTCGGATTCGGTTTCGGATTCGGATTTTTTTGAACACCCATGAGTGTATTACTACTCATGTAATGTAGGTGAGAGTGGCTTAGCAGGTTATCATCATGGGCTGGTATGCTTTTAATTAGCATAAGGACTGTTAGTGTAGTGATATTAGAATTACTATATTTTATAGTTAATTATATGGTTTAATACTATTTATCATGCAACATTATTTACTATCACCAATTTGGTTTGTTATCTTCTCGTTTCTTTTCTTCTTCTTTTTTTTTCTTTTTTTTTTTTTTTTTTTTTTGCAATACGAAGAGAAAAGGGAATCTACCAGGGAGGGTAGTTACTAGTTAAGGGTGATCGGGGCACTCGCGGGGAGTGGGTGCGGTGACCCAATTCACCACTCGGGAACACCGGCGCCATCGGTGCGGGGACCCAAATCGGTGGGTTTGTTCGGGGCTTGTTCACCGAAGAGGGAGAGATGACATGGTGGGGACAGCCTCATTTTCAACCAATCAAAACTTTTACTTTTTTTTTTTTTGAATAAAAAAATAAGTCACCTAATAGGGGTGTGCCGCCATCAAATTGGGGTGCGAGGGGAGTTTAAGAGGAGAGTTGACGTGGCATAACCTGATTGGGTGTGCGTAAGAGAGGGGACTCCCCTAAGAGGGGAGTGCCCCCCTCACCCTAACTATCTTAATTCATTTATAGCCCTTAGGTAGTGTTTGGTATGCAGGAATGAGAGGTGGAATGGAATGGATGATTACGAGGGAATGAAGAAAAGGGTGTTTGATTGGTCAATGGAATGGAATCACCCATTCCAAAATGCATTTCATTCCCTCAAAATCATTCCTTCCACCCCCCATGTTTTTTTCCATTCCATCCCCTCTTGCACCATTCATCAACAACACCACAACCCACCACCTTCGCCACAACCCACCACCACCACCCATCACCGACGCCATCGCCGCCACCCGCCACCACCTCACCCCGACAACCACCGCCGCCGCCGCCACCCATTCGCCACCGTTATCACCCACAGCTGCTACCAACCGCTAACGACACTCGTCGCCGCCGCCCACCACCATCGTCGACGCCACCACCAACCGCCGCCGGTGCCACCAACCGCCACCTCTGCTGCCACCCACCACCAACGACCACCTTTCCACCACCACCACTCGTCGTCGCCGCACCGCCACTCGCCGCCACCACCACCACCCATCGTCGCCGCCACCACCCACCACCGCCACCTATAACCACCCACAATCACTACCACCGACCACCACCACTCACCGCTGATTTTATTACTCCGTTTTTCTTGCCTACCGAACAATACACAATAATAACTCATTCCATTCACACATGGTAACCAAACAAGACATGGAATGGTAATGATCCATTGCTTTCCCCCGTCCATTCCATTACCTCGTCTATTCCATTACCCCATACCAAACAGACAGTGTTGCTTGATCTCTTTCCAGTATTTTGGATAACTTTTTAATATTCAGGTAGTCACTTTTTATTATTGTTTAAACATTCTAACCACTAGTTTATTGTTAGTGAAACCATATGCCACTTAAAATTATTAGATTTGCCAAGTTACTGTATTGTTTGCTCAAATACTATATCAGTAGTGTAATACTATAGTTTTTTAATCATGTTCGCCACATTATTTATTGATGCAACTTTGAATGGACATTCTTGCCTAAACCAATTTTAACCTGTTTCCACTTGTCTAACCAATGCAATCGTGTAACGCCCCAAATTCTGAATGTTAATAATTGTAGTGTGTTCCTATATGACACGTCATGAAATTAATAACTAGGCTATTTAACCTAGTTAAGGGTATGGTCAAAAGTATTAAATGATGAAGGTAGTGTCGGTTATGTTTTAAAAGGCAAACCCGAGGGGTTAAAATGGAACAAGATGAAAGTTGAATTATCCAACTTAAAAGAAAATATCTACACACACTACACACACTTCGTGTGTGTGTGTTCTGGATCGTTCCAGAGCTCCCAATAGAGCCAAACCCTAACTCAACTAAATCACCAAATTGAAGGGTGAATCGAGGCTCAAATTCAAGAAGGAACACGGATTAATGATCACCTTTACGAGGGGATCATAAGGTATGTCTTAAATCTAAGATTGGTGATCATGGGTGAAGTGGGTTATGTTCAAATCCGTGAGTTATTATGAAATTAATCATGTACAAGGGTTAGAAACATCGTATAGAACATGGATTATGAATGGTTTGTGCTAATTTGATGTTTGGATGATAAACCCATTAGTTATGGTGATGAAGATGACTTGACTCATCACCTATGTCCAATTCTTGTAGAAAGATTGATGTATTTTGTGAGTATGATGAGTTGTTGTTAGAGGAATTGAATGAAATGTGGTGTTGATATGTTTGATGTTTATGTGCGAGTGATAGGTGTTGATTAGGAGAAGGATTTGATGAGTTATGTATGAGTTTAGAAGATTATGCATGAAATAAGTTGTACGTTATGCTTAGAAGATGGTACACACACCAAATATGTGATTAAATGTATATAGTGTCGTCCGTATAGTCGATTGTGATGTTGCGAGTATATGATGATAAGTCGATAGTTAAGTATGGTTAATAGTTGACTTTTGAAAGTCAACTAAGTATAAGAAACATGATTTGACTCGTTCATATGCTAATAAGAGCGTGATTTTAATGAAAAGAGAGTATAGGAATCATGTCAAGACGGACTCAAGCATGAAAGGCTAACGGGTCAAGAAAAGGCGAGGAATCGGATACGAGCACGGACGCATAAGGTAAGTGATTTCCGTAATCACTTCGTAGTTCGATTAAGTAATAAAGTGTTTTAATTAATTAAACATGATGTTTGAGGTCAAATATGTGTTAAAGTCCTTCGTCGTAAATGATGGAATTAAAGTTGACCAAAATGCCCTTGATGGGTATTTTGGGGCAAGCGATCTTAGAAGTAGTTTAGAAACAAGTTATTCGATTAGTGTAATGTTTTGGACAAGTATGGAAGTGGGGATTTTGGTTTGGTTAGTCGTAGACCGATTAATGCGCGAATACCCTTAACGGGTCAAAATAAGCATATGAACGAAAATGTGTTAAAAGGATGCAAGACATCGAAGAATTTAGTAATTTATGATAGACGTCACTGATATTATTATGTTTATAAGAGGTTATGGTAAGACGAACAAGTTATGTTGATGTATGCATGAACGGGCCGAAGTTTGGTAAGAGGGTAATAAGCCGAAGAGTTAAAAGTCTGAAATTTTATTAATCCGGATGTCGGATCTTAACTTCATAAGATGGAGAATTAAATTACGGACGCGTAGGAAAAAGAATCGGGTAAAACGGACCCATAACGAGAGAGTTATGCACGTTTCCGTAAAATCCGAACGTGCTGGGAATATGCAACTTTCAGCTGCAAACTTTCTGCTGAAACAGGGGGGTCGCGTAGCGCGACGGCCCGTCGCGTCGCGCGACGGGCTAAGTTGTTCCGAAAATCATTTTCGTGCTTCGTTTTGTCTTGGGAACTTGTTTAAACGCGTTTTAAGTTACGTACGAATAGTTTAACTTACGTTTTTATGAGTTTAAGGGTATGCCCATACTTGATAGGTATGTAGGTATGTTTATAAGTACGTAAGAAAGTATACAAGGATATATGAGGGTATGTTTGAGAGTAGGCGTGTATGAGTTCGGTACGTTGAAATTGGGGATTATGTATGTATATAGGTATAATATCATGGTGTACGTAATGATGTAGGTATGTGTGGAAGTAGATATATATATATATATATATATATATATAATGATAAAAATGTGGTTATATGTAGATATGCATGTAGGTTGGTAGGAATGTGTGTGTGTATGTATGCAAGTAGGTGTGTATGCGCGTGTGTACGTAAGTATGCTTGGAAATAATATGTATGAAGTTTAGGCACGTATGTAAGTTATTCAGTATGATTAAGTGTTTACGTTGTTTATTGTGTACCTGGAGTTATGAATGAAATGCAGGAATAGCAAAGAAGTCTCACCACGGATGGTATGACATAATGGAAAAGCTGGGATGTAAAGAGTTAACGAAACGAGAAGTAAATGTGAAAACCTTGTATGTTTATAATGCGTACTAATGTTGTGAATTTTATGTGGTGAACGCAGGTAGTACCAGTCATGAGGATACCCAAGGATTGGAGATCGAGGATCGAGTCACAAGATAGATTGTACGGGAGTGTTGAGTACGTTATTGAGTGAAGCTAGGTTATGGCTTCTTATTGAAAATGAGTATAATAAATGTATTTATTGTGAAAGAATAAATCTTAAAAATGAATTTAAGTGCGTCAAGGTGTTTATAACGAAATAAATTTTTATGGTACGATTTTTCCGCTGCGACTTTAGTCAGTTACGAATTAGGGTGTAACAAATCGCCACATCTAAAAGTTCTGTAGCAGTATTTGTATCTAAGCTATCTATGCTTCTGTTTTGTAATCATCAGATTCCTTAATGAGAATCGATATATTTTAAATATCTATTATTCAGCCATTCATAAAGATAATCGATACAGTGGCGGACATACACCCAGCCCATGGTGGGCGGGCGCACCCCCGGAAAAAAAATTAGTGGTATTATCTGTCGAAAATCCCGTCCGCACCCTTCAGAATTTTTCGTCCGCACCCCTTGAAAAATTCGTCCGCACCCCTTGCTAATTTTCGTCCGCACCCCTTAGGTAAAAAAATCTTAGCAATTTATATTAATTTTTTTTTCCGTAAACTCTGATTTTTAAAAAAATACTACTTTAATTATATAACTTATAAGCTATAACCACTCACCCACTTAACACTTATAACCTTAACCCAATTAACCTTTAGCCCAATAAGTGTTACCCAAGCCCAATCCACATTAGATTTAAGTTTTAAACAATTCGCCAACTTGAATGGTTTGTCAAGTCTTGTAAGGTTAATGGTTTCAACAAATATTCACGTAAATTTTACATTGGTATATTGGTTATTGAAGCTTGTTCTCGTATTATATGTCGCAACCGCAACCTTTGAAAGATGCTTTTCGGCAATGAAGAATGTAAAAAAACAACTTGCGTAATCGAATTAGCGATGAGAATTTAAGTGATAGTTGTACTTGTTATATAGAGAAAGACTTGCTTAAGAAAGTAGCTTTAGATGATGTTTTGGATAGATTTCTAAAAATGAAAACCCGTAAGGCGACGTTTTAATTATGTTTGTAACAAAGTTTGACGTATTTTTGATGATTATATAAATTTAGTTTGATTTTTTTTGTTTTACATTGTTGGTTCAGGCCCCACTCCAAACACTAAAACTCACGTATGTAATGTAAATGACAGAAGGTTTGCAAGAGTTGTTTCAAAATGAAAAGAGAAAAATGTCCGGATAGTCCCTGTGGTTTCGTCTTTTTTCACCTATAGTCCCTAACTTTCTAAAATTACCTGAATAGTCCCCAAGTTTTCAATTTTCGTTCCCGGATAGTCCCTGGCGTGGATGGAGGTTAATTTTTTTTGTTAAGTGGGTGTGAAATGACTATAATGCCCTTACTGGTTAAAAAAATAGACCCACCTTTATTCTACCCCTACCCCACCCCACCCCCTCTCCCTCACTGCTTTCTCTCTTCCTCATTCACCTGCAACACCTTTTTCCACCGCCCACCACTTCAAACCTGCAACCCCTCGTTTCCACCGGCCACCACCTCAAACCTGCAACAACCACATCTTCCGACAATCGGTTGAGCCATGAAGAAAACCTGCAACTTTTTTATGTACCGACAGTGGCGCGGTTGTCCGGGGATTTTGTGGGTATGGTTTTATTGTTCGTTTTTTCCAGCGATGGTTTTATTGTTCGTTTTTCCGGCGATTTTGATGTTTCGATGATAATGGCGAGAATGAAATGAGAATTAGCTTTCACATTCGAAGCTCGATCTCAGTTCAGTTGCTTCACCGGAATCAAGAGACTCATTAAACAAATCTGTTGTGAATTTCAAAAGATTCGCGAACCCGAAACGGCTGAAAATTTCTTAGATCTGAAAAAAGATCTCGCCGGAAACAATTGCCGATTTATACATCGAACGGCTGATATTAGAGGATCTGGTAAGCGAAACAATCTGTGGAGTGAAGTTTCTTACCAGATTTGACTATATAAGTCAATGTGTGGAACTGTGCATGTATGAATGTATCTATCTACCTGATGCACATCATCTTATAATTTGATACTTTATCAGAACTTTAATCAAGAATTGCAACTGGAGTGAAGTTTGAAGTTTATTACCAGGTTGACGTTATAAGTTAATATGTGGAATTGTGTGTGAATGAAGGTGCCTGTGATGCATATGGAGATCTTGGTGGTGGTGGTGGAAGATAAAGTGGGTGTGGTGGGTTCCACATAAATTTTAAATATTAATTATATTTTTTGAAACTTTTTAGTTACTAATTAAACAGTAAGGGCATTATAGTCATTTTACACCAACTTAACTGAGAAAAGTAACCTCTATCCACGCCAGGGACTATCCGGGAACGAAAATTGAAAACTTGGAGACTATTCAGGTAATTTTAGAAAGTTGGGGACTATAGGTGAAAAAAGACAAAACCACAGGGACTATCCGGGCATTTTTCTCAAATGAAAAGGGTTACTTCAATTCATTAAACAAAAAAGCTTTAAATAGCCATATATACATGCGAATAAAAAACAGAATAACTAATATTCTATTCTAAAACTCAGTCAACTAAATAGACTACTTCTTTAATTAACTACATGCATGTAATTCACCAACGTACAGTTGCATGTAAATCGGTCAAAGTCTACCAAATCTTCCACCAACCTAGTCCACGAACCTCGTACACGATAAGTTCTATTTGACCCTTTTACCCCTATTTTACTTGCTCTTGTTATCCGCAACTTGTTGAACGAACTGAACTTGTGACCGTGACCCGTGAGACCCGTAAACTAACCCGCTAACAACCGATTAACCCAACAATCACCCCCTTAATCGGTTTGTTCATACCACTCGGTCACGACACCCGAATCACCATCTCTTCTCGAACCATCCCGACTTCTACCGGACACCCGACCTTCACCTCGGTCACGTCCAATGCCTTCTCGGTTCAACCCGAAACAAATCACCACACTTGTAACATGTCACATGGCATCACGTTGGAAACGCTCACTAACATCACAACTTTTCACGGATTGACGACCTCTTCCCCGGCCAAATCCAAAGCCACCCGATTTGAACTCCAACGCCATAATGTTACCACCCGTACCTTTTCCCGATCAAACTTGTTCCAAGAGGCCTCTCCACCGACCAAGAAAACAAAGCCACCCGCTTCTAACTTTTTCTCACCTTGCCAAACCAAGCAAATCCAAAGCCACCTGCTTTGACGGATCTTTTACGCTCGTTTATCACGCAACACGCCGGTCTCCTCTTATCACGAAACAACACGATCAAGGCACCTGCGAAACCTGTTGTTGTCACCGGATATATACCAGTTGCTCAAACCCGCAACTAATAACCGAACAGCCCCGTTCTTCCTCCTTTCATCACAACTAACAGCCACGGAACACAAGTGTTTATCACCGGTCACCCCCGTCGTCTTAACCGGTACGTCTACCACAACAACGGCATACCGAAAACACCATAACACTTTCGTCTTCTGCTGTTAAACGATCCGAAAACAGCCACATGCTGCCTCGAACCTTCGCCACCTTCTTTCACTCCTGCCCTCCACCAACCGACACACCCGCCGGCGGCGGAGGCTTCCTCCGATCTTCTCGAGCCCTAGGCTCTGATACCAAATGTTGGTTCAGGCCCCACTCCAAACACTAAAACTCACGTATGTAATGTAAATGACAGAAGGTTTGCAAGAGTTGTTTCAAAATGAAAAGGGTTACTTCAATTCATTAAACAAAAAAGCTTTAAATAGCCATATATACATGCGAATAAAAAACAGAATAACTAATATTCTGTTCTAAAACTCAGTCAACTAAATAGACTACTTCTTTAATTAACCACATGCATATAATTCACCAACGTACAGTTGCATGTAAATCGGTCAAAGTCTACCAAATCTTCCACCAACCTAGTCCACGAACCTCGTACACGATAAGTTCTGTTTGACCCTTTTACCCCTATTTTACTTGCTCTTGTTATCCGCAACTTGTTGAACGAACTGAACTTGTGACCGTGACCCGTGAGACCCGTAAACTAACCCGCGAATAACCGATTAACCCAACATACATGACCCAACCCGATACGAACCGAAGTTTTTATTTAATACCTAGGGGCCTAAAATTTTTACCTTATGAAAAAATTCCTGGGTCGCCACTGAATCGACATCTATAATTCAGCCATCATCGATGATGAAGACAATCTGATAGATTTATCTACATAATCACTGAGTAAGTGGAAAAGATGATTTCTATTTGCATCACAAACAAAATAACGGAACCCTAGCCGCCAGAAGACGGAAGTGTCCGCTAATAACAACAACCACTGCCTTGAAAGCACGGTCGCCGCTAACCCCTACCGCCGTTGCCAATTCTTCTTCAGCCACCGTTTCCGGCGTCGAAAACATCTACGGCGTCATCAGCGCCTCTGGCAGCTCAGAGTCTTTCACACTGCCTCACAAAGTTGTTTTCCTCTGTTGTGCTCTCTCTCTCTCTATCTTCAGATGAAGATGAAGAGGGTGCATGTTTTGAAGCGAAGAGTGTTGGAATGTATGCACGTGGAGAGCACCGCCCTTGTCAACCAATCAATTTAAACCACTAATTCATAACACTATTCAATTCAGTTCATTTCAGTTGTATTATTTAGGCCAGAGGGTGTGGGATGAAGCCCCATGGGGCTTTATACGGACACGTCAGCGCCATCTAGGCGCCACGTTATAACCCCCTCTCCTTTAAATTGCAGGGTGTGGGATGGAGCCCCCTATTAAACAAAATTAAAAACAAAAAAAAAATCATTGGCTGATTATTGTGGGGTCCACCTGATAACCCCTTCTCCCCTCGTTATCATGCTGGCGAAGTGTCTATGGCGCCCCCCCCCCCCCCCCCCCTTAAAATGGAGGGTGTGGGGATGAAGCCTAAGGGGCGCTATATATGGCTGAGGTGGAGGGGTGGCGCCTCCCACACCCTCCAGCCTTATTGGATTTTTTTTTTTAAATATGTGAATCATTCGCGAATGTCGGGACGGGAAGTCTAGCATGTTGTCTTAAATTTTAATTGAGTCCGTGCTAGAGAGTCCTCTCGCACAATACATCCCCAATTTAAACCCCTCAATGAGAAACTTCTATCACCCAGACTCGAACTTGAGACCTGGAGAGAAAAATTCATCCGAGCCCACCATAGGTGGAACTTAAATACCTGTGGCCACCACTAGAGCACTAGTGATGGTTTGTATTATTATTAGATACAGATAGATACCTGAATACTACTACAATGAAGAATGTAACCCTGGGAGACAAGTTCAGGAGGGCTCTTTGGTCGGTCAATCCGTGTCGTCGCTCGAGGGCTAAATTTTCAAAGGACCCGAAAGGTTTTTATAAGTTTTTATATATATAGTAAATTATATATATTTAATATATGCACTCATTTATTTCGCATTAAAGTGTTGGTGGTGAAAAAATCTTCTTAAGATAATGTTGTGGTCTCAACTTCAATACTTGGCTTCACCACCAAGGACTTACTTTTTTTAGTAAACTTCCGCTTCACTTCCCGTGGTTTAGTTGTTTTAACGGTTTTGCATCAATTCTTTAAAAATAGTCATTTTACTCCTTGATCTATATAATTTATCTCTATTACACTCCCCGTCCAAAACGACGTCCATTTTAAACGTTAAAAACTGACGTGCATAATATGTGAGGGGTAAATATGTCCTTTCCTAACCCATCTTTAAAACTCCCCTTTTTAAATCCTAATAAGCCATATCTTCTTCCTTCCATCATCACCCAGATCTCATAACAAAGGTCTTTCTTCTTCGTTGTCTGATTCAGTTTTCTCAAATTCTCAATCCAAATTTCATGATCTAAAATCTAATTCTCAAACAACTATCCAAATCTGAACTTTGACGTGATGCTAAAATAAAGTGTGTTGCATTCCAGATCTGAACAACTTTGATACGATGATGGTACCAGTAACTCAGATTCGTTTTAAGAACAACTCGGATTCAGATTTGCGTATGATACATGAATATGAAGACGTGATATGCTGCTACAAGTTCAGATCTATCTTTGATTTACACCACACAACAACTTCAGATGTATTTTCCGATACAGATCTGATATGCTGAACATTTTTTATACGCAATTCTGAATCGAAAACAACACTAAATCCGATCAGGATCTCAGTTCTAAAACTCATCAAAGTGTCACAAGTCGCGTATTACACATGCGCTTAAATGAAATGGTGATGTACTTCAGATGTGTGATGTATGATTATGATCCATTCATGTTGCTGATTATTATCTTTTTCTCGTTTTGTAGTTTATATTTTTGAAAATTTTGATGTATTTTGTTACAAGATATGATATAGTATGTTGTTGTAGTTCAAATATCGAACTTTCAGCAAATTTCAAACATTTAAACAATCCGAAATCTCAAATGTTCGAAATTGATGTAAAATGATCAAAGGATAAATTACATTTTTCATCCTTTATGTTTGTATCAGATTGCAATGGATACCCTTTAACTTCAATAATTACAGTCACAATCCTTTATTTGTAAAACTCATTACACCTTAGGTCCTTTAACACTAACCTGGTTAAAATTTTTAGTTAAATATAACATGTGCCTTGCACATGAGGGCACTTTAGTCATTTTACCCATTTATTTAGAAAAAACAAAAAGAATTTAAAAAATAAAATATATAACACTCTCTAAAAACACATCTACCCACCACCCACTGACATACTCTCTCTAGATTCAGTCCAATCTCCGGCCGTCAACTACGTCTTCTCTGGCCAACAACTACAACCACCACCATCATTACTCTCTCTAGATTATCTCAAGAGACACCAGAAGATGGTTCAAGAAATATATACTGGGGTTTCAATCTCCAAAATGCTTTCATATGTGTTCCATAACAACATCATATTCAGACGGATCCAGATTCAAAACGCTGGTGCATCGGGGCAGATTCAGATTCGGTCAAATCACATACAGATTCAGATCCCAATTTAAATAGAGTCAGATTCAGATCCCGATTTAAACAGATTCAGATTCACATTCGTTCTCTTCTTCTTATCTACAGCGGAGACACAAACTTCCTTGCTTCCATTGGTTTTTTGAGGGAAATGGAAATTCTTGGTTTGTAATTTGGGGAAATTTGATGGATTGTGTGTAATTGAAGAAATGGTGTAATTTGGGGCCGTTCAATAATAATAACAACAATACCCAAACCCAGGCCCAACACCTTCATGGTGGCCGGAAGGTGAATGGTGAGAGAATAATGGATGAATGGGTGGCGTCAGCGTTCTTATCGACTAGGGGGCCAACGTGAACGGAATAAGGGCCTTCCGGAGACGTGAATGGTCAGCCAATGTTTAGTGGCTGGTGGATTGTTGGTTTTTAATGGCTAATTTGTTTATTTGTCTAAATATCTTTGTAAAATTACCAATCTACCCTCATCTGCAAGGCACATGTCATATTTAACTAAAAATTTTAACTAGGTTAGGGGTAAAGGACGTAAAGTGTAATGAGTTTACAAATAAAGGATTGTGACTGTAATTATTAAAGTTAAAGGATATCCATTGCAATGGGATACAAACATAAAGGACGAAAAGTGTAATTTACCCATGATCAAATGTCACACCGAAACTGTCCGAAACAAACAGAAATTCACCGATTCAGTCTGAAACTCATCTGATTCGAACAACGATTAGCTCGAGTCCAAGACGTAACATACGTGGTTGGAGCTAGGGGTGTTCATCGAATCGAATATCGAATTTTCGAATTATTCGAATAATTTTCATTTTCCCTTGAATTCGAATTCAATTAAAACATACCGAATTCGATTCGAATTCGTATTCAAATAAAAAACCCAATTCGTATTCGAATTGATTTAGATTCTTTTAAAACATGTAAAAAAACTATTAAAATGAAACATAAATTTTAAAGCAACCATAAAGCATGATTTCACATAAAAAGTTCTAAATAAAGTACCATAAGTCTAAAATTCAAAAACGAGAAGTTGGGAATAACTACTACACATTACAAGTTAATATTTTTAGGGTTAGAAATCTATTGATAGATTTGTTACTTAGGTTTTAGTTATGGGCTATGTAGTGGGTTTGATAATGAGTAATTTTAATACATGGAATAAATTTTATGACCATTAGGTCATGGGTTCGATTCCCACAAAGGGGGTTTTCCCAGATTTATTGGGTTTCCTCCTGAATTGGTGTATAGGCATTATTGCCTAGTGGAGATGGATATGATCAGGTGGTTCTGCTGGTGGCACGATGATACTCCAGTGGTCCGTCAGTGATCCAAATTTGCCGTTCAAAAAAAAACGTGGAATAAATTTTGAAAATAATTTATAGTATAGCTCAATAAAAGTTATATATGTATTATATATAAAAAATAATAAATAAAAATGGATAATTATTATTCGAATTTCGATTCGAATCAAATTTGAAAATATAAATTCGTATTCGATTCGTATTCAATTTACTTGACTCGAATTGAATCGAATTCGAATTTTTATAATCGAAACGAATTCTTGATAATCGAATCGAAGTTAATTGAATTTCGAATTTTTCGAATTCGAAATGAATTCTGAACACCCCTAGTTGGAGCTCCACAAGCAGAACTGGGTGTGCCATGGATGATTTTGTTATGACATCTGAGGTGATGTTGGAAGGAAAAAGAAGAAGAAGATAGGGCTTATTAGGGGAGGAGGGGGGTCACTAGTGATACATTTCTATCACTACCAAGCACCAATCAACTCATGCCATGTCATCACCCAATATTCTATCACTAGTGATAGAAATGTAGTGGGGGTGGTATCACTAGTGATGGAATTCTATCACTCCCAAATTTTTTTAATTTTCATTTTAAAATTAGAAATTAAACAATAAAACACTAAAATTAAAAATTTCATTAAATTTAAAACATACTACTTCAATTTAACATACTAGAAACATACAATTTAAAAAAAAAAAACCTACTCTTCGTCCGAATCATGAAACTCCAAACCTAGAGAACCTACTAGTTCGATTAAATCGTATCTCAACCGAAAGTGAGTTTCTTCATTACGAAATTCTAGATGGATATTTTGTGGAACTTGAACTTGTGTAGGAGGATCCGGCACCCAATCCGGGGATATTGCACGTCCGTCTTCTTTGATCAGCATATTGTGCAATATGATACATGCATACACTATGCTATGTATTGATTTCTTGTTCGTCGCACGAACCGATCGGTGTAGTATACCACATCTACCCTTTAAAACACCAAATGCCCTCTCAACATCTTTTCTTGCCGATTCTTGCAATTTTTTTAACGCGATTTCTTTAGGCTCGACAGGAAATGAGGGAGCTTTCACAAAAACAGACCAAGACGGGAGATACCATCCACAAGAAAAAAGCCTCGTCTGTAATGTCGACCGTTAACATAGAAAGGAGAGGAAGGTGCGGTACCATCCGTTACGCTTTGGAACAACGGCGACGTGTGCAACACATTGATGTCGTTGTTTGAACCTGGAACACTGAAATACGAATGCCAAATCCATAAATCATTCGACGCCACCGCTTCTAGTATGATGGTTGGTCTTTTGATGTCTCCCCTAACATACGCCCCTCGCAACTCTCTTGGACAATTTTTCCACTCGATATGTGTACAATCGATGCTACCGAGCATCCCGGGAAAATGCCATCTAGCCTCGTGTGCGGCGTAAATACGTGAGATGTCGTGACTCGTCGGTTTACGTAAAAACTCGTTAGCATACAACTTAATGACCGCGTTGCAAAAAAATTGCAAACATTCACGTGAAGTTCTGGCCGACATAGCTAGGTATTCATCACATTGATCGGGAGGGTTACCTGTCGCTAGTTGGCGAATGGCGGACGTGCATTTTTGTATCGGCGTGAAACTTGGTTTGCCCTTCGCATCGTAACCTTCTTGAAACCATTCCTCGCTTGCTTCGATGTCTCCAACAATCTTTAAAAATAATTCCTTGGGTAAACGAAACCGATCTCTAAACATTTCGGCATTGTAGATTGGATTTTCCACAAAATAATCGTTCATCAAAACTTCGTTGGCACGTATACGATCACGGTCGACCATCTTCTTCTTTGGGCGGGACGACTCGGCATCAAGCTCGTTATACACCGACAAAAAATATTTTAGCGTCTCGTTGTCGGAAGACGACTCGGTATCGCTATCGCTAGACATCGGAAATGTCGAATCCGTAGGGAATTCCATTTAAGAAAGATATAAAAATTGTGTGAAATGGATTTATGTTTTTGGTGTGTGTAAAAAATGGTTTAAACGGAGATATATATAAAGGTTTAAAGGTTTTTTTTATAAAGTTACCGTTATTCAACGGTCGAATAAATACCCAACGTTCAAAATCGTCCAATTTCAACGCGTTATACTTTCCACGTGTTACAAAAATAACGCGTTAAAATGTTGGCGGCGGCGGTGTTCCGTTGTGGTTTCACGCGTGATGGGGTGGTATCACGGACCACCCCGCCTGCTCTTAGGGTTTAAAAACGGGAGTTTTAAAAATGGGTTAGGAAAGTGTCGCAACACCCGACCCCAACCCGGGAGCGGGCGCCGCGAGCACGAGCCGGTGGTATCGGCGTTTATTAATTTGGAAGCGGATATGAGACATTAGGATCGTAGTTAGGAAATAATTTCAGAGTTTTAAAACACCAAACTTTTATATTAAACAAATGAGATAAACCCAAAATTCGTTTATAATATCTCTTAAAGGGATAAACCTGTAATACCCCGAACCTTAATGTACTGGTTATAAATGTATGAATTAGGTAATTTATATTTCATATATTGTTAAACGAGTAAAGATGATTGTGTGAAAGGTGAAATATCTTGACAAGCCTTGGCTAATATAGGAGACCGTTTAATATTAATAATTAAATATATTATTTTTGACCTTACTCCGTTTTTAATGAAACTTAGGTTAAAACGTAGATAAAAATATGCTCGTTCTAATGACATATTCGTCGTTTTATAAAACGTCATATTTTAAAAGTTATACGAGAAAAACGAGTAAAGCAGCTGAATTAATATATATAAGCAAGCAAGCTAGCAGGTAGGCACGTCACTTGAATCCCACATCGACCCAGAAAGGGTTTTGAGGTGCTTACTTGCTTCCTTTAAATAAGAGTCTCAGTAGTTTGTTTAGGTACCAGTTTATTTAACGGGAATGCTCTAGTATAGAGAATCCTAAGCCGATACCCCGTTGGGTGTTGTTAGTAGTCGTTTTTGGAGCGCGAGTAGGAGCAGGAGTAGGGAAACTCTACATCAACGTGCCATAGATAGTTTTAAGGTATGCTCTCGTTTACGTTTATGTTTAGTTATTTATTATTCAATTTTAGTAGTTAATAGGAGTATTATTATTAGTAGTATTATTATTATTAGTAGTAGTGGTAATGTTAGTATTATTTTTAGGTACTAGGGTTATTGTCAGGGGCGGGTATTGGGTAGCCTAGCCATAGTTAAGCATAGACTGATCAACCATGCTTAAACAAGGCAGTGATCGATGTCGTTTGGTCGGTCAAAAAAATATTTATAAAAAGTTCCTAAATACCTTAACTAGTTAGGGTAAGTAGGGTGTCGGTCCACGAGAAGTATGTGGTCAGAATTGGTTTTCTATCTAAATTAACTAAATAAAATAATTAATTGATTGGTTTGGTTGTTTTTTTTTAGAAAATAAAGTCTAAACTAACGTGATTTAGAAAACAATAGTGGTAAAAGTAACCTCCTCCAAACTTCAGGTTCTAGGTTTACAAAATCTCAGTTTAATTCAATACTTGACACCACATAGACATAGTGTGGGAAAGTTGATTAGTTTGATTGGTTACTGAAAACGGGTCTTTGTCATCAGATCTCTTATAAGTCAATTAACCCTATTCACTAGCGTGAATCAACCTACTCTATGTCACCCAATCCGCTACAAGGTTTTGTCATCAACCGAACAAATTGTAAAGTAAGGACTCAAAAACACAAGCAAATAGTTCAAACAAAATCAACACATCAAATTACTTATAAAGGTTTGTCAATCCAAAAGTAATTCCAAACATGAATAAAACTGAAAATAAATAAAACCTAACGGAACCATCTGTCTGGAGGAAGCCACATATGATTTAGCCGCTCATCTCGGTTGAATGATCTTCACTGGATTGATACCAGGTTGAAAAATCCTTTTCTCCCCCTTTTTTTTCCCACTTGCTCCAAAATTCGTGTTAAAACAAGTAGTAACCGAAAGAAGATGATTAGCCCCCATAAATCTCCTCCAAATGCTCATTAAATGCATAAGTTACATGAAGATATCAGTCGGAGCCGTAACCTACGGCTCTCAGCCGTAGGTTACGGCAGTCAGCAAGTCATAAAAGTCAACAGGTAGCCGTAACCTACGGCCACCTGCCGTAGGTTACGGCTGGCAGTGAGTCTTATGCCTGGAAGCCCCTGTTTTACAGCTGGAACTTTTTGGCAAATGATAGGAGCCGTAACCTACGGCTGGGAGCCGTAGGTTACGGTTCTGAGTGACTTTCTTCTCCTTATTTCTTCATCAATTTACCATTTCCTCACTTCTCGATTTCGCCAACTTCCACCATCCTTCTAATCTTTCTAAATCCCTCATCTTGAGTACTTTAACACCTGCACATCATTTCATCTAGTGGTTACCAAGTTCAAGCAATTAACCGAATAAAACATGGAATGTGCATATATTTAGACCTTTTAAGGGTTGTCCTACGGACCACCCGTCACATCCCCACACTTACCCGTTGCTTGTCCCAAGCAACCCATTCAAAAACTATTTTCACACATACGCGATCAACATAAACCAAGCAAAAACATGTTGTCCTTTTACCAACCCTTCTTAACACCCAAACAACACACCCCTCTCTATATCTCTCCTCTCAGCAACAAGTAAGCACTAGCATTTGTAAGCTAGACACACAAAGGCAAACGGGTGATTGCACAACTATAGGCTTGTACCTAAATCGGTCCTCCTCCTACAAGTGCCAAACATGAATGCAAATCAAATGGGCTTTTAAGGTTGTAACGAGGCTAGGCGAATGGGTAGGAAATGGAATATATATGAAGTAGCGAAAACTTAACCCGGTCTTTTATTACCCAAAGAAACAAACGAACAACTATCAAACTTAACTACTATATACAAGACAACTAAACATCACTTTTTTTTTATTTTCTTTTTTTTTCATTTTTCATTGCTTTTTCTCTTTTTTTTTTTTTTTCTTTTCTTCTTTTCTGATTTTTTTTTTTCAAGACTAGCAAACATTCAACATAACATCAAACAAGATTACATACTACTAAACAACCACTAACACTATAAGACCGGGTTAAGTCGGGTAAATTTTTAGATAACTAGCTAAGGGGTAACAAACGATAGGCTTTTAGGCACAAAATTGGGCAACTAAATGTCCAAACCCCCGCCCCTCTCGCAACCATGCTCATATATATAATTAATGAGGTCCAAACCCCCAAATCCCACACTCGCGCTCAACAAGACGAGGCTACCTAATTGCCCTTATCCTTTTTACATTCACATTCAACTAAGGACTCAAACCGTATTAAGGCACAAGTTCTAATGCACCCCCCACCCGTTGCCACTCTCATCAAAGACAAGTATTATTTATTTACATGTGTGGCTTCAACTCTCACCAAGAACAAAAGGGTATTAAGGGTTGCCGGTGTATCATTTTGGGGTTAGTCCAAGGTGTTCAAATTTTCACAATGTTTTGCTTGATTTAAAATTTTTTTCAAAAATCTCAAAATTTCTCCCCATCCCCACACTTGGGATACATTGACCCCAATGTATGGTTTTGAGAGACTTTGATCGCATAAATTCTTAAACACCAACTAAAAGCTTATAAACTCAAACCCCAAATTTCTTTTTGTATTTTTTTTTTTTTTTACAAAATCAAACAAACTAACTACCAATATTTCAAAGCTAAAGAACACAACAAGACTAAGGAAAGAGTACATTGACCGGGTGAAGTTTGCCACAACAGATGTTGTAGATAATCCGACTTCCTATCACCACTTTCACACAAATATCCGCACATCTTCCCCACACTTGAATGTTGCCATAGCCCTGAAACATAGAAAAGTATAAAAAAAATAACAAGATCAGTGAAGAACCTCGGGTTGCCTCCTGAGCAGCGCTAAGTTTTCAGGTCTTCAGCCAGACCGTGCCTGGCACTCATGGTGGTTGAGTGGGATGCTTGCACGCCTTCTTCATCGTATCATCACTATCATCAGCACCCATTCCCCAATATTTGTCAAGGAATAACATGTATTCCTCCTCCTCATTCGACGGGTATGATCCTTTCCTTTTTCTCTTCTTTGTTCTTTTTCTCTGTCTCTTCCTTTTATTTTCGTCTAACCCGTTAACCATAAAACACTCTTTCTGACTCTTCTCTTCAGAAGGTCCACTTTTGTCATTAGCTTTAGGTTTAGTCAAACTGGAAAATATTTTAATTGTCATCTTTTGAGATCCAAACCTAAACTTGACCGTTCCTTCAACACAATTAATATTAGCATGAGCGGTGGCTAAGAACGGTCTTCCCAAAATAACTGTTGGTTGATAATTTTTAACACAATCAAGAACAAGAAAATCTACCGGGTAATAAAAATCACCAACTTTAATTATCACATCTCGCACAATCCCCCTAGGACTCGTAGGAGTTTGATCAGCTAAAACCACAGTTGTGTCAGCTTTTTCTAATGAACCAAAATCATACTGATCAAATAAACTCCCCGGTAAAATACTAACACTCGCTCCAAGATCCAATAAAGCCCGGTCTATTGTAAAATTACCAACTTGTATAGAAATAATAGGCGCTCCCGGATCTTGGAGTTTCGTGGGAAGAGTACCCAACAAAACGGCATTCACATTATTAGTTAAATCTAATTCTTTTGGAATTTTGTGACGTCGTTTTCTGGAACTTAATTCTTTTAAACACTCAACATTATCGGGATTTTCTTTAATTATTTTCAAAAAGGGCAAATTAATATTTCGCTTTTCGAATTTTTCCCATTTTTCATCATGTGTTGGATCCACTTTTGGTTTAGTTGACAACGGGGCTATTAACGCCGAAGGAAATGGAACGCTAAAGGATTTTTCCACATTTTTAGTTTCTAATTTAGTTTGTGAAATCAAATCCTGATCAATGTCATACTCACTACGCTCCACCACTTTCTCAACCCTTGGTGATGGAGTCTGTTCATTCACATAAAGCTCAGATGATGGTTGAAAACTTACCGTATTAATGTGTGCACTGTATGTGTTTTGGGAACTGGAAAACTGATGTACTGGGTCGACTTGATTATGATTAGATGACGTACCTGAATCTGCGATTACTGCAATTACCCCACGTACATGTGTAACTATCTGTTCAGTTTGTTCCAACAACAATTGATGCCTAGCCTCTAGGATCTCTTGTCGATACATGACCTCTTTGACTATGCTTGTTAGCTCCTTGATAGCTACCCAGATGTCATCCAATTCAGACTGATCCACTTGTCGACCGATTTGATTCTGGCAGTCGTTTGAATAACCCCCTCGTTGATTATTGCACTGGATATTTTGATTCATCCTGTACTTATTTTGGCAATCTTGAGCCCAGTGACCAAATTCACCACAACACGAACACGGCTCATAATAATCCTGGCCATCATCATAATTCATGTCCATGATAGCCTGCACAAGTAACACAACCTCGTGTAATACTGAACAAGAGAAAAAAAATATTTTAGGTTTTTTTTTTAATTTTGAAAGAAACTAAACTAAACTAAACTAAAAACCAAAACTAAGCGCACTAACTCCCCGGCAACGGCGCCTTTTTGATCGATGTCGTTTGGTCGGTCAAAAAAATATTTATAAAAAGTTCCTAAATACCTTAACTAGTTAGGGTAAGTAGGGTGTCGGTCCACGAGGAGTATGTGGTCAGAATTGGTTTTCTATCTAAATTAACTAAATAAAATAATTAATTGATTGGTTTGGTTGTTTTTTTTAGAAAATAAAGTCTAAACTAACGTGATTTAGAAAACAATAGTGGTAAAAGTAACCTCCTCCAAACTTCAGGTTCTAGGTTTACAAAATCTCAGTTTAATTCAATACTTGACACCACATAGACATAGTGTGGGAAAGTTGATTAGTTTGATTGGTTACTGAAAACGGGTCTTTGTCATCAGATCTCTTATAAGTCAATTAACCCTATTCACTAGCGTGAATCAACCTACTCTATGTCACCCAATCCGCTACAAGGTTTTGTCATCAACCGAACAAATTGTAAAGTAAGGACTCAAAAACACAAGCAAATAGTTCAAACAAAATCAACACATCAAATTACTTATAAAGGTTTGTCAATCCAAAAGTAATTCCAAACATGAATAAAACTGAAAATAAATAAAACCTAACTGAACCATCTGTCTGGAGGAAGCCACATATGATTTAGCCGCTCATCTCGGTTGAATGATCTTCACTGGAGTGATACCAGGTTGAAAAATCCTTTTCTCCCCTTTTTTTTCCCACTTGCTCCAAAATTCGTGTTAAAACAAGTAGTAACCGAAAGAAGATGATTAGCCCCCATAAATCTCCTCCAAATGCTCATTAAATGCATAAGTTACATGAAGATATCAGTCGGAGCCGTAACCTACGGCTCTCAGCCGTAGGTTACGGCAGTCAGCAAGTCATAAAAGTCAACAGGTAGCCGTAACCTACGGCCACCTGCCGTAGGTTACGGCTGGCAGTGAGTCTTATGCCTGGAAGCCCCTGTTTTACGGCTGGAACTTTTTGGCAAATGATAGGAGCCGTAACCTACGGCTGGGAGCCGTAGGTTACGGTTCTGAGTGACTTTCTTCTCCTTATTTCTTCATCAATTTACCATTTCCTCACTTCTCGATTTCGCCAACTTCCACCATCCTTCTAATCTTTCTAAATCCCTCATCTTGAGTACTTTAACACCTGCACATCATTTCATCTAGTGGTTACCAAGTTCAAGCAATTAACCGAATAAAACATGGAATGTGCATATATTTAGACCTTTTAAGGGTTGTCCTACGGACCACCCGTCACATCCCCACACTTACCCGTTGCTTGTCCCAAGCAACCCATTCAAAAACTATTTTCACACATACGCGATCAACATAAGGTGTTGTACCCACAGGCACTTCGTGCTTATAAGGTCCAGCGACACACACTCATACCTATGTGACGGCCGTAGAGGGACACAACTGGAGGACCAGTATATCTCTTGTACGGTGGTTTGTGACAAGTCAAATGTGACCTATAAGGTTCAATGAGGCCCAACCTGACTATAATGTGGTCACATGCCCATATTGTGTATGCATATAATGTAACATGTGGCCTGTCTTTATAAAAATTGTATAGTATGAGCTCACCAGTATATATCTGACGTCGTTTTGAGTATACTTATCTCAGGTAAGTCATGAGGAAAGCTATAGGAACTACTTGACAATTGTGGAGTTTTAGAAGATCAAGGAGTTCTTAGTTGCCAAAAGTTTGTAAATAAATAAAGTGTTATACTCAGACTATTATAAGTTTTAATGAAAGTTTAGTTTGTTTCCGTTGTAAGTGTATCAATTATGCATAATCACCCGGTTTACGGGGTGGGTGTTACAGTTGGTATCAGAGCCCGAGGTTTTAGCGAATTAGGTATTGCAGGAATGCCTATGCTTTAACCAGTAGTTCTCTAAAGATTAATAGCACACTCAGACTAGGCCAAATAACATGTTCTCAAGAAAAGTACTTGCATAGTCAATTGAGTGACGCTAGAAGAAGTAAACTATGTTGTGCCTTTTTATGTGCTATATATATATGTGTGTGTGTGTGTGTGTGTGTGTGATGTATATAGTTGTTATATTATAATGATGTATCATACATACCAGTAACTCTTTATAATCATATCCCTTTAGGAAGGTGACAATGTCTAAACATAGAGATGAACAAGGGTCTAGAAATGAACAGAATAACAGAAGGAGAGAGGAAGCTTCTCATAGGACTCAAACTCCCTCTCACAGTGTCAGATCTCAGTCTAGTGTGAGCATGCGTTTAAATGCTGAAGATATTCGCAATATAGCTACGGAAGTGGCTAAGATAATAAACAATGCACAAACCAGTAATGTTAACCAGTCAAGAGAACGACCTGAAGAAAGCTCAGCTGCCTCCACGCCAGTACAAAGGGAAAGAATGGGCGAAAAGAAAAAAACTATTGCAACCATGCCACTAGAAGGAAAAGGTGGATATTCCAAATCAAAGGAATGTACTTATAAGCACTTCATGTCCTGTAAACCTCAGTCCTTCGACGGAAGAAAGGTAGCACTAGAAGCTCAAGATTGGCTCAACAGAATGGAGTCAGTATTAGACATATGTGAGTGTGATGACCGCAACAAAGTACGGTTCGCCGTACATATGTTTGAAGCTGAAGCCCTTCACTGGTGGAACATTGTGGTCCGAACAGAGGGAAAAGAAAAGGTTAAGGAGATGAAGTGGGAGGAGTTTATTCATAAGTTTATTGCTAAGTATTGTCCTCCCAGTGAGACTGAGCAACTGGAAGTGGAATTCTTTCAGTTAAAAATGGGAAGTAAAACCTATCGAGAGTATGTTTCTCGTTTCAACGACATATCTCGACTGGTTTCTTATTTAGCATTGACTGAGGAACAACTGATCAATAGGTTTATTTGGGGTCTACCCTCTGAAATGAAGGTGTTTATCAAATCCAAACCCCCCAAGACTTTTGCAGAAACTGTTGAGGCTGGCACCGTCATGGCTGCCGAGATGATTCTGCAGCAGGCTAAATCTCCCGCTCCAAAAAAGGAAGTGGGAAGAAAGAAAGGGGGACACCCAGAATAACAACTTTAAAAGGCTAAAACATTTCCTCAATGTTAAATTTGCAAACGCTTTCATACGGGGGAATGTCGTTTTCCTTGTCCAAATTGTAAAAAGACGGGTCATGCTCTTCAAGAATGCAAGGAAAAGAAGAAGTGTTTCAAATGTGGAGACCCTAACCACATGAGATCTGAATGTCCCGAACTCAAAAGAAATGATAGGACACAACCAAATCAGCCAAAAGGGTGTGCATTTGTACTCACCACGGAAGAAGCCAAGACCAATACAGACGTTATCACGGGTACGTATCTCGTAAATGATGTATATGCGCGTGTGTTATTTGATACCGGTGCAAATAGAAGTCTAGTGTCGACTACCTTTAGACCTTACTTGAACCAGGCGTCCCAAAACCTAGATTATGCCTTTACAGTAGAAATGGCTGATGGAAGTCAAAGAGAGATAGTTGACATAATTAAGAATTGTAAAATAAGCTTAAACAACCATGTTATCCCTATAGACCTAATGCCTATGGAACTTGGAGAATTCGACATAGTCATAGGAATGGACTGGTTGACACCATATCATGCGGAAGTTATATGTGACAAAAGGATCGTCCGACTCCGATTACCCAATGGCAAAAAACTAACTGTATCGGGAGACCGCACTGACAAGACTAAGAACCTCATCACGATAGCACAAGCACATAAATGCCTAAGGAAAGGGTATGTTGGCCTTTTAGCATATGTCGTAAACACTACAGAAAAGCAGAAGGTCGAGGACGTGCCAGTAGTACGAGAATACCTCAAAGTGTTTCCCGATGAGCTCCCGGGACTACCATCGGATAGACAGGTTGAGTTTCGCATTGACCTAGTTCCCGGTACATCACCAATTGCTAAGTCACCGTACAGACTAGCCCCGACAGAAATGCAAGAACTCAAGAAGCAACTACAAGAGTTGCTTGACAAGGGGTTTATCCAACCTAGTCCGTCGCCATGGGGGGCACCCATCTTGTTTGTCAAGAAGAAAGATGGGACGATGCACATGTGCATCGATTATAGAGACTTGAATAAAGCCACTATAAAGAATAAATACCCTTTACCCAGTATCGATGACTTATTTGATCAATTACAAGGGGCAAGCTATTTCTCTAAAATAGACTTGAGGTCTGGATACCACCAAGTGAAAGTTGCACTAGAAGACATACCTAAGACTACCTTCAGGACTAGGTATGGTCATTATGAATTTTTGGTAATGCCATTTGGATTAACCAATGCACCTGCAGTGTTCATGGACCTCATGAACAGGGTTTGTAAACCTTACCTCGATAAGTTTGTGATCGTTTTCATTGACGATATCCTTATCTACTCTAAGAATGAGGCAGAACATGAACAACACCTGAGAGCAGTCCTTGAATTGCTCAAGAAAGAAAAACTCTATGCAAAGTTCTCTAAGTGTGAATTTTGGATACGTGAGGTGCAATTCCTAGGCCACGTGATAAATGAACATGGAATACAAGTTGACCCTGCAAAGATCGAGGCCATCAAGAAATGGGAAGTACCGAAGAATCCCACTGAAATCAGAAGATTTCTGGGGTTAGCAAGATACTATAGAAGGTTTATTCAAGACTTCTCAAAGATTGCAACACCATTAACCACACTAACCCAGAAAGCCTCTAATTTTAATTGGGGACCTAAACAAGAAGAAGCCTTTAACTCATTAAAGCATAAGTTATGTAGCGCCCCAATACTGTCACTTCCTGAGGGAATAAAAGACTTTGTCGTCTACTGTGATGCATCTCACTATGGTATGGGATGTGTACTCATGCAAAGAGGCAAAGTGATAGCCTATGCCTCTAGACAGTTGAAGATTCATGAACGGAACAACACAACCCATGATTTGGAACTTGGTACCATAGTGTTCGCATTGAAAATTTGGAGGCACTATCTTTACGGTACAAAGTGCACTATCTATAGTGACCATAAAAGTTTAAAACATATATTTGAGCAGAAGGAGCTCAATATGCGTCAGAGACGATGGATGGAGTTATTAAGTGATTACAGCTGTGAGATCCAATACCATCCAGGTAAGGCAAACATAGTAGCAGATGCTCTAAGTAGAAAAGAGAAACCTCAACCAATAAGAATTCGCGCAACCAGAATAGAAGTTAAAACTAGTCTCTTAGAACAAGTTAAGAATATACAACAAGAAGCCTTAAAAGAGAATCATATTGTAAAAGAAAGAATGATTGGGAGACTGAAGCTACTGACAATGGGAAATGATAATATCCTTAGGTTCAACAATAGGATATGGGTTCCTAATTTTGGAGGACTGCAGGATACCATCTGTTAGGGGTCATTTTCTTTGCATACATATCCTGACCAATATCCTGCCTTTGTTTGTTTATTTGTGACCAGGATGCTGGAAGAAGATATTGCTAACATCTTGGGCGATATCCTGAGGTTTATTGAATTAACCACGTGCAGGTTAAAGGCTGAGACTTGCTAACGGTCAAGTGGACTTCTTCTCCTCAAGACTCGGGCGAGTTTGTTGAAGGAGAGACGTTGAGCCCGAAAGACCAGGTCTACAACGTTCGATGAAGGAACATTCGGTGGATCCCGGAAGTTTAGGATAGTTTGTTATTTTATCTTTGCTATAAATAGATGGGGGCGGATCAGTTTAAAACACACAATTTTCACTAACACTCTCGAACACTTTCACTCTCTAGCTCATTGCAAACACCACACTTGTATTCAAATTTCATTGTAACACGTAGTCGATCCGCACCACATCCTGCACTGTATCCTGACGTTTGAAGTAATAAGAAGAACAAGGCAGCTGCGATTGTCAGCTCCCGAGGTTTTATGCCGGCGATCTAGATTGATCAAGGGCTTTCCTCGTACATCTCGTGTCGTTTACTTTACTTTTGCTCATTGTTTGATCATAGATACAGCTCAATATCCTGAGCCGTATCCTGAATACTGATTTCCTAATTAACACAACAAGCATATTTTCAAACACACTTTCTAGCACACTACCTCACTTTACTAATTTGATCACTTAATTGCTTTGGTAATTTTTGACCAAAACACCATCTTAGAGGAAGCTCATAAGTCTAAGTATTCCATTCACCCTGGCAGTGACAAGATGTATAAAGATTTAAGGAGGGATTATTGGTGGCCAGGAATGAAGCGATCTATTGCCCATTATGTGGAAAAGTGCCTTACATGCCTTAAGGTGAAGGCAGAACATCAAAAACCCTCTGGATACTTGCAACAACTAGAGATCCCAGAAAGGAAATGGGAGAAAATCACCATGGATTTTATCACGAAGCTCCCAAGGTTAAGTCACGGTTATGATACTATTTGGGTAATAGTGGACAGACTGACCAAGTCTGCACACTTCGTGCCAATTCGTGAGGACTATAAGATGAACAAGCTAGCTTAAATTTACATCAAAGAAATAGTCTCACGACAAGGGGTGCCTGTATCGATCATATCAGACAGAGATAGTCGTTTCACATCTAAATTCTGGCAAAGTTTCCAACAAGAGTTAGGAACCAAGCTTAATCTAAGCACTGCATCCTGCACTGTATCCTGATGTTTGAAGTAATAAGAAGAACAAGGCAGCTGCGATTGTCAGCTCCCGAGGTTTTATGCCGGTGATCTAGATTGATCAAGGGCTTTCCTCGTACATCTCGTGTCGTTTACTTTACTTTTGCTCATTGTTTGATCATAGACACAGCTCAATATCCTGAGCCGTATCCTGAATACTGATTTCCTAATTAACACAACAAGCATATTTTCAAACACACTTTCTAGCACACTACCTCACTTTACTAATTTGATCACTTAATTGCTTCGGTAATTTTTGACCAAAACAATTTGGCGCCCACCGTGGGGCCAGTGTTGCTCTCTTTACTAAAAAATTTTGTGAAATCGCTAATCGGCTTTCTATTTTCAAAACTTTTTGCCACATTGTCCATAATGGCCTCAAGATCAAACATGAGTTCCTCTACTGTGTCTGCTATGACTTCTGCTACTACTGGTTCAGTGCTTCCACCACCTCCTCCAAGGATGCCAGCCTCTTCACGACCTCAGGATATCATCCCTACTCGCAGTGTTCATGAATCCGCTCCTGTTCTAGCTTCTAATGATGAAATTCTCACTTTATTTGGAAGTGTGCAGGAACAAATGAGGCAACAACAGGAAACAAACCAAATGCTTTTAAGGGAAATACAACTCCTGAAGTCTGGCCCGAGCAGATCTGCTGAGGATAATGTCACTCCATTACATCCCAGAACGTTGAACTTTAGTTCAGCTGTGTATACTGAGGATAACAGGGGGAATATTGTGCCCAGCCTTCCTCAGAATCATACTCTTGAAATACCCTCCTCGGTCAGGATGTCAACCATGAGGAGCTCAGGATATGCTTCAAGATATGGGCAAAATCCTCCAACGGGTAACGTGTCAAATAATAATAATACTCATGCTACTAACAATAGTGGATCTTTGCAGGATACAGGTGTAACATCAGCACTTACTAGGGAACTTCAGAAGTTGAAGGACATGATATCTAGTGTACCTGGGGTGGTCCAGCCAATCCCGGAAGTGTCCCAAGACAGCCACAAGATATCTCGTTTTGCATATCCTATCTGTGATGCTGAGATCCCAAAGAGATTCCAAACCCCCCAACATGAAGCTTTATGATGGGACTACGGATCCTGAAGAGCATATTGCTCAGTATAGGGAAAGAATGGAGATTAACCCTATCCCTCCGGAGCTCAATGAAGCATGCTTGTGCAAGGGATTTGGTTCTACTCTAACAGGATCAGCCTTAAAATGGCTGTTAAACATTCCTCCTCACTCAATTACTTCGTTTGCTCATTTGGTTAATTTATTTAACAGTCAATTTTCTTGCAGTCGGAGTTTTGAGAAACTAACCAGTGATCTTTACAGGATAACTCAAGGGCCTCAGAAATCCTTGAGGGATTATGTGAACAAATTCAGTCGAGAATCCTTGGATATCCCACATCTTGATGTTGCAACAGCTGTGCAAGCTTTTAAGATGGGATTACAAAAGGATTCTCAGTTTTATCAGGATCTTGTAATGAATCCCTGCAGGAATCTAGACGAAGCTCGTAACAGGGCTTTGAGATATATCCGTCTGGAAGATGACAAGAAGATGCAAGAAAGGATGAACTCATCTAACACTTATGAGTCAACTAACAGGAAGTCAGAATCCTCATTCAAGTCATATCGGCCTAAGCCATATGGTAGAAATGAAAACAAGAGAGTGAATGCTGTCGAAGATGAGGATCCTGAAGAGTATCCTGAGTTGTCTGAATACTGCTTTTCTGTTAACATTCCTGAATTGATGTATGCCATGCAGGGTCTAGGAGACAAGGCTAGGTGGCCTCGAAAGAATCCACAAAAGGCTGACTGGAAAGATAAGTCAAAATGGTGTGCTTTCCACGAAGATTTCGGACATGTAACTGAGGATTGCATTGCTCTAAGGAAAGAAATAAGCTATCTTCTAAGCAAGGGATATCTGAAAGATCTCTTAGGAAGAAAGAAGAATAAGGGTCAGGATACTGAGAAGGATCCTGAACGAGCAGCATCACCTCCTGCGGATGCCAAGATAGTCAACTTCATTTCGGGAGGATCCGACATTTGTGGAACTTCGTATTCGGCAGCAAAGAGACATGCAAAAGAAGCTAAGGCCGAAAGAGGAGACAAACCTGTTAGGATGACTACCCTCACAACTGACAAAGTGATCACTTTTGATGCTGATGATAGGGATACTGTCCAGGATCCTCACCATGATGCTCTGGTAATAACGTTATATGTGGCTAACCATTTTGTACGCAGGATATTAGTTGATAACGACAGCTCCGTCAACATAATCCAACTAGAAACTCTGAAGAGAATGAATGTATCTCCAATGGATATCACTTCAAAGTCTACTGTGCTTGTCGGGTTCAGTGGAGAGGCTAGAAACACAGTGGGAGAGATAAAGTTGCCAGTATACGTTGAAGGAGTCAACTCGATACAACGTTTCTGTGTGATGGATTCTCTATCCTGCTATAACATCATACTGGGAAGACCGTGGATTCACGATATGAAGGCTGTACCATCAACATATCACCAATGCATCAAGATACCTACCCCTTGGGGAGTTGTCAAAGTTGATAGTGATCAGCAGGAGGCGAAAGAATGCTACTCATCCTCGATGAAATCCTCAACCAAACCTAGTGCAGCATAGCAATTAAAGACGCGGGCCCAGGATATCGTGGAGGATCCGGAGCAAGAAGTGAAGAAAATTATCCTGGACCAGGATAATCCCGATATTTCGGTGCTCGTAGGGACCAATATCCCTCAGGATATTGAAGAACAATTAATTAACTTTTTGAAATGCAGGATGTCAACGTTTGCATGGAAGCATGAGGATATAACAGGCATATCCAAAGATATTATCACTCACAAGCTTGGAATTGATAAATCATTCAAGCCTGTGCAGCAAAAAAGAAGGAAGTTTGCTCCTGAGCGGAACACAATTATCCAGGAGGAAGTTGAGAGATTATTGAAGTCCAGGATGATCAGGGAGGTTAAGTTCCCAAGGTGGTTAGCAAACGTGGTTGTAATACAGAAGAAAAATGGGAAATGGAGAGTTTGTGTGGACTACACAGACTTGAACAAAGCTTGTCCTAAAGACCCATTTCCTCTTCCCCACATTGATGCAATGGTAGATGCCACTGCCGGGCATGAAATGCTGACCTTCATGGACGCATCTTCAGGATTTCAACAGATCCAAATGGAGCCTTCTGACCAGGAGGATACTGCCTTCATGACACCAACGGGTATTTATTGTTATACAGCTATGCCTTTTGGTTTGAAAAATGCAGGTGCAACATACCAAAGATTGGTAAACATGATCTTCAAAGACAAACTGGGGGACACCATGGAGGTATATATCGATGATATGGTGGTGAAATCTAAAAAGGCTGAGGATCACCTCCAGGATATCAAGGGAGCATTTGATATCCTGGATCAATACAACATGAAGCTGAATCCTGCTAAATGCCATTTCGGAGTGGGGGCAGGAAAGTTTCTTGGATATATGGTGACAAAAAGGGGGATAGAAGCAAGCCCAGAGCAGATCAAAGCTATCCGGGATATAAAATCACCCTCAAATATGAAGGACGTACAAAGATTGATAGGCTGAGTAGCAGCTTTAAACAGGTTTATCTCGAGATCCTCAGAGAAATGCAAAGATTTTTATGATATCCTGAAGAAGAACAAAAAATTCGAATGGGGTGAGAAGCATGAAGCGGCCCTACAGGATTTGAAGCGATATCTCTCAACCGCACCTCTATTAATGAAGCCTGAAAATGGTGAACCACTATCCTTATACCTTGCTGTATCGGGGAATGCTGTAAGTGCCGTTCTTATAAAAGACCATGAAGGTCAGCAATATCCTGTTTACTATGTTAGTAAAAGTTTGTTAGATGCTGAAACTATGTATTCTCATTTAGAAAAATTAATACTAGCATTAGTCATGGCATCAACGAAACTTAGACATTACTTTGAGACACATAGGATTCATGTTAAAACAAATTATCCTGTTAAAAATGTACTTAGGAAGCCAGAAATGTCAGGCAGAATGGCTAAGTGGTCAGTAAAGTTAAGTGCTTATGATTTAGTATATGAACCTAGAAATGCCATAAAATCTCAGGCTTTAGCTGACTTTGTGGCTGACTTTAGTAGTGACATTCAGGACGAGGTAGACCTAGAAGTTCAGCAGTTAGGAGAATCCTCAGGATCCTGGACATTATATACTGACGGTGCATCTAATGTAAGAGGAGTAGGATTAGGAATACTACTAAAATCGCCACAGGGGGACATATTACCCCAGGCAATTAGGTGTGAATTTCCTGCTACTAATAATGAAGCAGGGTATGAGGCTTTAATTGCAGGATTAGAGTTGGCTAAGAGCATGAGTATCAAAAATTTGCAAGTATATGTTGACTCTTTGTTAATTACTAACCATTTTAATGGATCCTATGCAGTTAAGGGTGAGAAATTAATCGAATATCTCGATATTCTCAAAAAATTAGCAGGATATTTCGATGTTTTTATACTTGAACAGGTACCGAGGGAGGATAATGCTGAAGCGGATGCCTTAGCAAATTTGGGATCATCGATCAGGATACCTGAAGGGACCCAAATACCAATATTATATGTCTTATATCCTGCAACGAATCCTCAGGATAAAGAAGTAGTGGGTATTCAGGATCCTGGAGCAGAACATCCCGAAAAGGATCCTAAATCCTGGACGGCTCCAATCATGAGATATCTCAAAGAAGGACACATCCCTGGAAATGAGAATCCTAAGGCATTTAGGATGAAGGTATCACGATTCACTATTATAAATAATATTTTATACAAGAAATCTCTTGCAGGACCGTATTTGAGGTGCTTGGTGGATCCTGAAGCCAAAGAAGTACTTCAGGATATACATGAAGGGGATTGTGGTAACCATGCTGGGGGCAGGTCGTTATTCTCAAAAGTGTTAAGGACATGATATTATTGGCCAACAATGAGAAAGGATGCAGCAGAATATGCTCGAAGATGTGACGCATGTCAAAGACATAGTAACATACTGCATCAACCTGCTGAACCATTATATCCTATTGTTTCCCCTTGGCCGTTTATGAAGTGGGGTATGGATATAGTGGGAAAGCTACCAAAAGCTCCGGGAGGAAAAGTCTTTATGCTAGCAATGACGGATTATTTCTCTAAGTGGGTTGAAGCAGAAGCATTTGTCCAAGTGAGAGATCAAGAAGTAGTATCCTTCATAAAGAGGAATATCCTAACCAGATTCGGAGTACCAGCCGAGATAATCTGTGACAATGGTTCTCAATTTATAAGCAAGAGAACTACTGACTTTTGCAAAAGTTGGGGAATCAAAATGATTACATCTACTCTGGTACATCCTCAAGCAAATGGACAAGCAGAATCCTCAAACAAGATAATTGTCAATAACTTAAAGAAGAGACTTGGAGCCAAAAAAGGAAGATGGGCAGAAGAATTACCCTTTGTTTTATGGGCTGATAGGACAACGGTAAAGAATGCAACAGGCCAAACCCCATTTTCCTTGGTATTTGGAGCAGAAGCAATGATTCCAACGGAAATGACAATACCTACTGCAAGATCTACCCTAAGTGATCCTGAGCAGAATCCTGAAGCCTTGAGTCAGGATTTAGACACTATAGATGAGAAGAGAGATGCGGCAAGGCTAAGGATGGCAGCATATCAACAGAGAATATCCAGGGCATATAACAAGAATATTAGGACCAGAAGATTTAAGGTTGGAGATTGGGTGCTAAGAAAGGCTTTTTAGAATACTACTAATCCTGCCAATGGCAAGTTAGCTCCAAAATGGGAAGGACCATATGAAGTTGAATCAGAAGCAGGGAAAGGAGCATACAGACTCAAGAATATGGAGGGGGATATGCTACCGAGGTCTTGGAATGCTATACACCTTAAGCTCTATTTCAAGTGAGTTTAGAATTCAATTTCTAACTCAGGATGGTATGAATTCTATCTTTTTTAAATATGTTTTGGTTTAATTTATTCTTTGAAACCCAATACTAACTTAAGCATCGGAGGGGTGTTAGCCAAGCTAACACCCACCTTAGTTTACAATTGTTTTGCAAGATATGTTTCAGGATATGGCTCCAGGATATGTACTCAGGATAACACGAAAGATTAGAGGATTGACCCCCTCTCTCACGTTTAAGGGATACTGATCCCTTCACAGGTTTAAAGGTATTCACCTTTCTTCCGAGTTGGGTTTAAACACCCCGCCTAGAGCGCAAGTTATTCAGGGATAGTTCAAGGTGGCGGGACCAGTCCATGTAAAAGTGGCTGACAATTTCGTTACTGTTGGCTATATCCTGAATCCTAAAGGTATATGAGGATTGATCACCCTCTCTCACGAAAGGGTATTTTCATACTCTCTAAGGTTTAAAGGTTTTCACCTTTCTAAGTCTTGGAGTTTATACACTCTCGCCTGTAGCGCATGAAAATTTGGGATTTTCCCCAGGATACAAGGGATTTATCTCCAGTACATCCTTGGGTTTTACCCTTGGGACCTAAAAAATTGCCTATACAATGGAAACTGACATTCAGAAGATTTCTAAGTGTTTGAAGACATTGTACACAGGGGACATTCCTACCAAGGCAGTGATGTAAAGCTCAAAGGCTAAAGTTCGGAACTAGTATGCTAAATATCTCACACAGGGGACATCTTCATTGGAAAAGTTGCAGGGAGATTGAGGTTTAATAATAGGGTTATATACTACTCCGGGTATGATCTTTCCTTTGTAAATATCGTCTAAGTTTTTAGTAACATTATGTTAAGTATCCTGATATATATTCTCAAAGTCCTTTTAAGGATATTTGACTAGGGTGTTTGAAACTAGTATTAGTTTGGAACTTTGATCATTTAAAACTTGGTTTTGAAAAGATAGATTGTTTTTCACTCTCTAAAGAACTTTCTACAAAGTTGAAGGAATAGTTGGAAGTTCTATCTAATAAAAGGTTTTTACAGTATATCGCTGAGCATGCTGATCAGGATATTTTCATAAGATAACAATATAAAATTTTTACAAAGATAAGAGTTATACTAAATAATGCAAGGCAATAACAAACAAATAAAAAGATGAAATTATTCTTGAAGCAATCAATACTGGTTGATAACCGAGGGTTTCGTCCTGAAACCCAGGACCCATCCACCTTCGGCTATCAAATTGTTTCGACGCAGAAATAAATTGTTCATAAAAACATAAAATTGTTCGAATGATTTAAAGGAAATAAGCTCTAGGGGGTAGTGCCTTCTTGGTCCATAGTGGTTTCAGCAACATCCGTCTTGGGATCCGCCTCAGCATCCTTCTCAGCATCGGTTGCTTTTTCAACTGCTTTGGAAGGTTCTTCGACAGTTGATTTGGAAGAGGTGCCGCCGAGGTTCTTCAGCTTGGTCTCCCAAGCACCAACATCCCAAGAAGGGCATTCGAAACCTAATGTTTTGGCTTCATGAGCCATCTTCAACCTGGCTTGAAGGAGAGAAATGACGACGGAACTTTTGAGGCTTTCCCGGTAGCTGACCATATCCCGTTCGTACTGCACATGGGCGGCTTCCAGATCGGCTTGGGCTTGAAGAGTAGCTTTGTTGAGAGCAACTTGGTGTTCCTGGATCATAGCTTTGAATTTTTCCTCGTAGTGACAAGATTTGGCGGCTGCAATCATGCCTTGGTCGGAGATTGTGATTTCTGCTTCTTTTAGCTTAGATTCAAGCGTTTTGTTAAGCTTGCAGGATTCTTGATATAAATGAACCAAACGCTCAAGACCCTACAAAGGTAAGAGGACAGGGATTAATATTGTTAAAAATGTAAATCGCAGGATATGATATGAGAATACTAACTTGGTTAAGAAAAGAAGTCATGAACCCGCTGGCTTCGATGAACCCTTGCTTCTCATAAGGAAAGGTGTCAGAAATGACAGGGGAATCAGGTTCTTTCCTTTTGCGGGAACTGGAACTCCGGGGTTTGGTAGCCGGTGAAGGTTTGGGAATAATGATGGCTTTGGAACTGCTAGGTTTAGATGTGGCTGTGGTCTTGGGGCTAGGTTCTTTCTTGACCTGGATCTGGTCGGAATAGCTGTCCAATTCGTCAAGGTCAAAGACTTCAGGGATCTTAGCTGGTGCTGCATAAAGGGAAAAGTTTTACTCTTTATCTTATCATTATACTATTTTGACTAATTATTTTGAAAGAAATTCTTACCAGACATCTCGGATGATGAGTATTGACTGGAACTCGGGACGTGTGTGGTGAAAGTCCTGTCTATTGCAGGTAACTGGTAAACAGTATTGATTCTCTCTTCTGACTCAGCAGTAGGGGGAGCAACTTCCTTGAAGTTCACTGCATAAAGATCAAACAGAAGAGTATTAATAGAAGATAACAATCAAATGGTCTATGAGGATATTTATGATTCTACCGGTGGTTAACCACTCCACCGGAAGGCTGGCACCCTCAGCAATGGAGTCTCGTTTGACAAAGAAAAATTTGCGTTGCCATCCGTCTTCGTTTTTGGTGGCCTTGAGAATCAGGGGTTTGCTGGAGGTCGAGAAAAGCAAGAACCGGCTAGAGCCGTGAGATCGGAGGCGATAAGCAATAGGCAAATCCTCGATGCGAAGGTCGGAACAATGGAGATTTTTGATTTGATTAAGTACAATTAGTACTCTCCAAACCATGGGCATGGTTTGAGCAAAAGAGATGCCGGTGGTTCGAAAGAATTGCATCATGAATTCAGGAAAAGGGTATCGAAGACCTAGTGAAAAAGAATACGCTGGAAAACAAACCCATTCAGTGGAAGAAACATCCGATCGGATTGACCGATCGAATGGTCTGAAGACCGTGTTATCAGGGAAAGCGCCGGAAGCTCTTAAAGCTGCAATGTCTGCGTTGTCAAAAGCACATATCTCCTTTTCGGGATTTTTAAGGAGATTCTGCTGGGTGAAGGTTTCGGCGTCCATTGTGAGTAAGGTGATGTATATTGATAAAAAGTAAATCGGAAATGGAGGATTACCTGAAGGTTCTGTTGAAGATATCTGCTTTTCAAACAAGAAAAGAGAAGATATAGGGGCGTTGTGGATCTCCATTGAGTAAAAAACGCGTTGGAGGTTACGATATGATCTTGACCGTCGCTTCGTTTTAAATGTCTTGAGTTATGGGATAAGATTTTTGAAATATATCCGTTGGATTGGTATACCAACCGATATATTTGGGGACAATTGTTAGGGGTCATTTTCTTTGCATACATATCCTGACCAATATCCTGCCTTTGTTTGTTTATTTGTGACCAGGATGCTGGAAGAGGATATTGCTAACATCTTGGGCGATATCCTGAGGTTTATTGAATTAACCACGTGCAGGTTAAAGGCTGAGACTTGCTAACGGTCAAGTGGACTTCTTCTCCTCAAGACTCGGGCGAGTTTGTTGAAGGAGAGACGTTGAGCCCGAAAGACCAGGTCTACAACGTTCGATGAAGGAATATTCGGTGGATCCCGGAAGTTTAGGATAGTTTGTTATTTTATCTTTGCTATAAATAGATGGGGGCGGATCAGTTTAAAACACACAATTTTCACTAACACTCTCGAACACTTTCACTCTCTAGCTCATTGCAAACACCACACTTGTATTCAAATTTCATTGTAACACGTAGTCGATCCGCACCACATCCTGCACTGTATCCTGACGTTTGAAGTAATAAGAAGAACAAGGCAGCTGCGATTGTCAGCTCCCGAGGTTTTATGCCGGCGATCTAGATTGATCAAGGGCTTTCCTCGTACATCTCGTGTCGTTTACTTTACTTTTGCTCATTGTTTGATCATAGATACAGCTCAATATCCTGAGCCGTATCCTGAATACTGATTTCCTAATTAACACAACAAGCATATTTTCAAACACACTTTCTAGCACACTACCTCACTTTACTAATTTGATCACTTAATTGCTTCGGTAATTTTTGACCAAAACACCATCTTAGAGGAAGCTCATAAGTCTAAGTATTCCATTCACCCTGGCAGTGACAAGATGTATAAAGATTTAAGGAGGGATTATTGGTGGCCAGGAATGAAGCGATCTATTGCCCATTATGTGGAAAAGTGCCTTACATGCCTTAAGGTGAAGGCAGAACATCAAAAACCCTCTGGATACTTGCAACAACTAGAGATCCCAGAAAGGAAATGGGAGAAAATCACCATGGATTTTATCACGAAGCTCCCAAGGTTAAGTCACGGTTATGATACTATTTGGGTAATAGTGGACAGACTGACCAAGTCTGCACACTTCGTGCCAATTCGTGAGGACTATAAGATGAACAAGCTAGCTTAAATTTACATCAAAGAAATAGTCTCACGACATGGGGTGCCTGTATCGATCATATCAGACAGAGATAGTCGTTTCACATCTAAATTCTGGCAAAGTTTCCAACAAGAGTTAGGAACCAAGCTTAATCTAAGCACTGCATATCTTCCTCAGACGGATGGACAGAGTGAGCGGACTATTAAGACATTAGAAGATATGCTTCGGGCTTGTATAATTGATTTTGGTGGAAGTTGGGACACTCATCTACCACTCATCGAATTCGCCTACAATAATAGCTATCACGCCAGCATCAAAGCTGCACCTTATGAAGCTTTATACGGAAGAAGGTGCCGAACTCCTATCTGTTGGACGGAAGTAGGGAAAAGTCAACTATCAGGACCATAAATCATTGTGGAGACCACAGAAAAGATCCAGCAAAATAAAAGAAAGGATGAAAAGTGCTCAAGATCGACAAAAGAGTTATGCAGATCAGAGGCGTAAACCCCTAGAGTTCCAACTAGGGGATAAAGTAATGCTTAAGGTATCATCTGTTGGTGCACGGAATGTCTGTTGACTTCGTTTGAATCAAGTCTTAGGTCAAGATAGTCAAGATTGGAACTTGAAAGTTAAGATAGGTTTTAACTAGATAATTTCGCTTATGTGTACACTAGGTTTCGCTCATACGTACATAATTAGTATAGGTTTCGCTTATTAGGATAACTTGAGGTTTCGCTCATAAGGTTCCAGGGGGTTTCGCTTATACATCACATGGTGATTTCGCTTATATGAACACCATATGAGCGAAATCAGGCTTAGTCTATAAATACCCCATGTGTGATCTTCATTTGTAACTTGGAGCGAAACCTGGTCATGCTTGTGGTAACTAAACTCTGTCAAAATCAATTCAGAAAGCATCAATATAGAAGAAATTAAATAGGAAAAGCTGTTGTTACTTTGTGTACATTGATTCCGCCTTTATACGCAAAGATGAACTACCTTGACTGACTTTTCAGGGTCGCAAACCGGTCCAACAAGTGGTATCAGAGCTTCAGGACGAGGAGTTCATACTACTACAGCTGATTCGACCAAATTCTCTTATTTCTACTCACTTTCTTTTATACTTTTTCGATTTGAACTGGTTCCTACGGTTGAAATGGCCTGATTTTTTAGTATAACGTGTAAAATACAGTAATAACAAACCCTAGAAAGAATCAGGTTAAAAACGGCTTAAAAATGGTAAAAATACACTAAAAACCTGATTTCGCTTTTACGGTAATTGAAGGATTTCGCTCATAGTGCCATTAAATCAGATTTCGCTTATTTGAACATCTGATTTTGCTTATTTGAACATCAAATTTCGCTCTTAAGGACATATACTGCTATTTCGTTCATACGGACATCATACAACCTGATTTCGCTCATTGATACAATCAGATTTCGCTCATAGGGTCACATATAACCTGATTTCGCTCAAGAGTACCTTGTGTGCTATTTTGCTCATAGTGTTATTTCTTGATTTTGTTCGAAAGTGAATTTTTTCGAGTCAAGATTATTTCACGACAATCGAGTGTCAGTGTATTTCAGATTACTTGATATTGTTTAAACTGATTGAGTTTGTTTGTTTGCTCTCAGGTGTTTGAAGATGTCAAGCAACGGTGAAGAATTCTACAACACATTCTATAACACATTCACTTCCGACTCGACAGATAGAAGATCTGAGATGAGAGAGATTTCGGAGAATTTGAAATTTGAGAACATGTATGGAAGCCAACAGAAGCCACCAAAACTAATGAAAGTTGAAGATTATAACTGGTGGAAAAACAGATTTGAGGGTTGGGTAAAAGCTTTCGCTCCTGAAAGCTGGTTAAAACTGATAAATGGATATATTGAACCAGTAAAAGAGGGAGGAGAGTTAATAGATGCAAAAGATTTCACAGACATAGATATAAAAAATGTTGTGGCTGAATATAAGATGATCACATTAATTAAACAGTCAGTGAGAGAGGATATTATCTTGTTACTTGAACAAGAGAAAACTTCAAAGAGTTTGTGGGAAGCGTTAGGGAGAAAGTGTGTAGGAAGTAATGAAATTGTAAAAAAATAAAAAGAAATTGTTGCGTAAAGAGTTTGATCTTTTCAGTTGTATGAAAAATGAATCTGTTTGTAAAATGATCGAAAGATTTGGGCATCTAAAAATGGAGCTGGTTAGACATGAAATCAAATATTCTGAAGAGGAGCTGGTAGATAAATTGTTTGATTCATTGCCAAATGATCAAGAGTGGCAATACTTTGCTCTAATGTTGAAAAATACAATCAAGCCTGAAGATTTAAAAGTGGATTTGCTAATCGAAAGACTTGAAAGTCATGAGTTGAAGATAAAAAGATCTAAAGTCAACAATCCAGCTTATCAGCAGAATGTAGAGCTTTACTACCGAGGAAATGCACCACAGGCTGGATCTCCAAAAACAGCATTTTCTGCATAAAGTTCAAGATCAGTAAACAATGAAAGTCTTCACAGTGGTTTTCACAGTGGATCTTCTTCAACAACTTCAAGTCAATCTGCTTCCAAGAGTTTGTTTCAGTGTAATATCGCAGTGGATCTGAAGAATGGGCAGAATTTCAGCGAAGAGTCAGCAAAACAACAGATGGTTTTCTGGGCCTCTGTACTTGAATTGTATGAAAGCCTTGTTGCAGGGAAGATTGGCAACACCAACTTGATGAAAGAAGATTATGATCAATTAGATCCCGAGGAGATGGAACTAATGGATATAAGATGGTGCATGGCCAGTGCGGTCCGTCGGGCACAGCGGTTCATGGAGATCACGGGGAGAAAGTCAATTGGTGGACCATCTACCAAACTGGGATTTGATAAATCTAAGGTGACATGTTTCAAATGTAAACAAAAAGGTCACTTTAAGCGCGAGTGCAGAAATGCGTATGCTGATGATTCTGAAAATCCGTTCAACGAAGACTATTACAAGAAAGCGATCTACCATCAGAACAAGTCTGAGCCTCCAAGGTTGAAACAGCATGAAGAAAAATCAAGGGCTTTTGCAGTTATATATGACGATGAAGGTTACGACTGGAGTCAGGTTTGCCCGGAAGAAGATGCAGTTGGATATGCATTTGTGGCTGATGCTGATCCTGATAGATGGTGGAAAGCAGATTATGCAAGATGGGAAATCGGAAAATTAAACGAACCATTCAAAGAAGCCCAGAGAGCAAAAAGATGGAATGAAGAGTTGGAATGTTACATGGATCCACGGGGTAATCCAGTTGCTGACCCATCAAAAGTGGATTTCAAAGCTGTAACAAATTTGCTTCCAAGGCAAGCTACTTTCAACACACGAAGGTTATCTGATAAAGCATATTTGCCTGATTTGGAGAAGAAGATAAGAGAGATTTGTGAAGCAAGTCTACCGAAGGTGGCAGAGATGAAGAAGAGAAAAGAAGAAGAATTGAAGAAGATGATTGAAGAAGTAAAGACTGTCGCGAAAATTGCTGCTGAACAAGACCAGAAAGCTGAAGAAGAACAAAAGATAAAAGAAGCACAGAAAGAAGAAAAAGTGGAGAACAAAGAGCAAGATCAGAAAGCTGAAGCAGAAGAACCAGTGCTGAATGAGACTGAGGTTAGAAAATCTTCTGATCTATTGAATGTTGAATTGGTTGATGAAAAAGAAAACAAATGCAGGAATTGCATAGAAATGTGCAAAGCCTGTACTGAAAAAGATGACATCATAAAAACAAATGACAATGACATAGTTAAACTTGAAAATGGTTTCACAACAAAATGTAAAGATATGATTGAAAAAGAAGAAATTTTGAAACTAAAAGTTGAAAACTTGACACAGAAATGTCAAGGTCTTGAAAAGGATAATGATGTTTATAGAAAATTGTGTTCAGCAAAATGTGTCGATTGTGTTGAAAAAGAATCTCAATTTCAAGATTTACAAAAACAGTATGATTCTTTAAAATGGTCGAGTCAGAGAGTACAAGAAGCTTATCATACTTTGAAAAGCCAAGTCAAAAGTTTTGATCAAAGATTGTCTGAAACTTTAGTTACTAAAGAAATGTATGAAAGAAAGTTTAAAGAAAAGCAAATTGAATTGAACAAGTGTGTTGATGAAATTGCTAATCTTAAACAAGTCTTGGCTGAAAAAGAAAAGATTGTTACAAAACTTCAAAGTTATCATAACTCTTCGTACATTCTCGAACGCATTTTCAACATCACATCAGATGACAAAGATACTGAAAATTGCAAAAAGGGTATTGGTTCAGAATTTCATCAGGTACCACCACCATTGAGAAACAATTATACTTTTTATGATGAGGAAAAGGTGGCAAAGGGTTTGAACATAGCTGACCAATTACCTGAAAGTATCGATGTAACTTACACCAAATCTGATGAAGCTGATGATTCAGAGGTGGTGAGTAAGGTTGTTGATAGTGTTTTGAAAGATGAGTCAACAAAAGGTGAGTCTGAATCACAGGATGAAGATGAAGGAAATCTTTATGATGGTTATCTGAAAAACACAAAATCCGAGAAAAAATTGAATGATGATTCAAAAGGATTGGTTTATACCATGATTGGATCGGACAAATTATTCTTAGATGTTGTATTCCCGATTCAGAATGTGATTTCAGAAAAGGTTGATAAAGTTTTCAAAATGGTTGAGATTGAGAAGTCTGAGATTCCAAAGTTTGCTGGTAAAGGTCATAAATCTTTTTATAACAAACCTGGTTTTAAGAAGAAAAACATGAAGGCTGGTTTGGGTTATAAAAAGAAACGGAATTGGAATCAAAGTAAAAAACCAAATTTGCAACAAAAGATGAATTTTGTTCAAGGGAAAAGCTTGAAAGAAGAGGAAAAACTCAAATTTGGACAACAGTCTAATGAGGAGTTTGATGCTATGAAAAAGAAACAACAACAGGCCAAGGATGTTTCAAAGAAAGTGTGTTTTAAATGTGATTAAATTGGACATGTTGCTCGAAAGTGTCCAAATCCAAAGCATGTTGATGTTGAAAAACAGCAATATGAGAATGTGAAACAAAGGTTAACCAGATTTGATTCGAAACAAAGTTGGAGGTACAATACAAACAAGTTTGCTTCAAATCAAAATTGGAAATCAAACCCGAACAGGTTCGATTCAAGACAGACCTGGAATTCTCACACACCCAGATTCAGAACAACACAGAGTTGGAGAACATCTGTTGATATGACAAAACGTCAAGAGTTTTGGAAACCTAAAAATGTTATTCAAAATCAAAAGGTTCAAAAAGAGACAAACTTTTACAAAAGAGGTACTCCGGAAGGTCAAATGTGGAGTGCTAAGAAACAAGTGACGTCGAAAAAAGATGAGAAAGTTGAAGTCAACGCTGAAAAAGTTTTAAATGACAAAGAGTTTCCAAAATTAAATGAACATTATTGTGTTGAAATGCCTAAGGTCCAACAGACCTGGGCTAAATTGTTCAAATGATTGATAAAGTTTGAATGAGCAGGTGCTCAACGAGGCTGAAGATTGTGAGAATGGTAGTTGGAGCAGCCTGGCACAGGAAGAGGTTGCAGAACCCTGGTTTGGTTAAACAGGGAGTTTATCAATTTCTGTACATAAATAAACAATATTTTCAAAATCCTAAAAATTCAAAAATTTAAAACCAAAAATATGTTTTTAGTTTGTTAAAATTTGAAAAACCAAAAATATGTTGTCTTTAATATTGTTTTGAATGTATGTTGATTGAATACGCCGAAACCCTCACGGCTGAACAAACATGATTACTTTCATCAGATTGAAAAACGGTTTTCAAACTGTAAAATATCAATGTGTTGTAAATCATGGGGGTATGTATATTTTCTGCAAATCAGAGCACTTTAAGCAGAAAATGGATGGCGAGACAAAGCTATCAGTATTGTGTTGTCAAATTTTTAATGATTTTGCATTTTAGGGGGAGAAAAATTGTCATTAGAAAATCCAAAAACATTAGAAAATTTGAAAAAGCCAAAAACATGATAAAAATTTAAAAATTTGAGTTTTGCGTAAAAAGAGGAAATGATAGTACATCAGTAGACAGTTACAGTATGCTAAAAAATTGTAATGATTATATTGCGTTAAACAGTCTCACTGATGATATGTCGATAGGTTTTTATACACTTAGTAAACTTTTTCGGGATATAAACCTAAATTCAAACACTTGCTTATTTCGTGGGGAACACTACTTGGATATATAGGTAACCCCTGAAATCTCGTTTGAAAGGTCCCTTTTTCTGATATACTAGGTCTTTATACTCAGTGATATCTGGGGTATTATTCCGGGACTTCTGCTGAATGGAAGTTCTGACCTAGTCCTCGAATAATACTTTGCACAAATGCTTGAAACATAGCATCACCCTCAGCTTATATGATAAGACAATAAAATTGCTTAGCAATGTTGTTGTAAAAAAAAAGATCCTCTAAAGGGGACACACCCAAGTTGAGCCATGATCTCTCTGCTGAACGGTAGTTCTGACCTGAGCTCTCATGATTCTTCATAATTTATTAACCCCTTACAGATATCATTTGTGTTATACTTACCTGTAAGACTGAATATTGGGATCTGGATACGGGAGTATATTCAAGAGGTGGGACACATGAATGGGTTTAAGTTCTTAAAATACCTAGTTCGTATCCTGAATCAGTTGAAATTTGTATGAAAATTTAAGTGGACCAGTATATCGACAATCTAAGTGAATTGTTTAATTCTTAATGTGTAATTAAGCTCAACGGTACTAGTGATTTGTCTTATAAACTGATTTGATCCTCTGACGCATACTCAAACAAAAATATTGTCTGTAAATATGTTTATACATATTTCTTTACTGCTTTACATTTCAGAAAATACAAAAAGATTTTGATTTCTGCTTTATTTTCGACAACCGATGTCTGAGTGCTGAGTTTCAAAATCTAAGTAAGCTAATTGTGTTTCTGAAAATAAAACAAGTTCATTAATTTGAAACTTGAAGATCAATTTAAAAACAAAAATCAAGAACAGTTTGTGATATCTCCAAGGTCATTAATTTGGACTTGGATGATTAACTGTGGGGGATTTGGATGTTTATATTGTTATAAGAGTTAGTTTCCGATACGATTCGATGAAACTGCCAAATTCATGAGAAGTGATTTTGAGGAGATTGAATTGTCAGATTACGATATCTGGAAGATTAAAATGTTGTTACTTATAGTTATATGAGTGATTGCAGGAAAAGTCCAGACTACGATCCCGAGAGCAGAATCTAAGGGGGAGTCTGAAGACAAGCTGGAAAGCTAGGTGTCGATCCCTAAAAGCACGGAAGTTTGACGAGAGGGGGAGCCTGTTGATGATAAAGTTGTTGATGATAAAGCTAGTGATGAGTTTGTGTTTTTTAAAAGTCAAAGAGAGAAGCTGATCAAAAAGAAAGATTGATGGATGCTTACAATGTTACAATCTGAATGAGAAGGCAAAATGACCAAGACTGAAGACTCGGAGTTGAAGACTTCGTCAACATCCAAGGGGGAGTCTGTTGGTGCACAGAATGTCTGTTGACTTCGTTTGAATCAAGTCTTAGGTCAAGATAGTCGAGATTGGAACTTGAAAGTTAAGATAGGTTTTAACTAGATAATTTCGCTTATGTGTACACTAGGTTTCGCTCATACGTACATAATTAGTATAGGTTTCGCTTATTAGGATAACTTGAGGTTTCGCTCATAAGGTTCCAGGGGGTTTCGCTTATACATCACATGGTGATTTCGCTTATATGAACACCATATGAGCGAAATCAGGCTTAGTCTATAAATACCCCATGTGTGATCTTCATTTGTAACTTGGAGCGAAACCAGGTCATGCTTGCGGTAACTAAACTCTGTCAAAATCAATTCAGAAAGCATCAATATAGAAGAAATTAAAGAGGAAAAGCTGTTGTTACTTTGTGTACATTAATTCCGCCTTTATACGCAAAGATGAACAACCTTGACTGACTTTTCAGGGTCGCAAACCGGTCCAACATCATCTCTGAAAGGAGTGATTCGGTTTGGAAAGAATGGAAAGTTGAAACCCCGATACATTGGGCCGTTTGAAGTAACAAGCAAAGTAGGACCAGTGGCTTATCGGCTAAAACTTCCTAAACAGCTTGCAGGAATACTTAATACTTTTCATGTATCAAATTTAAGGAAGTGCCTAGTGGACGAAGCCCAACAAATACCCCTGAAAGACGTACAGGTTGACGAAAAACTCAACTTCATTGAAGAACCACTACAAATCGAAGATAGGAAGGTTAAAAGTTACGCAAGAAGGAAATCCCGTTAGTCAAAGTCAAGTGGAACGCACGTCATGGACCCAACTTTACATGGGAATTAGAAAACATAATGCAAGATAAGTACCCTCATCTTTTTAAGTGATGACAAATTTCGAGGACGAAATTTTTGTAAGGAGGGAAGGATGTAATACCCCGAACCTTAATGTACTGGTTATAAATGTATGAATTAGGTAATTTATATTTCATATATTGTTAAACGAGTAAAGATGATTGTGTGAAAGGTGAAATATCTTGACAAGCCTTGGCTAATATAGGAGACCGTTTAATATTAATAATTAAATATATTATTTTTGACCTTACTCCGTTTTTAATGAAACTTAGGTTAAAACGTAGATAAAAATATGCTCGTTCTAATGACATATTCGTCGTTTTATAAAATGCCATATTTTAAAAGTTATACGAGAAAAACGAGTGAAGCAGTTGAATTAATATATATATAAGCAAGCAAGCTAGCAGGTCAAGCAAGCAGGCAGGTAGGCACGTCACTTGAATCCCACATCGACCCAGAAAGGGTTTTGAGGTGCTTGCTTGCTTCCTTTAAATAAGAGTCTCAGTAGTTTGTTTAGGTACCAGTTTCTTTAATGGGAATGCTCTAGTATAGAGAATCCTAAGAATACGATACCCCGTTGGGTGTTGTTAGTAGTCGTTTTTGGAGCGTGAGTAGGAGCAGGAGTAGGGAAACTCTACATCAACGTGCCATAGATAGTTTTAAGGTATGCTCTCGTTTACGTTTATGTTTAGTTATTTATTATTCAATTTTAGTAGTTAATAGGAGTATTATTATTATTAGTAGTAATATTATTATTAGTAGTAGTGGTAATGTTAGTATTATTTTTAGGTACTAGGGTTATTGTCAGGGGCGGGTATTGGGTAGCCTAGCCTTAGTTAAGCATAGACTGATCAACCATGCTTAAACAAGGCAGCACTAACCAATATCCAACCATGATAATGACTAGTTAGGTGTACCATTACCTAACCTAGGATTATGTAATTGTGTCAGGACCTTGAGACATAACCCAGTCGTACTAGCGGCTGTTAAGCAATTGCTAATCAGGTGAGTCATCATATTTGTCTTTTAAACTGTGATAGTATACTCGTTCATAACTGGTAATAATGAGAATGTTGCAGTATGCATGTGTCAGTAGGGGTATATGAGATCCTATTATGCTTAATGAGGTGTGTCACTCTGGGAAGGGTAATAAGGTGTTGTACCCACAGGCACTTCGTGCTTATAAGGTCCAGCGACACACACTCATACCTATGTGACGGCCGTAGGGGGACACAGCTGGAGGACCAGTATGTCTCTTGTACGGTGGTTTGTGACAAGTCAAATGTGACCTATAAGGTTCAATGAGGCCCAACCTGACTATAATGTGGTCACATGCCCATATTGTGTATGCATATAATGTAACATGTGGTCTGTCTTTATAAAAATTGTATAGTATGAGCTCACCAGTATATATCTGACGTCGTTTTGAGTATACTTATCTCAGGTAAGTCATGAGGAAAGCTATAGGAACTACTTGACAATTGTGGAGTTTTAGAAGATCAAGGAGTTCTTAGTTGCCAAAAGTTTGTAAATAAATAAAGTGCTATACTCAGACTATTATAAGTTTTAATGAAAGTTTAGTTTGTTTCCGCTGTAAGTGTATCAATTGTGCATAATCACCCGGGTTACGGGGTGGGTGTTACAAAACCCTAGTTTGCTGAAAACATAAACTTCTTCTTTTATTTAGGTAACTTTTATAGCCACTTTCTTTAAGCCTTCATTGCTCCATAGCTGGTTTGTTAGCTTCACATCAAGTTACCTGAAACGCGTTTTAAAAATATTTTATCAGCAAAAATACTGGCGAGTACATTCTTTTTATGAAAAGACACATTGTTATATTTTACAGCATCAAGAGTTTTTACATTTGTTTATATCTACCAATTTCTCAAATAGTATTGCTACTAGGGCACCATTTTCCCCCGTGCTTGTGGTCATGCTAATATTGGCTAACTCTTTGTCCAATATTAACGAGTGTCAAGTAATGTATACAAAACCCCACATAACGATAGTAATTGTAGAATACAAAAACTTAATCACTGTAATTATAACTGATAAACATTTAGGGTTTTGTAAAGCATTTTAAATAATGTCTCACAAACTGTGTGAAAAAGAGAATGACTCACAAACTGTGAGATCAAGAGAATGACTCACATTGTAAACTTAGGTATTTCTATTGGCTTCCTGAAAATATTTTCTGCTAATATTCTTAAGTTCCTATTAAAAACATATAATACACGCCCGTTAGTATAATAACCCAAATTCAAGTTATCTTACTTGTAATTGCTTTTTTGTTTATGAGCGTATTGATAATTTCATGCCACTTTTGTATGATCAATCTGTAGATTGTGTCTTGCACATGATTATCTCAATTGATTTAGGTGGTGTTTGTTTTTTCAGAGGTAAAACGTCTGCAGTCTGCGGACCACATCTGCAGACATATGTTGCAGAAGAGATGGACCAAACATCTGCAATATGCGGGAAGAAGATTGTTTGTTTTTTAACACCACACCAAACACCCCTTATCTCTTTCTCTTCTCAGATCCCTTTCTCCAGTTCTCTTTTCTCACTTCTCACTTCTCAGACAACCACCACCACCACCATCTCACTTCTACCTTCTCCACCGAACACCCACTACCACCACCGTCTTACTTCCGACAGGTTCGGCGGTGTTACCTTTGTTCACAATAACCTTAAGTAAGTCAGATCTTCACTGTAACAACCCTCGGTAAAACCGACACTCTCATAATATTTCCGACACCCTATTATATCTTAAAATACCCTTATATGTCTCAAAATACACCCCGTATGTGAAAACCGAGCCCGAAATATGTTATAACATATAAAATAAATTAAAAACAATAAATATTAAGCTGAGGCGGGCCGCGTAGACCCACCCCATGCTTTCACGCGGGCACTATAAGGGCTAGAACCTGACTCCGTTTGACTTCTTAAGTTCAGGCGGGCCGCGTAAGCCTTAGCTTACATTTACGCGGGCCGCGTAGAATCAAGATAGTGGCGCAGCCCGGTGTTGACACGTGTCGTGCAACGTGTTGAACCTAGTCATGACCCGGATCAGCTACGCCTAGACCCCTAAGACACGCGGGCCATGTAAGCCTTCGCTTACCTTTACGCGGGCCGCGAGAAGACGAGATATCAGCACTATATAAGAAGGCCATCGGGTTTCACTTTCCGTCGTTCACAATTCAATTCTCAATCTCAATTTCTGTAGAAAAGTTATAATAGTCGGGTATTATACCCCTAAATAGCGAAGTTCTGCTCCGTTGTAAGTATTATAACCCCGGTTTCATAAGTAGATACGCTGCCCGATTGATTTAGGGTTCCGTAACAACTGTCGTGGTTCTGCCCGACGTAGTTGTTGGAATGCCGTCTCGGGGAGGGTATCATTAATAATTTCAAAGGGTTATGATACTAACCTATGTACATTTGTATAAATTATAGATTATTCCCAGGAAACCCTTACGCGAAGTCTAAGATAGCAATGTGAGTAATCCTTCTTTTTGTGTAAACCTTTTTGTGAGTTTATCCTTTTTTTTGTTAACCTTTTTGTAATATTTTACAAAACCTTAATTATTTTACAATGTGATTAAGCGGTGATTGAGTCTTTGTAGTTCTTCAATTACTGCTAGTATGTTGGGGTTTTGTATACAAAATTTACTACACTGTGAGTAGTAAGTCGAGGATGACAGTACGTTACCATTGGACAATGAGTTAGCCAATGTGTAATATGACCCACAAGTCAGTGGATTGACAGTACTAATGGAGTAATTGTGTAGAAATAAACAATGTGATCACTCTCAATACTGTTCACTGTGACTTTTTATTTAAACTTGATTAAACTGGGATTCACTCACCAGTATTTTCCACTGACAAATGTTTTTAAAACGCGTTTCAGGTAACCCAATGTGACAACCAATTAGTAAAAAGCCAGCTGGAGAGCACTGAAGGCTTGGGAAAATGTGGCTATAAAAGTTACCTAAAAGATGATGTTTTAAATTTAATAAAATAGGGTTTATCCCTATGAATGTATTGTAATAAGAAACTTGGGTTTTACCCATGTGATTATTAATATTAAATAAGGTGGTTTTACTCTGATAAACATTTCCTAACTACGGTTCTGATGAAAATTTCCGCTGCCAAATTAGACAAATACCACGATACCACCGAAACTGGATCACGGACGCCCGTTCCCGGGAATCAGGGATCGGGGATTGTGACAGAAGGTGGTATCAGAGCCTAGCCACTGGTCTAAGCCAAAGAAGTGTTCTGCTGACACTTAAAATTTTAAATTTTGTGTTAGGAAATAAATTACGGAAATATGTGCATAACTGTAATTATTTGTTATGTGTTATTTGACTATTTGTTAGTTTACAGTATGAGTGATCAAGGACCCTCAGACATTAATCGTCAGTTGTCGGAATCACCTAGGAGTGAAGGTACCTCTTCACAGCCTGCCCTCTCTGGGTATACTACTGATCAGGAAGAAGGAATATTTGCCTTTAGAGCTCAGCCGGAGGAGCCATTTCCTAATAAAAAGAGAGGATGGTTCAGTAAGGAAGCCTTTGCACGTAGGAAAAGAATGCGAAAGTTGCAACAGCAAAGAGTTTTAGCGGCTGCTAAGCCAAAGACAGATGCCCATACACAGGATATGCTTAATAGGAGCCTAGCTAATTTCCATATCCTAGCTACAACTGCTGATGACCCAAGTCTGGAACAATTAGTAGCCCCACAACCCCATATCCCATAACAACCCATGGAGATAGAAAACCCTGAAAACCAGGTGGAGATGCATGACTTTAACCCAGAAGAAATCCCTAGGATACCTGCACCAAACCCTCTAGACCCAAATTATGACCCTTGGTGGGACGACAATAGGGACTTTGTGCAACGTTACTCTATCCCTAAAGACACACCTATAGGAGCCTATTCAGGTATGGATCCTTTAGATCCCTATTACCATGATAACTACATCAGGGAAATCTTAGAAGATCCTTACCGATTTCAGGCACTTTTACCCCCGTATCAGGAACCCGCACCCCAGATTCCAAACCCAATCCTAGAACCTGCACCCCCAATGAGTGCAGAAAACGTCCAAGAACTTAGGACTTTTGGGAGGAAATTTTAGAAAGCAGTGTGAGAATGCATCAGGTGGGAGAGCCCTTCTCCTATGGAAATACGATGAGCGCAATATGGATTTCTGGATGAATCCATATCCTTGAATAAGATGGTGAAACAATAGTAATAATAATAATAGTAATAAATAAAATAAAATATGTGTGTACGGATGCATATTACTATTAGTGTGATTCTGTTTCTATTGGTATTGTAATTTTATTTCAGTACTAGTGTGTAATAGATGCATAGTATATGGAAATAGAGTAAGTAGCAATGATCTACGTTTTTTGCTAGATTGTGTGCCATGTGATTAACTATATTACTTATTATCTTGTGATATTAATATGGGATAAATGTTTAAAATTCAGATGGCCGATGAAGGAAATCAAGAAAATCTGAATAACGATAACCAGAGTAACATTAACGTGGTTAACGAGAATCCGAGCATCCATAACAACGAAAACCAAATGGATAATAGTGTCGTTCAACATATAGTGGCACAAGGAATCATAGATGTCATGCCATTTATTATTCAAACTATTCAAGAAGCGAATAATAAAAGTAAACATAGCAGTAAGCGACCAATCGAACCAGAAAACAACGTGAACAATGGACCTGTACTTCAAGTGCCCATTCCCAAAAGAAGAAGAACCATGCCTTATGGTTGTTCTTATAAAGAATTCTGGTCCTGTAAACCAATAGAATTTTCGGGCAATGAAGAACCTATTGCAGCCCTACGCTGGATAGAAAAGACTGAGGCTATTCTGAAAATAAGTAAATGTGCGGTAGAAGACAAAATCATTTTTGCTTCCAATCTATTCAAGAATTCAGCCTTAGAATGATGGAACACTATCCTTCAGTCTAGAGGAAGTGATAGGGTTTTTAGTATGGATTGGGAAGAATTTAGGAATATGGTAGATAGGAAATTCTGTCCTCCTAATGAAAAGGAACAGATAGCAAACAAATTCCTAAACCTTAGAATGACTGGTGTGGATAGTAAGGGGCACACTAAGTTATTCTTCGAATATGCTAGGATAGTGCCAACCCTTGCTTCACCAGAACCATTATTAATCTCCCGCTATATCTGGGGATTAATTGGAGAGATTAGACATGTAGTCAAGGCAGCTAGACCTCAAACTATAGAAGAAACTGTAGAACTAGCCAATACCTTGACAGATGAATTAATCCGTACTAGAGAAGAAGATCAAAGGAGAAACCTAACCCAAAGACTTACTCAAGAATTTGGTTCGGGAAATTACAATCGTAGGAATATGGGTTCTACCTCTGCACCATATTGCAAGGTCTGCAAGAAAAAGCATTCGGGAAAATGCTCCACTCTCTGCAATTATTGCAAAATGCCAGGACACAAGGAAGAAAATTGCAGGAAGAAATCCAGTAATGGATTATGCTACAACTGTGGAGAAAAAGGTCATACCAGGCCAAACTGTCCTAAATTAGCTCCAGCTACAAACAACAAGAATACCAAAAATGCTAGAGCATTTGTTCTGACTGCAGATGAAGCCAAGATGATCCCAAATGTCATAGCTGGTACGTTTTTAGTTAATGATGTCTTTGCTAAAGTATTATTTGACTCTGGTGCAAACCAAAGTTTTATTAATACATCATTTTGCAAATTTCTAAATCAATCATTAACTAAACTACCACTAGAATGCTTAGTAGAGACAACTAATGGAGAAACTGTTAGGATTTCTGAAATCTTGTAGGAGCAAGAATAGAAATTTTAAATCAGAAATTTATAGCAAATCTATATCCCATGAATCTGGCAGGATTTAATGTTGTTTTAGGAATGGATTGGTTGATAGCCAATAAAGCCAGTATTTTATGTGATCAAAAGTCAATTCAAGTAAATTCACCAAAAGGCAAAACGATCACAATTAAAGGAAATAAACCATCTAAATCCACAAAATTCATCTCTGTGATGAAAACTGCAAGTTCTATAAGAAAAGGTTCTATAGTGTATTTGATTTCTATAATCACTAACACTAAAGGAAAAGAACTAAAGGACATTCCAGTAGTGTCTCAGTTTTTAGATATCTTTCCAGAAGAATTACCAGGACTACCGCCAGACAGAGAAGTTGAATTCAGAATCCATCTACTGCCAGGAACAACACCAATTGCCAAAGCACCTTATCGTTTGGCACCCGCCGAAATGCAAGAATTAAAGAAACAATTAGACGAATTGTTAGAGAAAGGATTTATACAACCAAGTTCGTCGCCATGGGGAGCGCCGATACTGTTTGTTAAAAAGAAGGACGGATCAATGTGTATGTGTATTGACTACCGTGAATTGAACAAGGTTACGATTAAGAATCGGTACCCATTACTGAGAATCGATGATCTGTTTGATCAACTGCAAGGAGCTCGATTTTTCTCAAAAATCGATTTAAGGTCAGGTTATCATCAATTAAAGGTACAGGAAGAGGACATTCCTAAAACCGCATTCAGAACGAGGTATGGTCATTATGAATTTACTGTCATGCCATTTGGTTTAACCAATGCCCCAGCTGCATTTATGGACATGATGAACCGAATATGTAAGCCATATTTGGATAAATTCATAATTGTTTTCATAGATGATATTCTCATTTACTCTAAGAGTAAAGAAGATCATGCAAAGCATTTGCACGAACTTTTAAGCTTATTAAGAAAGGAAAAGCTCTATGCTAAGTTTTCAAAGTGCGAATTTTGGTTAGAACAGGTACAATTCCTTGGACATTTAGTAAACCATAAAGGAATCCATGTGGATCCAACAAAAATCGAGGTGATTACCAAATGGAAAACCCCTGAGTCACCAACCGAGGTTAGAAGTTTCTTAGGATTGGCCGGTTATTATAGAAGATTTATTTGAGATTTCTCTAGAATAGTCAATCCCTTAACTAAGCTAACCTGTAAATCCGTTAAGTTTGAATGGGGATTAAAACAAGTAGAAGCTTTTAGAATTCTTAAGCAAAAATTAACCCATACACCCATATTAGCATTACCAGAAGGAACTGAAGACTTTGTAGTCTATTGTGACGCTTCTAAGTTAGGTTATGGATGTGTATTAATGCAACGTCAAAAGGTTATAGCTTACGCATCTAGACAACTTCAGAATCATGAAGAGAATTATTCAACCCATGATTTAGAGTTAGGAGCTATAATTTTTGCTCTTAAGATTTGGAGACATTACCTTTATGGTAGTAAGTTTACCATATTCACTGATCACAAAAGTTTAAGGTATGTTTTTGGGCAAAAGGAATTGAATATGAGACAAAGACGCTGGATGGAATTGCTTAGGGATTATGATTGTGATATCCAGTATCATGAAGGAAGAGCAAATGTAGTGGCAGATGCTTTAAGCCGAAAGTATCATGAAAAACCAAAAAGGGTACGTTCTCTTAAATTAAATCTGCAAGTAGATTTAAATGATCAAATAAGAGAAGCACAAGAATCAGTAATCAAGGATGATTCTGAAAAATTAAAAGGTATGCTGAAAGAATTAAAACAAGGAACAGATGGAATTTGGAGATTCCATGAAAAGAGAATGTGGATACCTAAATTAGGAAACCTACGTCATCATATACTAGAAGAGGCCCATAAGTCTAAATATACGATGCATCCAGGAAGTGATAAAATGTACCAGGATTTAAGGAAAAATTTCTGGTGGATAGGAATGAAAAAGGACATAGCAGCCTATGTTTCTAAATGTTTAACTTGCTCACAAGTTAAAGTTGAACACCAGAAACCCTCAGGTTTGTTACAGCAATTAGAAATGCCAGTATGGACGTGGGAATTAATAACAATGGATTTTGTTACTAAATTACCCAAAACCAAGAAAGGTAATGATACAATCTGGGTGATTGTAGATAGGCTAACCAAGTCAGCCCATTTCCTATCAATGAAAGAAACTTTTAGTATGGAACAATTAGCTAAATTGTATGTAAATGAAATCGTTTCTTTACACGGTATTCCATTATCAATTGTTTCTGATAGAGATAGCGATTTACCTCTCATTTTTGGTCAAGTTTCCAAAAGGCAATGGGAACTAAATTAAAATTGAGCACAGCTTATCATCCTCAAACTGATGGACAGAGCGAAAGGACAATCCAAACAATGGAAGACATGCTTAGAGCTTGTGTAATTGACTTCGGAGGTAATTGGGACGATCACTTACCTTTAATAAAATTTTCTTATAATAATAGTTATCACACAAGTATCAATGTTGCACCATTCGAAGCACTTTATGGACGAAAGTGCCGAACCCCAGTTTGTTGGGCAGAAATTGGGGAAAAGCAATTATCTGGACCAGAAATAGTGCAAGAAACAACTGACAAAATTATTCAAGTCAAGGAACGACTGAAAGCAGCACGTGATCGACAAAAGAGCTATGCTGATAACCGACGCAAGCCATTGGAATTTCAAGTAGGAGATAAAGTATTATTGAAAGTCTCTCCTTGGAAAGGAGTGGTAAGATTCATCAAAAAGGGAAAGCTAAGTCCCAAGTATATTGGACCTTTTGAGATTATTAGAAGAATAAGACCTGTAGCCTATCAGCTACAACTGCCAGAGGAAATGGCAGGAATACATGAAGTGTTTCATGTATCAAATCTCAAAAAGTGTTTAGCTGATGAATCACTAATAGTACCTCTTAAGGATATAGAGGTAAATGAACAACTCAAGTTTGTAAAAAGGCCTCTACAAATTGAAGACAGGAAAGTCAAGAATCTCAAGCATAAAAGACTAGTTATAGTCAAAGTGAAGTGGGACTCCAAAAGAGGACCTGAGTACACATGGGAGCTTGAATCGGAAATGCAAAAGAAATATCCACACTTGTTCCAGTAGATCTCGATGACGAGCTCTAAAACAAGGTGGGGAGAATGTAACAACCCTCAGTAAAACCGACACTCTCATAATATTTCCGACACCCTATAATATCTTAAAATACCCTTATATGTCCCTAAATACACCCCGTATGTAAAAACCGAGCCCGAAATAAGTTATAACATATAAAATAAATTAAAAACAATAAATATTAAGCTGAGGCGGGCCGCGTAGACCCACCCCATGCTTTCACGCGGGCAGCATAAGGGCTAGAACCTGACTCTGTTTGACTTCTTAAGTTCAGGCGGGCCGGTAAGCCTTAGCTTACATTTACGCGGGCCGCGTAGAATCAAGATAGTGGCGCAACCCGGTGTTGACACGTGTCGTGCAACGTGTTGAACCTAGTCATGACCCGGATCAGCTACGCCTAGACCCCTAAGCCACGCGGGCCGCATAAGCCTTCGCTTACCTTTACGCGGGCCGCGAGAAGACGAGATATCAGCACTATATAAGAAGGCCATCGGGTTTTACTTTGCGTCGTTCACAATTCAATTCTCAATCTCAATTTCTGTAGAAGAGTTATAATAGTCGGGTATTATACCCCTAAATAGCGAAGTTCTGCTCCGTTGTAAGTATTATAACCCCGATTTCATAAGTAGATACGCTGCCCAATTGATTTAGGGTTCCGTAACAACTGTCATGGTTCTGCCCGACGTAGTTGTTGGAATGCCGTCTCGGGGAGGGTATCATTAATAATTTCAAAGGGTTATGATACTAACCTATGTACATTTGTATAAATTATAGATTATTCCCAGGAAACCCTTACGCGAAGTCTAAGATAGCAATGTGAGTAATCCTTCTTTTTGTGTAAACCTTTTTGTGAGTTTATCTTCTTTTTGTTAACCTTTTTGTAATATTTTACAAAACCTTAATTATTTTACAATGTGATTAAGCGGTGATTGACTCTTTGTAGTTCTTCAATTACTGCCAGTATGTTGGGGTTTTGTATACAAAATTTACTACACTGTGAGTAGTAAGTCGAGGATGACAGTACGTTACCATTGGACAATGAGTTAGCCAATGTGTAATATGACCCACAAGTCAGTGGATTGACAGTACTAATGGAGTAATTGTGTAGAAATAAACAATGTGATCGTTCTCAATACTGTTCAATGTGACTTTTTATTTAAACTTGATTAAACTGGGATTCACTCACCAGTATTTCCCACTGACAAATGTTTTTAAAACGCGTTTCAGGTAACCCAATGTGACAGCCAATTAGTAAAAAGCCAGCTGGAGAGCACTGAATGCTTGGGAAAATGTGGCTATAAAAGTTACCTAAAAGATGATGTTTTAAATTCAATAAAATAGGGTTTATCCCTATGAATGTATTGTAATAAGAAACTTGGGTTTTACCCATGTGATTATTAATATTAAATAAGGTGGTTTTACTCTGATAAACATTTCCTAACTACGGTTCTGATGAAAATTTCCACTGCCAAATTAGACAAATACCACGATACCACCGAAACTGGATCACGGCCGCCCGTTCCCGGGAATCAGGGATCGGGGGTTGTGACATTCACACATTCACGATGGTTTGATGAGAAATTAGTTGAAGCTGTTCAGTTAGTTGGTGAAGGAGAAGTGCCGGTCACCGACTTCGATCGGAGTCTGCCGACTCGTGAATGTTTGAAGATCTGAATACAGTGGCCCATCACTAATTGGGTTGTCTTATTGTTTCCAAGTTTTCTTCTTCACCACCAATTTAGGTATAACTTTGTTCTCATTTTTACAGTTTCATTTTTTTTTTGCATTTTGTTTAATTTGGAGAGTGGCCAGTTGGTGGAGGAGATGGGGTGGAGGAGAAGGGGTGAAGAAGTGGGAGGAGAAGAAGTCTGCAGAACCAAGAAGACATTGAACCATGTCTGCACCAAACAGATGTCTCGCAGACCTTTTTTAGTGAAAGGTCTTCGAAAAAACAAACAGTCTTCAGACCCAAAGGTCTGCGCGTGGTATACGCGACGCAGTCATAAGAGGTCAGGAAGCACTTCTTGCAAAAAACAAACAACACCTTAGTTTTGTAAACAGTGCTTATGTTGTGGGTTTAGTTCCCCCAATGGTGGTAGTTAGTTTTGACAAAGATGTTCGATTGGTAGGTTTATTTGCCCCAGCTTGAATCCTTTAAAACTGCACTTCTATAACTCACCTTTGTATCTTGTTCTTGATTTTTGTTGTTTGTGTTGGTTCAGTTCTGTTTATTCATGAGGGAAAACAATAAAACATACCTGTTACAGCAGATAGTGCAGTGGAGAATCCAGTAATGGAGTTCGACATGCTTGTCATCTTGATCTGGTTCCTCCTTAGGGTGCTGACTGATGATGGGGACTTAGAAAACAGAAAGGGTATCGGCTGTTAGGAGAGGAGGTCGAAATTGATGTTATGCTTATGGGGTATTTCTAATGTGTAATTGTCTAACCCCTTAACCTCCATATAATTCTCCTTATATAAGCACCCAGGAGGAAACCTAATTAGTTAATAAGGGTAATATGGTCCATCAACAATTACCAACTAATTATTTAATAGGTTATTATATATTTTGATCTATATTATGTAAATGATTATAATGGCTATAGATTAAATATTAATACATAATATATTTAATCTTACATTCTCCCACTTAGCCGAGTAATCATTTACTATGAGTATTAGATAAGCCTGATCAGGAGTTAACACTCATTTTAGCCTTAAATAAGTACTGTAGCAGAGAAATACAGCCGTTGAATCATTATGCGACTCAGGACCCCCATTAATCATACTATAGCCTTAATTTAAAACCTAATCGTCATGATCAAAATACGCATAAGCCCTTTGTTTGATTTGTAACTTTATTTATCTATATGCCATTATACCGGTTGAACATATTCTAAGAGACATACAAAATCAAACTGAGGAAATTTCATTAACATAAAACATAAGCTAGTACAATATGCTCAAATAAGGTCTTTACTAAATCCCATATTACGAACATGTTCTTCATAAACCTTAGGAGGGAGACCTTTAGTCATCGGATCCGCAAGCATATCCTTAGTACTAATATACTCGATACAAAGATTATTTTCCTCAACTCGTTCACGTACGAACAGATATTTTGTATCGAGATATAAACCAGCTCCAGTCGAACTGTTACTGTTCGAGAAACTAACGGCAGCTGAATTATCACAGTAAAGCTTCAATGGTCTAGAAATGGAATTAACAATTTTGAGTCCAGTGATCAGATTTCTAAGCAACATTCCATGACAGGTTGCGTTATAAATAGCAATGTACTCTGCCATCATTGTGGAAGTTGTGGTCAACTGTTGTTTATGACTCTTCCATGAGATAGGGCCGCCTGCTAACATAAAGATATAGCCCGAAGTGGATTTCTTGTCATCTTTGCATTTTGCAAAGTCAGAATCAGAATAGCCCACCACTTCTAAATGATCACTTCTTCTATAAGTCAGTTTATAGTCTTTCGTCCCTTGCAGATATCGAAGTACCTTGTTAGCTGCTTTCCAGTGATCTAGGCCAGGATTAGTCTGATAACGGCCTAACATTCCAGCAATATAAGCGATATCTAGGCGAGTACAGACTTGAGCATACATCAGGCTCCCGACTACTGACGCGTAAGGTATCTGGCTCATTTGCTCCTTCTCAACCTCTGTTGTCGGACACTGGAATGAACCGAAAACATCTCCCTTAACTACTGGAGCTACGGAGGGTTTGCATTGTTGCATATTGTAACGTGTAAGGACACGATCTATGTAAGCCCTTTGGGACAATCCTAAGATCCCTTTGTGTCTATCTCGGTGAATTTCGATGCCAATGACGTAAGAAGCATCTCCAAGATCCTTCATGTCGAAGTTATGCGAAAGTAACCGCTTCGACTCATGCAACATGTCTAAACTATTACTTGCCAATAGAATATCATCTACGTAAAGGACAAGAATAGTAAAGTTGTTCCCACTCATCTTGAGGTAGGTGCATTGATCCACTTGATTCTTCATAAAACCTTGCTTCTTCATGACTTCATCAAACTTGAGGTACCACTGACGTGATGCTTGTTTTAACCCGTAAATGGATTTCTTCAATTTACAGACTAGATGCTCCTGACCTTCAGGTTTAAAGCCTTCAGGTTGTTTCATGTAAACATCTTCGTCCAAATCTCCGTTAAGGAAAGCGGTTTTAACGTCCATCTGATGCAGCTCTAAATCAAAATGAGCTACTAGGGCCATGACGATCCTTAATGAATCTTTACGAGAGACAGGTGAAAACGTCTCTTGATAATCAATTCCCTCTTTCTGAGTGTAGCCCTTTGCAACCAATCTCGCTTTGTAGCGTTCAACGTTCCCATTCGGATCCAGTTTTGTTTTGAATACCCATTTACATCCTACGGGTTTGGCTCCGTTGGGTAATTCTACCAAATCCCAAACGTCATTTTTCTTCATGGATTCAAGCTCATCAATCATCGCTTTATTCCATTCAGAAGACTGATCACTGCTAATGGCTTCATTGTAAGAGATAGGATCATTGAGCTTTCCAAGATCCATTTCAGTCAGGTAGGTAACATAATCATCCCAATTAGTAGGCCTTCTTTGCCTAGATGACCTCCTGAGTGGATTATCGGGTTCAGCGTTGTCTTGGTTTTGAGTGTTTGATGTGCCTTCATCATGAGGTATAATAGGTTCTGATTGTAGAGGTGAATTTGGAGTTGGTGCAGTAGCTTCAGGTACAGTAGTTGCATTGGGTACAAGAGGAGTAATCGGAGTAATGGTAAGCGACGAGTCTCTCCCCCCCCCCCCCCCCCGCGTCTTGTACTTCTTGCAATTCTTCGTAAGGGTTGGTACTGCTCCCACTGACCTTGAAATCCTCCAGGAATGCGGCACGCTTGGTTTCAACAATACGGGTGACATGGGAAGGACAATATAAACGATAACCCTTAGAGTTCTCAGGATACCCGATAAAGAAACAGGTAACTGTTTTAGGGTCAAGTTTCCTTAGGAAAGGATTGTAAAGTTTCGCTTCAGCAATGCAGCCCCATACTTTCATATATTTAAGACTCGGTTTCCTTCCTGTCCAAAGTTCATAAGGAGTTTTAGGGACGAACTTAGAAGGAACTCTATTGAGTATATGAACGGCTGCTTTTAACGCTTCAGTCCAGAGGAATAATGGTAAATTAGTGTTGGCTAACATACTGCGCACCATGTTCATAAGGGTACGGTTTCTTCTTTCAGCGACACCGTTCTGCTGAGGTGTACCAGGCATGGTGTATTGGTTCACAATCCCCTGGCCCTTACAAAACTCATAAAATGGACCAGGAGCTTGACCCACATCAGTATGTCTTCCATAATATTCACCGCCTCTATCTGATCTCACAACTTTAATCTGACGATCTAATTGCTTTTCAACTTCAGCCTTATAATCTTTAAAAGTTGTAAGAGATTCAGATTTCTCCTTAATAAGATACAAGTACATGTAACGAGAATAATCATCAATAAAAGTGATAAATGAAGTATGTCCTGTTATGCCAGCGATTTGGTAGGGACCACTAATGTCAGTATGAATGAGTTCTAATAAATTAGAGCTCCTAGTGGCACCTTTCTTATTCGCTAATGTCATTTTACCCTTAAGACATTTGACACATGTTCCAAAATCAGAGAAATCGAGAGGAGGTAAGACTTCATCCTTTACGAGACGATTTAATCGTTCTTTTGAAATGTGGCCTAAACGCTGATGCCACAACATGGATGAAGTTTCTAAGTCTCGTTTATCTTCCATCTTTGTGAGTGATTCATTAATGTTATATGACAACAAAGATTTGGAAAAGTTATCTTCTAGTTCTAATCTATAGAGACCACCATCCAGAATACCAGTACCATAAAGAACAGAATCATAAAGGATAGAGAGTTTGCGATGACCATGGGAAACAATAAAACCGTCCATGTCTAACTTTGGTCCTGATACAAGGTTCCGAGTTACCTCAGGAACATACAAGGTATCATAAAGTTTAATACATAAACCAGTTTTCATAACTAATTGTAATGTTCCAATGGCCTTCACTTCTAATTCTCGATCTTCCCCAACCTTAAGCGTTCTTTGGTTTCTTTCCAGCTTCCGGATTGAAAGGAATCCCTGAGTTGAATTTGTAACATGAACCATAGAACCAGAATCAAACCACCAAGAATTAGCAGGAACACTTAAATTATAGGACTCAAGTATCATAAAATAATCGTTACCTTTCTTAGCCAGCCACTCCTTAAAGTCAGGGCATTCCTTCTGCATGTGTCCTGTCTTTTTACAGAATTTGCAGCGGATACTGCCTAAGGAGTTCTTAGAGCTGGAAGGTGCACTTGTATTAGGATCAGGATTAGGCCTTTGGACTTTTGAAGCATCCTTCCTCTGATAATTGTTCTTCCTTTTCTTAGAGTTGGAGGTAGTGAAGTTGGCAACATCAGTATGGCGATCCATCCTCATACGCTCTTCCTCCTGGACGCACGTAGCGACCAGCTCACTCATCGTCCATTTGTCCTTCTGAGTGTTGTAATTGATCTTGAATGCTTCAAAGGACGAAGGAAGCGAAGTAATGATGAAATGAACAAGGAAACCATCACTGATTTCCATTTCCAGCCCCTTCAGCTTATTGGCCATGTCATTCATCATCATGATGTGCTCGCGAATGCCGCTCCTCCCATCATACTTAGTTGTCACCAGCTAGACCTCAAACTATAGAAGAAACTGTAGAACTAGCCAATACCTTGACAGATGAATTAATCCGTACTAGAGAAGAAGATCAAAGGAGAAACCTAACCCAAAGACTTACTCAAGAATTTGGTTCGGGAAATTACAATCGTAGGAATATGGGTTCTACCTCTGCACCATATTGCAAGGTCTGCAAGAAAAAGCATTCGGGAAAATGCTCCACTCTCTGCAATTATTGCAAAATGCCAGGACACAAGGAAGAAAATTGCAGGAAGAAATCCAGTAATGGATTATGCTACAACTGTGGAGAAAAAGGTCATACCAGGCCAAACTGTCCTAAATTAGCTCCAGCTACAAACAACAAGAATACCAAAAATGCTAGAGCATTTGTTCTGACTGCAGATGAAGCCAAGATGATCCCAAATGTCATAGCTGGTACGTTTTTAGTTAATGATGTCTTTGCTAAAGTATTATTTGACTCTGGTGCAAACCAAAGTTTTATTAATACATCATTTTGCAAATTTCTAAATCAATCATTAACTAAACTACCACTAGAATGCTTAGTAGAGACAACTAATGGAGAAACTGTTAGGATTTCTGAAATCTTGTAGGAGCAAGAATAGAAATTTTAAATCAGAAATTTATAGCAAATCTATATCCCATGAATCTGGCAGGATTTAATGTTGTTTTAGGAATGGATTGGTTGATAGCCAATAAAGCCAGTATTTTATGTGATCAAAAGTCAATTCAAGTAAATTCACCAAAAGGCAAAACGATCACAATTAAAGGAAATAAACCATCTAAATCCACAAAATTCATCTCTGTGATGAAAACTGCAAGTTCTATAAGAAAAGGTTCTATAGTGTATTTGATTTCTATAATCACTAACACTAAAGGAAAAGAACTAAAGGACATTCCAGTAGTGTCTCAGTTTTTAGATATCTTTCCAGAAGAATTACCAGGACTACCGCCAGACAGAGAAGTTGAATTCAGAATCCATCTACTGCCAGGAACAACACCAATTGCCAAAGCACCTTATCGTTTGGCACCCGCCGAAATGCAAGAATTAAAGAAACAATTAGACGAATTGTTAGAGAAAGGATTTATACAACCAAGTTCGTCGCCATGGGGAGCGCCGATACTGTTTGTTAAAAAGAAGGACGGATCAATGTGTATGTGTATTGACTACCGTGAATTGAACAAGGTTACGATTAAGAATCGGTACCCATTACTGAGAATCGATGATCTGTTTGATCAACTGCAAGGAGCTCGATTTTTCTCAAAAATCGATTTAAGGTCAGGTTATCATCAATTAAAGGTACAGGAAGAGGACATTCCTAAAACCGCATTCAGAACGAGGTATGGTCATTATGAATTTACTGTCATGCCATTTGGTTTAACCAATGCCCCAGCTGCATTTATGGACATGATGAACCGAATATGTAAGCCATATTTGGATAAATTCATAATTGTTTTCATAGATGATATTCTCATTTACTCTAAGAGTAAAGAAGATCATGCAAAGCATTTGCACGAACTTTTAAGCTTATTAAGAAAGGAAAAGCTCTATGCTAAGTTTTCAAAGTGCGAATTTTGGTTAGAACAGGTACAATTCCTTGGACATTTAGTAAACCATAAAGGAATCCATGTGGATCCAACAAAAATCGAGGTGATTACCAAATGGAAAACCCCTGAGTCACCAACCGAGGTTAGAAGTTTCTTAGGATTGGCCGGTTATTATAGAAGATTTATTTGAGATTTCTCTAGAATAGTCAATCCCTTAACTAAGCTAACCTGTAAATCCGTTAAGTTTGAATGGGGATTAAAACAAGTAGAAGCTTTTAGAATTCTTAAGCAAAAATTAACCCATACACCCATATTAGCATTACCAGAAGGAACTGAAGACTTTGTAGTCTATTGTGACGCTTCTAAGTTAGGTTATGGATGTGTATTAATGCAACGTCAAAAGGTTATAGCTTACGCATCTAGACAACTTCAGAATCATGAAGAGAATTATTCAACCCATGATTTAGAGTTAGGAGCTATAATTTTTGCTCTTAAGATTTGGAGACATTACCTTTATGGTAGTAAGTTTACCATATTCACTGATCACAAAAGTTTAAGGTATGTTTTTGGGCAAAAGGAATTGAATATGAGACAAAGACGCTGGATGGAATTGCTTAGGGATTATGATTGTGATATCCAGTATCATGAAGGAAGAGCAAATGTAGTGGCAGATGCTTTAAGCCGAAAGTATCATGAAAAACCAAAAAGGGTACGTTCTCTTAAATTAAATCTGCAAGTAGATTTAAATGATCAAATAAGAGAAGCACAAGAATCAGTAATCAAGGATGATTCTGAAAAATTAAAAGGTATGCTGAAAGAATTAAAACAAGGAACAGATGGAATTTGGAGATTCCATGAAAAGAGAATGTGGATACCTAAATTAGGAAACCTACGTCATCATATACTAGAAGAGGCCCATAAGTCTAAATATACGATGCATCCAGGAAGTGATAAAATGTACCAGGATTTAAGGAAAAATTTCTGGTGGATAGGAATGAAAAAGGACATAGCAGCCTATGTTTCTAAATGTTTAACTTGCTCACAAGTTAAAGTTGAACACCAGAAACCCTCAGGTTTGTTACAGCAATTAGAAATGCCAGTATGGACGTGGGAATTAATAACAATGGATTTTGTTACTAAATTACCCAAAACCAAGAAAGGTAATGATACAATCTGGGTGATTGTAGATAGGCTAACCAAGTCAGCCCATTTCCTATCAATGAAAGAAACTTTTAGTATGGAACAATTAGCTAAATTGTATGTAAATGAAATCGTTTCTTTACACGGTATTCCATTATCAATTGTTTCTGATAGAGATAGCGATTTACCTCTCATTTTTGGTCAAGTTTCCAAAAGGCAATGGGAACTAAATTAAAATTGAGCACAGCTTATCATCCTCAAACTGATGGACAGAGCGAAAGGACAATCCAAACAATGGAAGACATGCTTAGAGCTTGTGTAATTGACTTCGGAGGTAATTGGGACGATCACTTACCTTTAATAAAATTTTCTTATAATAATAGTTATCACACAAGTATCAATGTTGCACCATTCGAAGCACTTTATGGACGAAAGTGCCGAACCCCAGTTTGTTGGGCAGAAATTGGGGAAAAGCAATTATCTGGACCAGAAATAGTGCAAGAAACAACTGACAAAATTATTCAAGTCAAGGAACGACTGAAAGCAGCACGTGATCGACAAAAGAGCTATGCTGATAACCGACGCAAGCCATTGGAATTTCAAGTAGGAGATAAAGTATTATTGAAAGTCTCTCCTTGGAAAGGAGTGGTAAGATTCATCAAAAAGGGAAAGCTAAGTCCCAAGTATATTGGACCTTTTGAGATTATTAGAAGAATAAGACCTGTAGCCTATCAGCTACAACTGCCAGAGGAAATGGCAGGAATACATGAAGTGTTTCATGTATCAAATCTCAAAAAGTGTTTAGCTGATGAATCACTAATAGTACCTCTTAAGGATATAGAGGTAAATGAACAACTCAAGTTTGTAAAAAGGCCTCTACAAATTGAAGACAGGAAAGTCAAGAATCTCAAGCATAAAAGACTAGTTATAGTCAAAGTGAAGTGGGACTCCAAAAGAGGACCTGAGTACACATGGGAGCTTGAATCGGAAATGCAAAAGAAATATCCACACTTGTTCCAGTAGATCTCGATGACGAGCTCTAAAACAAGGTGGGGAGAATGTAACAACCCTCAGTAAAACCGACACTCTCATAATATTTCCGACACCCTATAATATCTTAAAATACCCTTATATGTCCCTAAATACACCCCGTATGTAAAAACCGAGCCCGAAATAAGTTATAACATATAAAATAAATTAAAAACAATAAATATTAAGCTGAGGCGGGCCGCGTAGACCCACCCCATGCTTTCACGCGGGCAGCATAAGGGCTAGAACCTGACTCTGTTTGACTTCTTAAGTTCAGGCGGGCCGGTAAGCCTTAGCTTACATTTACGCGGGCCGCGTAGAATCAAGATAGTGGCGCAACCCGGTGTTGACACGTGTCGTGCAACGTGTTGAACCTAGTCATGACCCGGATCAGCTACGCCTAGACCCCTAAGCCACGCGGGCCGCATAAGCCTTCGCTTACCTTTACGCGGGCCGCGAGAAGACGAGATATCAGCACTATATAAGAAGGCCATCGGGTTTTACTTTGCGTCGTTCACAATTCAATTCTCAATCTCAATTTCTGTAGAAGAGTTATAATAGTCGGGTATTATACCCCTAAATAGCGAAGTTCTGCTCCGTTGTAAGTATTATAACCCCGATTTCATAAGTAGATACGCTGCCCAATTGATTTAGGGTTCCGTAACAACTGTCGTGGTTCTGCCCGACGTAGTTGTTGGAATGCCGTCTCGGGGAGGGTATCATTAATAATTTCAAAGGGTTATGATACTAACCTATGTACATTTGTATAAATTATAGATTATTCCCAGGAAACCCTTACGCGAAGTCTAAGATAGCAATGTGAGTAATCCTTCTTTTTGTGTAAACCTTTTTGTGAGTTTATCTTCTTTTTGTTAACCTTTTTGTAATATTTTACAAAACCTTAATTATTTTACAATGTGATTAAGCGGTGATTGACTCTTTGTAGTTCTTCAATTACTGCCAGTATGTTGGGGTTTTGTATACAAAATTTACTACACTGTGAGTAGTAAGTCGAGGATGACAGTACGTTACCATTGGACAATGAGTTAGCCAATGTGTAATATGACCCACAAGTCAGTGGATTGACAGTACTAATGGAGTAATTGTGTAGAAATAAACAATGTGATCGTTCTCAATACTGTTCAATGTGACTTTTTATTTAAACTTGATTAAACTGGGATTCACTCACCAGTATTTCCCACTGACAAATGTTTTTAAAACGCGTTTCAGGTAACCCAATGTGACAGCCAATTAGTAAAAAGCCAGCTGGAGAGCACTGAATGCTTGGGAAAATGTGGCTATAAAAGTTACCTAAAAGATGATGTTTTAAATTCAATAAAATAGGGTTTATCCCTATGAATGTATTGTAATAAGAAACTTGGGTTTTACCCATGTGATTATTAATATTAAATAAGGTGGTTTTACTCTGATAAACATTTCCTAACTACGGTTCTGATGAAAATTTCCACTGCCAAATTAGACAAATACCACGATACCACCGAAACTGGATCACGGCCGCCCGTTCCCGGGAATCAGGGATCGGGGGTTGTGACATTCACACATTCACGATGGTTTGATGAGAAATTAGTTGAAGCTGTTCAGTTAGTTGGTGAAGGAGAAGTGCCGGTCACCGACTTCGATCGGAGTCTGCCGACTCGTGAATGTTTGAAGATCTGAATACAGTGGCCCATCACTAATTGGGTTGTCTTATTGTTTCCAAGTTTTCTTCTTCACCACCAATTTAGGTATAACTTTGTTCTCATTTTTACAGTTTCATTTTTTTTTTGCATTTTGTTTAATTTGGAGAGTGGCCAGTTGGTGGAGGAGATGGGGTGGAGGAGAAGGGGTGAAGAAGTGGGAGGAGAAGAAGTCTGCAGAACCAAGAAGACATTGAACCATGTCTGCACCAAACAGATGTCTCGCAGACCTTTTTTAGTGAAAGGTCTTCGAAAAAACAAACAGTCTTCAGACCCAAAGGTCTGCGCGTGGTATACGCGACGCAGTCATAAGAGGTCAGGAAGCACTTCTTGCAAAAAACAAACAACACCTTAGTTTTGTAAACAGTGCTTATGTTGTGGGTTTAGTTCCCCCAATGGTGGTAGTTAGTTTTGACAAAGATGTTCGATTGGTAGGTTTATTTGCCCCAGCTTGAATCCTTTAAAACTGCACTTCTATAACTCACCTTTGTATCTTGTTCTTGATTTTTGTTGTTTGTGTTGGTTCAGTTCTGTTTATTCATGAGGGAAAACAATAAAACATACCTGTTACAGCAGATAGTGCAGTGGAGAATCCAGTAATGGAGTTCGACATGCTTGTCATCTTGATCTGGTTCCTCCTTAGGGTGCTGACTGATGATGGGGACTTAGAAAACAGAAAGGGTATCGGCTGTTAGGAGAGGAGGTCGAAATTGATGTTATGCTTATGGGGTATTTCTAATGTGTAATTGTCTAACCCCTTAACCTCCATATAATTCTCCTTATATAAGCACCCAGGAGGAAACCTAATTAGTTAATAAGGGTAATATGGTCCATCAACAATTACCAACTAATTATTTAATAGGTTATTATATATTTTGATCTATATTATGTAAATGATTATAATGGCTATAGATTAAATATTAATACATAATATATTTAATCTTACATTCTCCCACTTAGCCGAGTAATCATTTACTATGAGTATTAGATAAGCCTGATCAGGAGTTAACACTCATTTTAGCCTTAAATAAGTACTATAGCAGAGAAATACAGCCGTTGAATCATTATGCGACTCAGGACCCCCATTAATCATACTATAGCCTTAATTTAAAACCTAATCGTCATGATCAAAATACGCATAAGCCCTTTGTTTGATTTGTAACTTTATTTATCTATATGCCATTATACCGGTTGAACATATTCTAAGAGACATACAAAATCAAACTGAGGAAATTTCATTAACATAAAACATAAGCTAGTACAATATGCTCAAATAAGGTCTTTACTAAATCCCATATTACGAACATGTTCTTCATAAACCTTAGGAGGGAGACCTTTAGTCATCGGATCCGCAAGCATATCCTTAGTACTAATATACTCGATACAAAGATTATTTTCCTCAACTCGTTCACGTACGAACAGATATTTTGTATCGAGATATAAACCAGCTCCAGTCGAACTGTTACTGTTCGAGAAACTAACGGCAGCTGAATTATCACAGTAAAGCTTCAATGGTCTAGAAATGGAATTAACAATTTTGAGTCCAGTGATCAGATTTCTAAGCAACATTCCATGACAGGTTGCGTTATAAATAGCAATGTACTCTGCCATCATTGTGGAAGTTGTGGTCAACTGTTGTTTATGACTCTTCCATGAGATAGGGCCGCCTGCTAACATAAAGATATAGCCCGAAGTGGATTTCTTGTCATCTTTGCATTTTGCAAAGTCAGAATCAGAATAGCCCACCACTTCTAAATGATCACTTCTTCTATAAGTCAGTTTATAGTCTTTCGTCCCTTGCAGATATCGAAGTACCTTGTTAGCTGCTTTCCAGTGATCTAGGCCAGGATTAGTCTGATAACGGCCTAACATTCCAGCAATATAAGCGATATCTAGGCGAGTACAGACTTGAGCATACATCAGGCTCCCGACTACTGACGCGTAAGGTATCTGGCTCATTTGCTCCTTCTCAACCTCTGTTGTCGGACACTGGAATGAACCGAAAACATCTCCCTTAACTACTGGAGCTACGGAGGGTTTGCATTGTTGCATATTGTAACGTGTAAGGACACGATCTATGTAAGCCCTTTGGGACAATCCTAAGATCCCTTTGTGTCTATCTCGGTGAATTTCGATGCCAATGACGTAAGAAGCATCTCCAAGATCCTTCATGTCGAAGTTATGCGAAAGTAACCGCTTCGACTCATGCAACATGTCTAAACTATTACTTGCCAATAGAATATCATCTACGTAAAGGACAAGAATAGTAAAGTTGTTCCCACTCATCTTGAGGTAGGTGCATTGATCCACTTGATTCTTCATAAAACCTTGCTTCTTCATGACTTCATCAAACTTGAGGTACCACTGACGTGATGCTTGTTTTAACCCGTAAATGGATTTCTTCAATTTACAGACTAGATGCTCCTGACCTTCAGGTTTAAAGCCTTCAGGTTGTTTCATGTAAACATCTTCGTCCAAATCTCCGTTAAGGAAAGCGGTTTTAACGTCCATCTGATGCAGCTCTAAATCAAAATGAGCTACTAGGGCCATGACGATCCTTAATGAATCTTTACGAGAGACAGGTGAAAACGTCTCTTGATAATCAATTCCCTCTTTCTGAGTGTAGCCCTTTGCAACCAATCTCGCTTTGTAGCGTTCAACGTTCCCATTCGGATCCAGTTTTGTTTTGAATACCCATTTACATCCTACGGGTTTGGCTCCGTTGGGTAATTCTACCAAATCCCAAACGTCATTTTTCTTCATGGATTCAAGCTCATCAATCATCGCTTTATTCCATTCAGAAGACTGATCACTGCTAATGGCTTCATTGTAAGAGATAGGATCATTGAGCTTTCCAAGATCCATTTCAGTCAGGTAGGTAACATAATCATCCCAATTAGTAGGCCTTCTTTGCCTAGATGACCTCCTGAGTGGATTATCGGGTTCAGCGTTGTCTTGGTTTTGAGTGTTTGATGTGCCTTCATCATGAGGTATAATAGGTTCTGATTGTAGAGGTGAATTTGGAGTTGGTGCAGTAGCTTCAGGTACAGTAGTTGCATTGGGTACAAGAGGAGTAATCGGAGTAATGGTAAGCGACGAGTCTCTCCCCCCCCCCCCCCGCGTCTTGTACTTCTTGCAATTCTTCGTAAGGGTTGGTACTGCTCCCACTGACCTTGAAATCCTCCAGGAATGCGGCACGCTTGGTTTCAACAATACGGGTGACATGGGAAGGACAATATAAACGATAACCCTTAGAGTTCTCAGGATACCCGATAAAGAAACAGGTAACTGTTTTAGGGTCAAGTTTCCTTAGGAAAGGATTGTAAAGTTTCGCTTCAGCAATGCAGCCCCATACTTTCATATATTTAAGACTCGGTTTCCTTCCTGTCCAAAGTTCATAAGGAGTTTTAGGGACGGACTTAGAAGGAACTCTATTGAGTATATGAACGGCTGCTTTTAACGCTTCAGTCCAGAGGAATAATGGTAAATTAGTGTTGGCTAACATACTGCGCACCATGTTCATAAGGGTACGGTTTCTTCTTTCAGCGACACCGTTCTGCTGAGGTGTACCAGGCATGGTGTATTGGTTCACAATCCCCTGGCCCTTACAAAACTCATAAAATGGACCAGGAGCTTGACCCACATCAGTATGTCTTCCATAATATTCACCGCCTCTATCTGATCTCACAACTTTAATCTGACGATCTAATTGCTTTTCAACTTCAGCCTTATAATCTTTAAAAGTTGTAAGAGATTCAGATTTCTCCTTAATAAGATACAAGTACATGTAACGAGAATAATCATCAATAAAAGTGATAAATGAAGTATGTCCTGTTATGCCAGCGATTTGGTAGGGACCACTAATGTCAGTATGAATGAGTTCTAATAAATTAGAGCTCCTAGTGGCACCTTTCTTATTCGCTAATGTCATTTTACCCTTAAGACATTTGACACATGTTCCAAAATCAGAGAAATCGAGAGGAGGTAAGACTTCATCCTTTACGAGACGATTTAATTGTTCTTTTGAAATGTGGCCTAAACGCTGATGCCACAACATGGATGAAGTTTCTAAGTCTCGTTTATCTTCCATCTTTGTGAGTGATTCATTAATGTTATATGACAACAAAGATTTGGAAAAGTTATCTTCTAGTTCTAATCTATAGAGACCACCATCCAGAATACCAGTACCATAAAGAACAGAATCATAAAGGATAGAGAGTTTGCGATGACCATGGGAAACAATAAAACCGTCCATGTCTAACTTTGGTCCTGATACAAGGTTCCGAGTTACCTCAGGAACATACAAGGTATCATAAAGTTTAATACATAAACCAGTTTTCATAACTAATTGTAATGTTCCAATGGCCTTCACTTCTAATTCTCGATCTTCCCCAACCTTAAGCGTTCTTTGGTTTCTTTCCAGCTTCCGGATTGAAAGGAATCCCTGAGTTGAATTTGTAACATGAACCATAGAACCAGAATCAAACCACCAAGAATTAGCAGGAACACTTAAATTATAGGACTCAAGTATCATAAAATAATCGTTACCTTTCTTAGCCAGCCACTCCTTAAAGTCAGGGCATTCCTTCTGCATGTGTCCTGTCTTTTTACAGAATTTGCAGCGGATACTGCCTAAGGAGTTCTTAGAGCTGGAAGGTGCACTTGTATTAGGATCAGGATTAGGCCTTTGGACTTTTGAAGCATCCTTCCTCTGATAATTGTTCTTCCTTTTCTTAGAGTTGGAGGTAGTGAAGTTGGCAACATCAGTATGGCGATCCATCCTCATACGCTCTTCCTCCTGGACGCACGTAGCGACCAGCTCACTCATCGTCCATTTGTCCTTCTGAGTGTTGTAATTGATCTTGAATGCTTCAAAGGACGAAGGAAGCGAAGTAATGATGAAATGAACAAGGAAACCATCACTGATTTCCATTTCCAGCCCCTTCAGCTTATTGGCCATGTCATTCATCATCATGATGTGCTCGCGAATGCCGATCCTCCCATCATACTTAGTTGTCACCAGCTTGAGAATAAAAGTACTAGCGTGTGCTTTAGACGTCCCCTTGAACTGCGCCTCCACATGTTCCAAGTAGGTTTTAGCATCTTCAGAATCAGGAATAGCTCCCCTGATTGCATTGCTTATGGACTGCTTCATAAACATGAGAGACATGCGGTTACACCTAGTCCACTTGTCATGAGTTAACTGCTCAGCAGCAGTACTAGTAGTGGTAAGATCCGCTGGCTTATTCTCTCTTAGAGCATAATCAAAATCCAGCAGCCCAAGAGTAAGCATGAGAGCATCCTTCCATGCAGCAAAGTTATCACCAGTCAAAGGTGGAATCCCGCAGTTGGGTGCTGATAGTGGAAATAAGATGAGCAAGTTATGATACTAAGGAAGAAGTCCTAATGTGATCTAAAGGCACGTTAAACTAAGGCAGGCATAAATAATGACCATTTTACATTATGAAGCTGTGATATTGTCTATTACTAACATCAAAATAATAGACTTAGTTAAAAAATTCTACTTAAATGAAGACAAAACAGCTTTGGCCAGAAGTGTAATCATTTAAGCATATGTGCAAAGTGGTTGTAACAAATCAGCTTTGGCCAGAAATTGAAACAATCACTTTAGTTATGCACTTGTTGAGTATGCCATCTATGAATGAATTAAATCAGCTTTGGCCAGAAATTAAGACATTCATGCTTATGATGCACACACAACATAGCTTTCGTAATACTTGAACGATAAGTAGATGTATCAAGTCAGCTTTGGCCAGAAATGATACATCAAATGCTCATTCAAGTTAAGCTATTTTGGTTTTGTAAAACATTATCTGATTCTGATTAATTAACTAAGTAATTACAAAACCAATTATTTAATAGCAAACCACCCGTTAGCGCGGTAAGGCCCAAAAAAATTTTAGTCTTGTGCGATCCGTTATGCCCAAAACTTGTGCGATCGGTAAGGCCCAAATAAACTTGTGCGATCATTAAGGCCTTGTGCAATCCGTAATGCCTTGTGCGATCCGTTAGGCCCAAGTAAATTTGTGCGATCATTAAGGCCTTGTGCGATCTGTAATGCTTGTGCGATCCACAAGTCTTGTGCGATTTTCTTATGCGATCAGATCATCTCTTATGTGATCTGATCTTGTGCGATCCAGTTGTTTTTATGGTTATAACAACTGAAAATTCGAAATTAAGAATTGTGATATAGTTTCCTATTATAACTTTGATCTAATTTTATCATAAAATTTCGAAAACACAATCTGTTTATCCTTTTAACATATTTCGAAAATCCTTATTAGAAAAAATAGATCAAAATCAGGAAAACATATAACAATTCAAATCATATTCCAAAACTTATAGGATATTTCGAATTTTAACTAAGAACATGATGAACCCTAAATAAAATTAACTCAAACATTCATCCGAAATCTGGAATTTTATTACACATTTAATCATATTTCTGAAACTTCAGATTTCGGAACAGTAATCACGAATGAACATAACGATCCGAGATGTATATCAGATGACAGAAATCGAACAGTAATGATTTCTGATGATGAAAACGAATTTTATTATGGTTTTAAAAACCTGTTTTCCTGTTATTAATCCAGATTTACGGATACAAAACAGAACCGACTAATCAACATATGCTCTGATACCACATGTTGGTTCAGTTCTGTTTATTCATGAGGGAAAACAATAAAACATACCTGTTACAACAGATAGTGCAGTGGAGAATCCAGTAATGGAGTTCGACATGCTTGTCATCTTGATCTGGTTCCTCCTTAGGGTGCTGACTGATGATGGGGACTTAGAAAACCGAAAGGGTATCGGCTGTTAGGAGAGGAGGTCGAAATTGATGTTATGCTTATGGGGTGTTTCTAATGTGTAATTGTCTAACCCCTTAACCTCCATATAATTCTCCTTATATAAGCACCCAGGAGGAAACCTAATTAGTTAATAAGGGTAATATGGTCCATCAACAATTACCAACTAATTATTTAATAGGTTATTATATATTTTGATCTATATTATGTAAATGATTATAATGGCTATAGATTAAATATTAATACATAATATATTTAATCTTACAGTTTGTTGTTGTCTCTTTGGTCTTTTCAAAAACCGGCTCTCTTTTTTGGTGTGCATTGCAGGATAGACAATGTCATCCCCAAGAAAAAGGAGAAAATGGATGTCATGAAGTTGTAAGGATCTTGTCTGTCATTTGTTTAGGTTAGGGCAAATTACAGTAAATGGCCTAAAATCATCATAATTCACAACTTCATAGGCATGAGTTTTTTTTTTTTTTTTTTTTTTGTCGAAATTGCCCAAAATTATTGCTTTTGGTTGGTACTAGCATACAAGTCTAAGTTTCGTTGAGCAAACTAAAGGTGAAATGAAAGTACTTTTTCTATTTATTGCAGCATGCCCCTAATGTTGTTGCCGTTATGGTTTTGGGTTGTGTTGTGTTGAGAGTACGTATTTTGAGCTTTGTTATATTGATGTTACACCTAGTAAAATTGCATTATGTTAATGAGTATTGAGTAGTGTACTTTGGAATGATTATTTTTGTGATGATATTGGAGAGAGCCATCCCAACTACTACTATCTAAATTAACCTCAACAAAAATCCTGGTAAACAGTGTTAACATGTTATGCAAAGTATTACAACATGACAAGATCATATTATAAATTATGTTTAAAAAGTTTGAGTTATTTTAGTAGAACAAGGAAAACTTGGTTGCAATAAATCTAGTGGCAAACACAAAAGGAAAAAAGAATTAGAAGAATCTAACCATTGAGAAAACCCTGTGAACCATATCGGTTGGATCCAATCCGAATTTCAAAATTTTTAATTCACTAGATTTTTTCCAAATCTTCTTGCATCGGAACCAATCCGGATATTTGACTCTGAATTTGAAAAATCCAGTACTTATTTTTGGTATAAAAGTTTGTCCTGTATATTTCTTATTTATTCAATATTATTTATCAAATTTTGTCATATTAATTGTAAAACTCTACAAATATGAATTTTAGTGAGCTTATTTTCTTTATTGTTATCATTTTTAATAAATTATGTTATATAACTTATAAAAAATATATAAAATATGAAATGTTTTGAGTATGTTCTATATATTTATTATATATTTTAGTTGCTTTTTATTAAATCCGAAATCCAGATTTTTTTTTAAATATAGTTTTGATAATCTGATTTGGATGCTATAGGAAAGAATTTTATGGACCTTCAAAACTTGTTTAAAAATACAATTTGTGCACCTATACTCCCTCCTATTCTCTAAGACCATCCGTTGTTGGGGGTTAACCAAGCCACGCCCCTGCCAAGTGGGTGGCACCCCAACGTGGAGAAGCATAACATGGTGGCACGAAAGAAGGTTGTGGGGCAGGGCTTAGCTTGGCTTGTGGCCATGAGCTCCTCAGCAAAGTTTTTTTTTAATATACGACTAATCATATGTAGTCACCTCAACCCCCATAGCACATTTCACATAAACCCCCACAACACCATATAATGCCCTATGAGAGTAGAAAAAAGATATTACCCAAATGACACCACATAGCACTTTCCCCCTTTAAGCCACTTTAAAACCCCTCCGTAAAGCCACAAACACAAAGCAAATATGCTAATGGGCATGTGTTTCGTTAGCAATGATAGAAAGGCTTGAAAATAAATATAACACTATCCAAAGATAGATGACAAAATAAAGGTAATATAATATAAATAAATAACTCATACTAGAGGTGTTTATTGTTAGGTTCCACTAGATTTTGGCAAAAACAATGGACTAAATTGGCAACTATGATTCATAATGGCAAACCAAGCCGGTCAGATTGATTAGATTGATTGGGTTGGCTGAGCCAGCCAAAAGTCTTTGGTTTAATAGAGAGCCGTCTCCGAGAACTCTTAAAATAATTTAGGCCTCATGCGAAATAAAAACTAGGTCAAAATTGTGGTAAGGGGAAATGAATTAAAAGAAATAAGTCCTTGGTGTTGGAGTCAAGTCTTGAACCTGAGATGGTTTTTTCCACTCCACCACCAACACTTTTAAGTATAATAAATGAATGCATCTATTAAATATATAATCTACTACTTCTAATAAAGCAAAATAATCTTAGGCCACTTGGCATCCTCTTACACCCTTAATTGCCACCTGTCCTCTCTACAGCCTCTAATTTTACAAAATCCCGCTCAAACTAAAACCCTAAACCAAAACACGCGTAGATGGCTTCCTTCTCCTACAATCTTCTTTCCTTATGGCAACATTGGTAACTTTTTTTTCTTTCTTTTACTCTTCATCTCTTTCGTTGTTACTCTTCCATTTTGATTCTCCTGTATGATTGAAGTGTGTTACAATCGATTTATCAATCCTCAGTGAGCCGATTCTTATATATCTTCGATTCATCTTATACTCAGATTCAGGTCCCATCTATCCCTGATTTCTTTCACAAACACTAAATCTATACTAAGCGATTCTCTCACGCGGTTATCAAAAACCCTAAATTGGAACCAGTCGGATCTGATACATGTAATAGTTTTTACGTATAGTGGAAGTTATGCGGAGGCTATGAACGTGGTAATAGGGTTTGAATCAGGGCTGGAGAATAAGATTCAAAAGAACTTGATTTTGTCATTTGATTCGTCTGTTCTTGATATCAACTTATTAGTCGAGAGTTTATTGTGACCTATGTTCTGGTTTTTAGATTTCAATTTGTTATTTTGATGAGATTCATGGTTTTTGGTTTTGCAGTGAAATTAAGGCTTTTGATTTCCGAGTTAGGGTTTCTTCTTCATATGCGGTCTTCTTTTCAAGATGATTTGCCATAATTCTTTGCCTATAATATCCTTTGTTCATTGTAATTCATCGACATCACAATTCCAATTTTTATGTTGCCATCGTTCCGCCTTAATCAATGGGTACGATCTCTTTAATGTTCTTTTTTTTTTCTTATTTGGATGTTGCTTTAGTATACACAATCTTTCTTGCCGTTTGCTTATGTGGTTGTGTAATCATACAATTGTTATTAAGTTTGACCTAATTTGGGGATTATTTGTATAATAATATCTGAAACCGAAAAGTGTTTTTGTTTGTTTTGTCTTTGAAGGAAATCTTTGTTTTATGATTTGTTTTTTTATCCGATACCTTTTGTTAACCAACATTAAACCACAGTTGTATGTAATTTATTCTGTATTGGTATGATGTATTTAGATTTTTGACGACATGATATGTGATGTGATGAATTTATACCATCAATCTTCATGTATTGATTCTTTGTCCGGAACCTTTGTCAAGTATACCGTTTATTGTTATGAAATTGAGTCTTTACCTTCGACTTTCATATGCTAAGAAGTTTATTATTATGCTTTAATTATTGATTTGTTTCACAGCAAATCATCGTTGCTTCTTCAACTATGTCTTAGACGCTACGGAATCAGAACTGGTAAGACTTTAACTTTGAGTTGACCTTTGTAGCATATACCACATATATTAAATCTCTAATTACGTTTTCTATGATTTTTTCCTTAACGTCAATTTTACATTTTTATTCACAAATATAGCCGTTGCCAGCCTCATATAATGTGGACATTGGACTACAAGGCTATCCCGTCAAATGTGATGTATAAAGAAGTCTTTAATGAAAAAACTCAGGTCTCCTTACTGCAAGAATATAGATTAAAACAGGCTGGAGGATATGTTAGTATATTAATAATCACCAACATTTGGGTTGTCGCAAATAATCTAAGTTCCTTTTAAAAGTAGCTGGAACTAGGTGCTTATCGCCACCAAAATGGTGTGGGTTCGAGTCCCACAAAGTGGCCGATATGTAAATTATATGAAGAATGTGTGTTTGCTGTTAAAAAAACTGGAAGTAGCTTTTTTTAACCAGTAGCTTTTTTTAACCAGTAGCTTTATTGATGCTAAAAGTTGTTTCTTATTGTAATATTTAATACCAAAAAAAGTTTTTTTATACATAATTCACAGACATTTGCTTGCGGCTTTATCTTTGGTTGCACAGATACAACTTTGCATAGACGAGTGTCAGGTAAATTATTAATGTAAATTAAAAGAAGCGAGTCAGCTCGAGTCAAGCTATAACTTGAATTTTTACACACGAGTTAGATCGAACAGAACTACAGATGTTGTTTTGATAAGTTATTTCAATATTGTTTGTCTCCATCACTTGGCTATGTGTCGCACCATATGTGCTGGTTGCTTTACATGATGAATTCTATATACCTTAATTCATATACATATTTTCCACCAAAGTAAGTTTTTTAAGAATAGAGCATAACTTTATATTCTTTTCATGATTTTATAAATGATTTCATATTAAGAGAGGCCATGGGGTAGCTCAGTATCTTGGTAAATCGCAGGTATGTATTGTAATGTTGTTGGTTTGTTTTTAACGCTTTTTATTTGGTTGTTGTAATGGTTTGTTGTTTGAGTTGGAACATGTGGATTGAATTTGCTCTTTTACAACCCTTTACAGTTCTTTCATGTTATATTGCATGATTCAATCACCCATTTTATTCAATTTTTTTCTATGACATTTAAGTTTCATCATGAACAGCATTTATGCACACCACCTGTTTGATGAAATGCCTGACTGAAATTGAAAATTTGTGTTCTTTATTTATTTTTTATTTTTTTTGTGTGAAACTTTCGAATTTTATCAGTAGGGTAAAAGTTTTTAACCAAAGTTATATAATACGATTAGTATTGAAATTTTTTATAAACTTGATAAGATGAATAATGATGTTGAAATCTATGACTTTCAAGTCTGAGTTTGACTTTATTTAGTCAAACAAAGATAGTTTTAGGCCTTCGTTTTTCAGATGTCAACAGCCCTTTGGTTTAAATTTTGATTACGTTTTCTGCGGTGAATGTAAGTGGCAATGAATCTATGACGATAGAAAGGTTTAAGTATACTTTATCTAATTTATATGCCTTGGCATCTGGTAGGCAATGAAGATGTTCTGCATATAATATTTCCAAACATGATGATCTTGGCGAGGCAAAGATGAGATTATCCACATCTTGGCGGGCCAACCTGGATGGTTATGTGAAAGATTGAATAAGTTTGTGCTATCACATGGCAATTGGTAAGTAATGTTCTAAATGTAACTGTATTTGACTAGAGTTTTTTCTTAAATCTCGATTCCTATACAAAGTCACCTAAGAGGAAGCCTGTTTTCACCAAGGTTGATAACTTGCGGCTGGGAATGAGTGGCGGCCATAATTTGATTGTAAAAGTTGTTAGTTCAACGCTGGTGTTGCAGAAGGGCCGGCCTAATTGCTGAATGTTTGGTAGGAGATGAGACCGAGACTATATTGTTCACTGCAAGGAATAATCAAGGTAGTTTTCTGTTACTTATTGGTGATTTTGTGTTAATTATGTTGTATACCAGCTTTTGTTAGTTAATTAATGTGAAATGTTATATTAATTTATCTAAGACGTGAAACTTTTGAAAGTTAGGGTTTGGATCACAAATATTTGTTTTAGATTTATGTAGTAAAATCTAACTATTTTTTGCCTGATTTTCTCTTTTAATTGATGTTGTTAGTTCCAATGTGAACTTTAATATTATGTTTTATGAACAAACCATACTAACGATGCTATTTACTTTGATGCTTATACATGATCTATAGATATTTAGAGTGGCGAAGAAGGAGATGTAGTATGCCTACAAACTGTCGGTGGATCTAATCGGTATGGAAGTACATTTGCACAACTAAAAACATGTCCATTGATGGGAAGTCTCTAGCCAACTAGGATGAGTTTTTTCATTCCAAAGGTTCGTGTCGCTATATCTTAGTATCACTTTTCTTTCAACAAACGAACTTTGATCTACATATGCTTTATATTTGATAATAGATGAATATGTGTGGCAATTCTAACCCTACGGTTGATATACGGGTCAATTTGGACTTTGGGTAAGCTAAAAAGGATGAACATGTCTAACTGGGCATATTGAAAATAGGTAAAAATGTTGAACGGGTCTAACTGATTTGAACAAAAAAGATGAATGAGACTAACTGTGATGAAAAAAATAAGAATGGGGATATTTTTATTCAGATTTTTTTTTACATTGTGCTTAGAGAACAAAATGGGCTTTAATTGCGAAGAAGATAGTCTGCAATATTGACGAATGATGAATTTTAAGGTTTTGCGGAGAACATGACCTGTGGCGTGACCCTCCAGATATTAAGGTTTTCATATCTCAGTTCATCATCTCATCTAAAATATGCTTTTAACTTAGTGAATTTTAACAACCAAGATCTAGATTTTGTTTTTTACCTGCAATTTTTAGTTTCATTTTTCATCCGATAATCAGTAGAACTCAAACTATGAAATTATAATTGTATTTTTTTTCATACTACCACCTAATCATCGCTCAGATTTAGGATGTTCTTCTCTGGTTGTCATAATTTTGTTAGATTTAGATCAGTTTGATGGAATTAGGTGTGGCTTCTAATGTGATTTTTAGTATATGTTATTTGGAGCACAAATCTTTCAAAACACGTAGTGACCCACACTCAATTTGGTCACAACATATTCTAAACCCAAACCCATTCTAACGCGGACCAAAATAACCCCTTTTTTATCAACCCGTTCTGACCGGAACATGTTCTAACCCCAATTGGTTTTTACCTGATTTGTCAATTTTGCCCCATTTATGAACAAAGCAAAATTGAGTTTCTTTTGTATTTGAAGTCATCATGAATTAGGACCAGCGTACATGTTGGTTGTTTCTTGGAAATTATCTACACGTATATATTGGTTTAGAGAAGGTGCTGATATGAAAGAGTCTACCAGCTCTAGAAGAGAAGCAATACAACGGACAATGGTCAATATAGAAGAGAGGTCAGCCAGGTAATAGTGAGAGAGATGGTGTAGGGAGAGGCCACCCAAAATAACCCCTTTTTTTATCAACCCATTTTGCCAGTTTAGTCCAAAGGTTTCATTTTTCGCCTGTGGGTTCAAAAAGGTTTCACCGTTATCGTTTTAGTTCACTGGGTTAACTTCATCCATTTTTTTCTGTTAACGAGAAGGGCAATTCGGTCATTTTATATGGCTGAATTGCCTTTATTGTTAACAGAATTACATATAAAATGACCTAATTTCTCTTCTCGGTAATAGAAAAAATGGATGAAGTTAACCCGGTGGACTAAAATGGCAAGGTGAAACCTTTTTAGACCAACAAGCGAAAAATGAAACCTTTGGACTAAACTGGCAAAATGGCCCAAACCACAGGGACTAAAATGACATTTAACTCATTTTGAATGCTTATAATTTAATACGTTTGTATATTGCGAGTGAGTACACTTTGGGCTCTGCTTGACCTTATATATTAGCTCAGTTTTGAAGTTTATCTTTATGACCAGTTAGAGGCATATTTTAACCCAGTGGACCCGTTTGTAAATGCATGATTTGAAGTTTATCCCACACTGGTTTGACTTTTTGTATGTACATGTTTTTATAGGTTTACATGTTTGCTTTGCATCGACACCCTGGTGGCACGCGTGAAAACTTGGCGTGTTTTGCTAATTGAGATGCAGTATATATTTTCTCTCACTATTACTTACTATTATAAAGCTGATAATACCTAAGATTTAGCTATTTACTTATCACGTTATGTGTGTTAATTCTGAAGAGATTGCTATTTCGGCCCATTTACTTATGAATGGGTCAAAATGGCTGTGCTTTATCTTAAATGGGTCAAATAGAAAAAGGTAAAATGGGAATGGTTCATACGGGCAAACGGGTGAGAGTCATGCAATGTCTATTACCGCATACAATATCCTATATCGTCTTATTCAAAGGTTTATATTATTATTGTAGTATAATTATAATGTGTGGTTTGAATTTGGAGAATCTGGGCAAGAATCATGGTTTACTTTACATAAATGGCTGGAATGTATGTCCTGGTAAAGAAGATTCTTAGACGAAGTTGATTTGTTGTACAACGGTGCTCGTGTTGAGGCTGCTGATGTAAGTGCTTACCGGGTAATTAATTCTTTTACATTTCGAAAGCACTATTATGTGTTTTATTATTATTAGGTTTAGAGGAGTGTTTAATAAACAGTTAATTAGGAATTGTTAGAAAAATCAAGATGGGACTTGGGTTTGGGCAAAATTAACTCTAGATGATAGGTTATCTTATCAAGTTTAATTACTCTAAACTTACAGCTATGGACATACTTGACTGCAGGCAGTTCATGTCGCAACTCAGTATGGTCAAACATCCTTCTTGAATTTAAGTATGATGCTGATTTTAATGTACCAGATAATGACGGAAGGACCCCTCTTCATTGGTACCTTTTTATTTCTGCATCGACACTTGGAATGTTAAATTTCAACTTATTTTTCTATCTATTCTCAATTAGGGCTGCATATAAAGGATTTGCAGATACAATTAGATTACTTCTTTTTTTAGACGTATTTCAAGGAAAACAAGATAAAGAAGGTACCTTCTTTTCATTATAGCCTTATATGCTTCATTGCTTCTCATACTTGGGGGTGATTTTAATAACCAGATGCTTAAACACACATGCAAACACCCTTTGATACAAGTTAACCATTAGATGAATTTGATTGTCCGTAATGATGAAATACTATTTTTTTTAGGTTGCACTTCTCTGCATTGGTATAAAAAGGTATAAAATAAACATTATATATATATAAAAAAAATAAACATTATATTTTTATACATAAAAATGTATAAAATAAACATTATATATATATAAAATTATATAGCTAGCTATTTCTATTTCTTTAATTTTTAACTACCTTATCGCTAAACACGAAATAGCGGGTGCTATTTCATCGCTATCGCGACGTAGCATATAGGTATGTTGTCGCTATTCGCTATCGATAACTATGCCGTGAAATTTACAGTTGATAACCTTTACATGTGATTATGAATCGGCGGACTGACATGCCTAGAAATCTTTTTGTAGTCTTTTGAAGTTTAAAATGGTAATAAATTACATGTAAGATGTGCCATTATTGACTTATTTACTTAAAAACGGGTCGTTGTTGCATATGAAACTGTAAAAAAAATTCAACAAAATGAACAGGTCAAAGGGTCAAACAAGTTGAAATCTGTTTCGGTTCTGCTGAAAAAATAACCGTTTTCATCCATTTTACTGTTTTTCCGTTGAGTTTAATCTATTTTTCATCAGTGGATCATCATGTTTATTTGATAAAAACAAATTCTTGATTACTATACTTCCCATCATGTATGCCCTCCACCTGTTTGTTAAAAAGCCCCACTCAGTTGTTTTTTTATTTTTTTTATTTATTTTATAGAGTTTGGATAGTTTTGAGTTGAATAATGTTGCTGATATATAGTTGTGATCTGGGTAATTTTTAGTTGTGATTTATGAGAGCTTTAAGTTTTTTGATGTGTTTATATGTTTTGTTTTTCATTTTTGGTTATGAATTTCCAGGGAACAAGGGGTTAATCGGGCTTAGTTTATGGATAATACGAAGTCGTATCAACAGAGACGAGGGAGTTTCGTCCCTCTTATCACCAACACAAATGCTCTGGTCAAGTGAAAATGGTACAAGTAAGAGAGATGACAAAGAGAAATGTGTCAATGTGCAAGTTGTTTTGAGCATATGTCACTCTCCACATGTGGTTGGTCAAATAGAAACTCAATGTGATTTCATTTAGTATTTTTAATCTAGAAATAAGACTCAAAATAGTTTTTAACTTTTTGCAATGAATATGTGAGAGAGAATTTTATATAGGATTAGATGATACACAATCCAACAATGGAAACTGATTGATTTGGAACGTATTTGCATAATTTGTTTATAGATTGCCAGATCCAAAGGGAAGTCTCTTTGAGGTTCAGTTGACCCGTTTCCTATATTGCCATTCCCATTGTTGACAATCTCTCATAAGCCAATAATAAAAAATTCTTAGTCTTGGTTTCAGTGGTACACTTTATGTTTCAGAATATAAATATAATAATCGAATCCTAAAAGAGTATATCCTAAGGGGGCGTTTGGTTCGCTGGAATTCAATCGAATTGGAATATGAATTTCATCTCTTAAGATGTTTGGTTCACATAATTTGTTGGAATTGGAATCTCAGTTCCAATGTTCATGTGTTTGGTTGACAAGTGAATTGAAATTGGCCATGAATTCCTTCAAATTCCTTTAGCTAACGGAATTTAAAATCCCTCCTATACGTGAAGAAATTAAAGTAAATTCAATGGAGTATTCGACCGTTTCGATCCCGCACCATTTCAACCCAAACGGTTTCAACCCATACCATTTCGACTCGAAACATTTTGACGCGAACCATTTGGAACCGAACTGTTTGGAGTTGAACTGCTTTGACGCAAATCGTTTGAACACCATATTTCAACTTCATATTTTATTTTGCGGTTATATTTATGTGACTATGTTTCGGACATTTAGTTGCCAATTAAACAATATTGCTTATTTTTTACACTTTATCAATTATCGATAATTGTATTGAGGTGCTTTCATGGTAATATTTTACGAGACAAATAGACTTATCAAGCCTTATTCGTTACACGTTATTCGTTTTTAATATATATATATATATATATATATATATATATATATATATATATATATATATATATATATATATATATATATAATTATGTTTAATAAAACATTAAATATCCGACCCGTGAGTATTCACGGGTGATAACATGAAGATGGAGTAAATCAATAAATTTACGTCTATGTTTAATTTATTAAATCAATAGATTTATATTGAAAAGTTTTTTCACTACGAAGTTCATCTCAATGTTAGTAGATATTATATGTTTGTGTTAAGCCACCCGTGAAACTCGCGGGATCTTAGACTATATGAATTTAAATAAGAATTTAGATATTGAAGTTTATATAAACTTGATGTCAATCAAAAGATGAAAAGAGTGACCTTTCGTTGATCTATTAAAGGTTCGCTGGTATGTAACAGGTTTTTGGAGAGAGAAGTGATCTGTTTTAACCCTTAGATGTGAAGCCTAAGTTTGGAAATGCCTATAAAAAAATGATGATCTACATGGGCTTCAATGCCGGTAGATATTATATGTTTGTGTTAAACCACCCGCGAAAGTCGCGGGATCTTAGGCTAGTTTACTATATATATAAAAGCTTATAAAAACCTTTCGGACCCTTTGAAAATTTGAGACTCGAGCGACGGCACGGGTTGGCCAGCCCAAGATTAATAGTTTGAACAGTTTTTTTTTTTCAAAATAGTTTATATTAAATCTTACTAAATGATAAAGACAGCTCTTCTAAATTATACTTGCATTTTTCAAACCATTAATCGAACCGTGAAAATTTCTAATCGACTTAACCAACTAGTATACTAGCTTATCGTTTTCAAAAACATGCCTGAAACGAAATTGGTGTTCTTTGACAAAAAGAACGAGTTTAAATTAACTTTCTACTTTGAAAATCCGTAAAATGACCCCAACATATACCATGCATCACTATTCTGACCCATTTGTTGCCTTTATTGTCAACATGAAGAACCAATGACTAAAAGCCCACCACATTTATTATCAACAAAAATCACACTTCATTACATGCATTTATACTTATACATCTCAATATCTTACACCACAAATAACGTTTGATGCTAGTAGCCTTCTTTACACGTTCATCGTTAGATACATCTAACACCCGATACACACTCGTAACTAAACCTGGTACACCATCCCCACCTCGAGCGTAGATGCTTGAGGGAAGCTTAACGCGTTTGTTGGGCCTCGAGAATTCCTTCGTAAAAAATCATACCCGAAATTAATCACAAATCTTTTCATCAAACTCGAGCCTCTTTTCGCCTTCACGTAACAATGACCGCGAATAAAAGCTAACCCGGCTTCCCGAGCTTCCATCAACTCCCTCAACTCGTCTCTCACACCCATGTTAATTTGTGGACTCTCGGGTACAACGAATCTCACCCTCTTTCTTGGCCGCGGTGATGGTACCGCCACCGCTATCTCTTGAAGTTCCGATGAAAACCCGTTCTCATCCTCGCACATCCTTATACTGCCTTCTGAGTTGGCGGAAGCGGTCCCCACAACCGCCATCCTCCCGTCATTATCAGAGTCTTCCCTTACATCAGTAACACCATTAACCTCAATGGCATCGGCCCGTTCCGTACGAATGAACTCGGCTACACTACAAATAAGATCGTTCTCGAATTCCACGTCATCCATGTTGACATCACGATACCCATATCTTGCTATGCACCGATACAATCTATATTCCTTCGGGCCAATCCTTCCTACAAGAAACCGCTCCTCGGGCCTTACGTGAGGCACGGGGACGGATTTCACACAGAGGAACACCACAACTTGGTGAAAAGCCGGGAGGTTCGTTACGAAGTGCGAAAAAATGGCAGGAATCCCGGAAACGAGCTCAGTGTGAATGAGCCCGATCCCACGGACCCGCATGATGCCAAGTGTAGGGCCCAAGCTGAGGAGCCAATTGATCGAGACTTTGTTTTGAACGTCAAACTCGTATTTTTTTATCGTTCCGTAGTGCCACACGAACATGATGACTAGAAAGATGCACGAGAGCGCGACCGGGACCCATGCACCTTCCCGAAATTTGATCAAGGATGCTGAGAAGTATATAATTTCGATTGAGCCAAAGAAGAACATAAACCCGAGAGCTAAGAAAACACTTTTTCGCCAGCATAGAACCATTACAAGTGACATTAGGCAGGTTGTCACCAACATAACCGTAATAACCGCCAAACCTGTACAGAAACCGAAAAAGGAGCATCATTACCATTTACTAAGACGGTTTACGGTAATTAAACGATGCTTATTTTACTAATTTCGTGAAAATAACGTTAAAAGAGGGGGATGGTTAATCATGCATCATGTGGTGGCGTTGATAGCCAAAAGACAAGGGGGTACATGCACTAATCGGTGTTTGTCTCAATTGCCGAGTGTTATGTGCCTTATGTCCAAGGCTTGATGCAAAACTACAATCGAGCCGGGGGTCTCATTGGAAGCAGCCTCTCTATTCCTATGGGGTAGAGGTAAGGCTGTCTACATCTCACCCTCCTCAGACCCTACCTTAGCTTTGCTATTGGTGGGATATACTGAGTATGATGATGATGATGAAACGATGCTTATAAGCAAGCTGCCACCAACATATACCTGCTGCATTGCTTATATGTTTGAGATCACGGAAACCAACTGTGACAGCTAAGCATAGGAGCATCAAAGTCCAGTTAATCTCGGGGATGTAGATTTGACCGTGCTTATTAGTAGGCGACGTGTGGATTACTTTGACCCTCGGGAAACAACCCAATGCCGAACACTGTTTGATAATCGAAAACGTTCCGGTGATGATAGCTTGGCTTCCAACAACTGCTGCAAGTATTGCAATTCCGAGAACCGGCCATCTTATTTTTTCTGTCACAATATTAAACAAATAAATTTCACATCAAATTCAAAATAAGAAAAAAAAAAGATAGTAAATGACCTACCGGGGACGGATACGTAGAAACCAATTCGGTAGTCGGTTTCGAGAATGTGATGCTTTGACAGATACGCGGCTTGGCCCATATAAGCAAGGATCAAGGATGGGTAAACCACAAAGGTAAAAGCCATCTGCAGTTAAAATTATTAGATCAAGAAGCCCATTAAACTGATACTGTAGACAGTACCCTCAATCTGGCCCATTAATACTTAGCCCATTAGTGATTGGCCCATTAGGGTTAGGCCCAATTAAATTATTTGAATACCTTAATGGACAACTGGGAAAAATGACCAAGATCAGCATACATAGCCTCTGAGCCTGGAAACCGAACGAAATAAGCACAAGTTATATAAAAAGTCAACAAAAGTCAAATTATAAGTCAACAGAAGTCAATATCCTAAGAGAACTGCTGAGCTACCTATTATACACAGCAAGATCCCACCCAACGACTTCCATCCTCCTGTTCGTGTTTTCTTTAGAAACTTGTACATGTAATAAGGCGACAACGCTTGAAAAACTTGCGGGTTCCAATGAAAAATGTTGTAAATTCCGATGGTGCTGATGCACAGGAGCCACGTTATCACGATAGGTGCAAACAAGAATCCTACACGGTGGGTCCCGTAATGTTGGAGGCAAAACAAGAGCACTAGTATGATGCAAGCAAACGGGACTTCTACATCTGAAATTTAAAAACTTGATAAATTATTCAAAATGAATGAAACGTTGTTCGTATCTTAATCAAATTTAAAACATTAATTATTTGTAAGATTCAAGAAAAGTGCATACAAAAATGTGTTCGCGGGTCGACCCCTTGGCCCGTTACCCATATCTAGCAAAACTTGCCACTAAATGCAAGGTTCTTTTGCATGCCTAGAAAAGTACTCGGTAACATATAAATATATTATCTTCGCCTCTAAAGTGTGGTTTCTATTACGTTTGCTAAAACACATCTAGAAAAAACATGAAACCGACAGAACCACAGAGGAGTCGCTCTCAATGTTTTACAGTGCAAACAAGATAACTTATCACACGAAAACGTATCCATAGTGGGAAATCACATTCATACGTTACATTCATACGTTAGTGGAAAAGTTAAAGAAAACAAGACATTGACAGCGATAAAAACAAGTTGATCACGTATCCACTAAATCTGACCTAACTTATATAGCTAAAATCACTGATTATTTTTATGGATTTATACTTTATAAATATAATCTTATTAAGGTAACAGTTTCCATTTCGTCTAAAAAGGGAAAGTGTGACATCCACTTTAGTATGCAGATCAATAATTATGTTTAACTTGAATTCTTGACTCTTGAGGTTAAAATAAATAAATAAATAATCAACAACAAAGGGCGTGTCAAATACATAAGGAGAGAAATGCGTTATGTGTTTCTCACAGTTTTCTACTTAAAACTGGTTTTGTAAAAAACGGGCCACAACAAAACTATTACTATAATAATTTAATAGTGATCAGATTTTTCATCAAGATAGAAACTTTATCACAAAAGGTCCCATGATATAGTGGTATTTTATAATCAATTTGGTACCCTCTCTTTGTCCACCAACAGCAATTTTTTTGAAAGAATATTGTTTGTATATAAGTGAAGTCAAGCATCTGAATAATTATAGAATAAAACCAAGAATTTATATGCTAACCATGATCTTGTCAGCATTTCTTTTTGATTCGGGTCAAATTGATACGACGAATATCAAAAAAAAAAAGATGTCACCTTGCACTCTAGATTGTTCGGGATGAAAACAACCTAAAATTCCCAACAGTTTTGCCCATATGGCTTCTGGTTTAGAATTCAGTTGTTAGGTTACCAACTAAAGTTGACAGAGTTTCAAGTAATCCAAAGGGCGTTTATGCAATCAAATATTTCGGTTTTACTAAAAACTAGAGATTTCAATCGTCTCGGGTTCGGGTTGGTGGGTAGAACTGTGGAATCCAAACACAACCCGTATATTTATTCGTGTTGAGAAAAATCAACCCTAACCTTTATCTTAACGAGTCAAACGGATTGGTGGGTTGCGATCAGTATAAACAATTATAACCGTTAAAACTGTCAACAACTGAATTCCCAGATTCTTGTTATTGGAAAATCAAGAATTCACATTCAATATGACAAAAAGTTGATTGTAACTTTTGAAATGTGTTTAATATACAATTTTATTTTGACTTTATTTAGGTTCAAAAACTGAATGATGAACTTACATTGATGGTATTCTCTTGATATAGAAAGCTCCAGCCCAGAAACAGCAGAGAAAACTACAAGAATCACCAATAAAAAAGGTCTTGACTTTTGATCATCAAAATCAAACAACACAAAAAGTTCAAAACTTTAAAGTTTAAACTTCAAGATTTGCATACCGGATATTGCCGGAGTTAAAACTCCATCACCAATGACCATACAAGTACCAAGTAAAGCCAAAACAAGCAAACCTTTCTGCAAGATTTTATGTTTCTCCAAAGTTGACTTCAAACTCAATCCCATATCTCTAGAACCCGACCCGAATTCATCTCTTCTGTACTCATAAAGCTCTTCATCAGCAAGCTGGCCATTTGGCAAAGTGCTGACGCGAGCATGACGACATAGCAATGTGTACAAAGCAAAGGTCCCCCCTTCACCATTATCATCAGCTCTAAGAACTATGAACACATATTTTAAAAGTGGGATTAAAGTTAATGTCCAGAACACAAAAGATAAAACTCCAAATATTTCTTCATTGGACTCTGAATGTTGAATGTCTTCTGCAAAAGCACTTTTGTATACATACAAAGGGGAGGTGCTTAAATCACCATAAACAACCCCTAAACTTTGATAAGCTAAAGTCATCACTTCCCTCCATGATTCTTTCTGCAATAACATGAACACAAGTATTGTTATATTATCATCAAAATAACCTTCAAATTTATTTATTTTTTTACACTTTTTGTACCTTAATTGGATGAGAATTCCGCTTTCTTCCTTCAATATCCATCACTTAGAACCTCAAAACAGCTGTTTTCATGTCGATATGGATAAAATTGAAGATGACCCAGATGAGAAAACAGTAGACCCACTTCAAGATTCTTGAAGAAATGAGCAAAACAGAGGAAAAAGATTTGATTTGAAGATGACCCAGATGAGAAAACAATATACCCAGCTCAAGATTCTTCAAGCCATGAGTAAAACAGAGGAAAATGATTTGAATTGAGGATGACCCAGATGAGAAAACAGTATACCCACTTCAAGATTCTTCAAGAATTGAGCAAAACAGAGATAAAAGATTTAAACTGAAGGTGACCCAGATGATGAGAAAACAGAATACCCACTTCAAGATTCTTCAAGAAATGAGCAAAAGATAGATAAAGATTGAAGCTTTAAGAGAAACGTAACTCAAATGAGCAGTGGTTATTCGGTAGGAGTTGTGGGTAGTGAGAATTAGGTGCTGGTGAAAGTGTGTGTGACTGTGTGTCTTGGTTGATCTTTCTTTAGCCAAGTAGCACCCCACCGCCCAAGCGCATCAAACTACACAAAACATTTGTAGTGTTTGTATCCCTCCAATCTTGAAGCTATAAACATGCACCAAGTGGCAACTTGAGCTCACTTCTTCTCCCTCACACGTTTATTTGAGTAGTATTTTAATTTTTTTTTTTTTTTTTGTCAGTTATAAAATATAATATAAGACTTTTCTGAGCTAAATTATTTCTTGTCATTCAATTTTTTGATCAATTAAAAAGTATTTAGACTGTGACAGTATTCCATTAATGCAAGTACATATTTATTTGGTTTCCTTTTGTTATGGTGTAATAGAGATGGATATGATTAGTTGGTTCTGTTGGTGTCACGATAATACTTCAATAGTCCGTCAGTGATCCAAATTTGCTATTAAAAAAATAAAAAAGTCTCCAAATTTAGTTACTATTTAGATATGTTTTGTTTTTCAAGTTTAAGATATAATTAGAGGTTACCATTTATCGGTTTGGTTAAGAGTAAAGTTAATGCCCATTGCATTATAGTCTAGTTGCATTTTAGAAGTAAGAACAGACTTATAGACCATTAGGTCCTAGGTTTGATCCCCACAAGTGGGTTTTTTTTTCATATTTGTTGGGTTTCCTGTTGTATAGGCGTTATTGGCTAGTTGAGGTGGATATGATCGAGTAGTTCCGCTGGTGGTATGATGATATTGCAGTGGTCCGTCAGTGATCTAAATTTACTATTCAAAAAAAAAGAGCAAAGCTAATATTTTTTTTTTCTTTCGTTTCTACAGTGTTTGATTTTAAATTAATAATTATTTAGTTTTCTCGGTAACTGGGAAGGTCGTTTAGTTTATGTAACACCTCGCAAAAATCATGTCCAATATAATAAAGACACGTATCATGGACTTTAAACGTGTAATGAATTGATTTCGAGGGACCAAAGTTGACAAGTGAAGAAAGTATGTATGTGAAAGGATTCAAAGTATCAACATTTGAAAATTTTGCCTTTCAACAACATTACACGATGCTTATAGTCTCAAACGAATGAATTGTGAAACGTATAAAGTCGTTTGTGAAAGAAAGTGAAAGTTACAAGACGCGAGGGTTAAACGTGTCAACATGTTAAATTAATACCTCTGAGTGACCTTTTAACAAACCCGGGACTTTGTAACGATTAATTATACTTTCAAGAATAAGTGACGAAAAATTCACGAGGTTTCGATATCGTTTGATATTAAATGCGCTAACTTTCGTAAATAAAGGGTTAAAAGCGTCAACGAGGCAAAACTAGTGTTTTCGGTTATTGTTTAACGAAACCGGACCTAGCGATGTTTAGTTATATCCTAAAGATCATTCAAATATAAACTTTTAGGGATAATTGTGCTTAAAATGAAAGTTTCAAGGAATTAGAAGGTTCGGGGGCCAAACATGTCAAGTTTTAAACTTGTTTGCTGGACTTTTGCAGCGTCGCGCTGCGCGACCCCGGACCACATCTGCCGTCGCGCCACGCGACGGCCTGTCTTTCACAGCCAGCATGCACAGGTGCAGGTTCTCCACCTCTCTTCTTCAATTCAGCCTTACACTCACAATATTTCGAAACTAGGGACTGTTTGCTGGTTTCAAAAACTACTTGGGACACATGTTAACATCTAGGAACATCACAAAACACCTGGACTGATCAGAGGATGCGTTGAAGTAGTATAAATAGAGGCTTTGGGGCAACATTCTCACTTGCACTTCATATTTTCCTACTCTCACAATTTCTAAGCTTTCAAACACTTCTCTGGAGCATCCTGGTTATCTACGAAGCTTTCTCAAGTCTAATCTTCGTGCTAAGGACCATTGTAAGTGTTCTTAGCTTCTATAGTTAAGGTTTTATTAGCTTAATGACCGAAAGTTAAAGACATCGTAATTAAACTTTGACTTGGTGATTAATCACTAACTGTCCAGCCATGATTCGAATTGAAAGTGGCTATGTGTTGGTAATTAAGTAGGTGATAAACCCTTAAGAGGGCACCTTCTAATTATCATGTTATCTCAGTCAATTGTCATGTCAAACTACTTAACAGAAAAGTCAAACGAATTAGTTTTTACAAAATAACACATAACTGATAATGTAGAAGCTATAAAATACATTTTATCACTTAAACAACTTGGTAAATAATATAAGAACATGTTTAGGCATGTTCAACCCGACAATTCTGAGTATTAGGCTCGGTTCGCAACCGAAAGTCGCAAAAGTAGACTTTTGCTTTGACTTTCAGTTCTGAGCCGATTTAGTTTAGTTTCTTTGTGCCTTAGGGTTCCTTTGTGACCATATTATATGTAAGCATAACCCTCTGAGGTTATATTACATGGTCCCATAGAAATCATAGTTCATTGCATGTTTCCGTTAAATGCTTAAAATTGACCATTATGCCCTTATGTTATGAAAACGAGATTTTTGAAAATGTGAGAGGATAAAAAGCTTTATTACTAATATATAACTATGTCCTAAAAATTTGACATCAGTTTCTGGTCTAAAATAAAAGTTATGCAAGATATCGTAAAACAAAAACTTTTTGTTAATTAAATTGCATTTTTGGCATAAATCATACTTAAACCCAATTTTTGGCACCAAACTTGCTATCCACTGTTATGATATAATATTTAGCGATTTTTGGAATTTTTTTTCAAATTTTATACTGACCATAGCATAGAGTTCTAGCATAAATTCGGTAATTGATGATAATACCCTTTTTGTTAATAAAATAAGTTTAACATATGATTTGCATACCAAACCTTTTCCTACTGATATCATATGTTAAATAAAATATTTTAAGCATTAGGGACTGATCAAAACTTCAGAATTTTATAAACAGCTTGAATACCGTCAATTACCGACTTTTACGCTAATTAGGCGCATAGTATGGTTTAAAACCATATTTAACGCCTAAGACTTGTTACCTACTAATTTTATAAATAAATTTTTATATTTTAATAGTAAGTATAAGTCTTGAACTCAGATTTCTAAATTTAACCTTAAAAGCATATGTGAAATTATCAAAATGCCCCTACGGTACATAGTTTGGCCATAAATGATTAAACACGCATATGTATGATATCTTGCCGATATAACAAAATAAAATAAATATTTTTACAGAATTTTTTAGGCCAGAACCTCAGTTTATGTTTAAACCTTCTTTATAAACTTTAAAATGACCAAATTACCCTTTCGGGACTTAAATTGGTCTTAAATACATTTGGGGAATAATTGTTGATATCCTACTGATATCACAACATATTTTAAGCATAATAACTATTGGAACTTGTATATGACTCATCCGGTTACCCGTTATGCATATACACGTTCGGTACGGTTTATGTAACTAGTTTGCATGAATTAGCCGAAACGGGTCAAACCTTATCATTTTTACTTCAAAATCCAGAATGTGTTTAGTTTACCCATTATATACAAGTCTTCATACTTATCGGGTCTAAATCACATTCCAAACCGGTCACCGCTTAATCTTACGTTTCGTACCGTAAACTTTCCTTTAAAACTAACCGGTCAAAGTTATAACTTAAATAAGACCCGTTAGGAATCTAATAGGTTATTAAAACCTTCGTTCCAGATTAGGAGCCCAGTAAAAGCTCCCTGCACTTGCTGATTAGAAAATACGACTGAGAATAAATTACATTTAGCTCAGGTAAATACTTTTAACTTATTTTCCCTTATACGGGCTTGGGATACAGTAAATTATTACCGCTTGGTCGGGTATTGAATATTTAATCGATTAGTGGTTAAATCATTGAGATAACCCCTTCTAATCCGTTTTATTTGATACAAAGCATTTGGGGGTTAATATGACTGTGTCCTGGATATCATCGGCTCATTCATTTGAAATGGCCACGACTTAAGCACGGGGTGTAGGCATACACCTGACAGTTGCGTATGTAAAACGGTATCTCACTCGTGAGGAAACTTCTTGTGGGCTTATACTAGTGGTGTGTCTATTAATCTTGTCCCGGCTCTTCTATTCCGGGCCCTGAACGTACGACAAACATGTAAATCTATATACAAGATTATTTTAAATAATTGTCCCAAGTTATAAAAGAATATTTGTGCCTTGTGCATTTAAATCAATTTTCTCAAATGTTTTCAAAAGAGTCAGTTAAGTGTATTTACCAGTGTAAACTAACGTATTTTTCAAAAAGATTTAGTGCAGGTACTACACGAAATGGGCTGGAAACTCCTGAGTATTAATTAAAGAGTTTTGCAAGCTTTTAATACTTAAAGTCTGTTGAACAATATTTACTTTCTGTTTTAGATCCGCCTGTGGATCCACTTACAACCGTTGTGTAATATTTTATTATACTTTTCATTTCGGTTTGTATTATTACTTTTAGACTTCCACTGTGCATTAAATTGTGATTAATTGACTATGATGATATCAACTACGTCACGATACTCCCCACCGGGCCCACCGGTAATACGTGGAAATATCGGGGTGTGACAGTTTAGGGTGTTCAAAATTATCTGTATCCAAAATTCAGATATCCGAATTTTTCGGATTCAGATAGTGATTTTAAAAATTCTTGGATGTTTCGGATATCTGAAAATTTAATGTTGTTTTCGGATAACTGAATATCCGAAGTATCCGAAAACTTATATTCGGATATCCGAAACTATCCAAAATATCCAGATCCGAATATAAAGAAATAATAATTTTTAAAAATTAAATAAAAAGTTGGATTTTTGGATATCCGAATTTTGGATACAAATTCGAATAGTGAAATCTGGTATCCGAAATTTTCAGATATCTGAATTTTTAGATATGCGGTTTTGAACACCCCTAGTTTAGTTAATCAAAAGTAATCGTCGGGGGGGGGGGGGGGGGTTGGGTGTGTGTGAGCCAATTTAGGCATCATTTAGTCATTAAACAAAAGGTTTCAACATATAATATATTATTTTAAAAGTATAAATGTTCGTTTTAATAATGTTTTGATTCAGTTTCTCAATCGGTAGTAGTTTTATTATGGTAAGTTATTCGGTTTTTCTACAAATTCCTACATGTAACTTTTTTAACTTAGGTTATCTAGTTTTTAACCTAGTTATAAAATATTGAGTAAACTGCCATTGTGATTCTTGAGATTTGGTCTCTTTTATCACTTTAGTCTAAATTTGAAACATTTTGCATCTAGATCCCTGTAGTTTCACTTTTATTGTCATTTTGGTCCAAAAATGAAATCAGGTCATATTTCTCAAATTAAATCCTGGTATTTTGTCCTTTTACTTAGGGGCAAAATGATTATTTCTTTTTTATTTTATTTAAAACTTTTATTAAAACAATAATCTTTTGTGGGTCCTACCACACCCCACTTCTTCTTCTACCTCCTTTCTCTCTCTATCTCTCCTGTTTAACAACCACCATCCATCACAACCTCCACCACCATCAATCTCCATCACCGCCACCATCTATCTCCACCTCCACCACTGCTCAACGTCACACCCAAATCACCATCACCATTTGCCCCCGAACTCCCCTTCACCCTGATTTCATAACTGAACCTTACTCCCCTTCACCTTGATTTCAGAGTTGTACGGTAGTAACCATTAATGGGAAAAAGATCATGTTCGATTGCGGGATGCATATGGGTTACGTTGATCATAGTCGTTACCCTGATTTCTCTCGCATTTATAAATCCGCCAACTTTGATAATGCTATCTCTTGTGTTATTATCACTCATTTGTAAGCTAAATCTTTCCCCTTTAAAATGTTACAATTTTGTGAATGTCATAGAATTAGAATTAAAATTATATAGTTTTACTGTAATTGAGGTTATATATGATTCAAGAATCAAGTAGGAATGAACTAATATGGGTTATGTTACAGTCACTCGGATCATATTGGAGCACTTCCATACTTCACTGAAGTTTGTGGTTACACTAGACCCATTTACATGACGGTAAGTAATCTCGGTTCAACTTTAATGGGGTCAAGTGTGGTTCAGTTTTGAAATCAGGGTGAAGGGGAGTTTCGTGGGCGAATGGTGATGGTGATTTGGGTGTGACGTTGAGCAGTGGTGGAGGTGGAGATAGATGGTGGCGGTGGTGGAGATTGATGGTGGTGGATGTGGTGATGGATAGTGGTTGTTGTGCATGAGAGAGACAGAGAGAAAGAAGGTAGAAGAAGAAGTGGGGGTGTGGTGGGACTCACAAAAGATTATTATTTTAATAAAAGCTTTAAATAAAATAAAAAAGAAATGACCATTTTGCCCCTGAGAAAAAGGACAAAATATCATGATTTAATTTAAGAAATATGACCTAATTCTATTTTTGAACCAAAATGACAATAAAAGTGAAACCACAGAGATTCAGATGCAAAGGGTTTTAAATTTGGACTAAAGTGACAAAAGAAACCAGTTTACTCTAGAATATTTCAAAACAAGTAAGTAATATAAAAACTAGATGATTTTTGTTGAACTTTAACTTTAAAAAGAAAGACAATAATGAAAGTTGATCATGGGTTGCTATCAACTTTTTATATTGAAATTTCAAAGTCATTAAAGAAAACTCTATACTTTCTTACTTGGGTGTTACATAAGTAGGATCATATTTATATATGATTACACATATATGTTATGATGAAGATCAAACTAGTAAATTAAAACAAATCACTTCGACTGCTATCATCACTTTGGTGAGGTGGTAGAGGCTTTGTGTCTCTTGTAGAGAGACCAGGGTTCAAATCCTGGCATGGGGTAAATTTGATGTAATTTAAGAGTATTTATGTAATCTTTGCCGTTCAAAAAAAAAAAAAAAAAACAAATCAGTTCGTTAGGTATAAAGAAAATGTTTTAAATGGTTTTGACCATGGTCTAAAGTGTACTAGAATACCTAAAAGTCTAAAACCTTACAAATTGGTTTTTAACCAAACGTAGAAATTTTATCTATTTAATATATGTTTGATAAAATGAAAGCTAAAGTTAGACCTACAACCTTTTTAATGGTTGTTTAGAGCCATAAAAAAATATCCGTCAAAGCTTTTATTTTTAGGTTTATTTTTTAGAAACCAAAATTCAAGTTCCTACAAACTTCAAAATAAATAATTAGAAACTCTTCGTCAAACATATCATATGTCACATTTAAGAAATGACAGCCAACACGTTCAAACTATTAAAGTTTTTAACATAGTTAAACATTAAATAAATTAAGACAAACTGCGTAAGCCAATTATAGGCTTGGTTTCGCTGTGAAGGTTTCAAAATATTCAAACTGACGGCTTAAAATGGTCAAAACAAACATTTTGGTTTATGATTTATCAACGTCCACTTTAAACCGGTCCGAATTATCAGTTATAACACGTTTTAGATTGATATTTCTGTATTATTAGTTAATTGGTATAATGATACCTATACGAATGTATCTACTTTAATATGACAACAACGTGTTTCTATCTTTTTATCTTTATGCTCGTTTTGTTGAACAGTTTAACACTATTTTCATGGACATGCGACCAATGTGTTAACGGAATGAAGATGAAACGAACTATTCATTACCAGTAGCACTCTAGCAAAGGAAGTCATTGCTACCATGTGACTTATTTCCATGAAAACGTTTAAATCATGTATTGTTATATATAGGGGCGGACTTAGTGTAGGTCCAGGCGTAGCACGGGCTACGGCTCAACTTTTTTCCGGTAGTGTAATTTTTTTTTATTTCTATACTAAGGACACCCCTAAACAACTACCTAAGGTGAAGATCAAATGAAATCAAAATTTTTCATCGACGGAAACGAAAATGTAACACCCCGAAAATATAACTCTTTTATTATAATATTATGTAATTAAATGAAAGAACTAACTAGGAGTAAAATAATAATAATAATAATAATAACCTAGTTAGGTAAAAGTCTTGTAGAGACTTATAAGTGGGTTAAAACACATAAAACATGAACTAAACAATTTTAGAGAGGCCAAAGTTGTTAAAATTGAAACATGAAATATATAAACAAAAATTAAAAATCCAAACACACACAAGTGTGTGTGTCTGGATCGATTGAAGCATAGGGCGACCAGGAGAAAGCCCCACAACCCTAGTTCATGTTTAATCTCTCAAATTGAAGGTCAAAATCAATTCTAAATCAAAATCCGAGCACGAAATAGTGATCTCCACTGAAAAAGGAGTCATAAGGTATGTGAATTTTATAAGAAATCTCTAGTTGAATTTTTGAGTGAACTTAGAGAATTCGAAATTGATGGTTGCATGTTTGTTATATGGATGGAATAGAAACAATATAGTGTCTAGGAGTAAACCCTAGACAAGTATATGATGAAATCATGCCTAATTGTAGTAAATTCCATGAACACCATTAAAGGTGATTAGTGGGTTTTTGTGAACTTGATAAACACTAGGATTTCGATTGTTGTTCTAGTGTAATTTGATATTTATGAAGTGATTTCTGATTTAATGATGTTAACCTTTATATAAAATAGTCCGATTGATGTTAATTTTGGATATATAACAAGTTATGAACTGGATAATGAATCATGTAAATTTCTGCCCTTGAAGTGTTTGTAGAAATGCCTAAGTGAAGGCTAAATGTTGAAATTTGAACAAAACCGCATATTTGTACTAGTTGGCGAATTATGTGTTATGTGATAAGAAAAGAGTTCTAAACATAATGTGGTTGAACTCTATAGGAAAGGAAACCGGAGCGTCTAGTGGACAAGCCGGTGGTGATGCGCGTTTGAAAGGTGTGCATTGAAGGTATGTAACCCATTTCGTTACATTAAGAAAATTTGATATTTAAAACATGTGTAGTTGTGATTTAGAATAAAAGTTTGTGTTGATTGAGGTGACAATGTTCACTACTTGAATTAATAGGTTAAGATTCGACTAAGAAGCGTTTGGTAGTCAATATAACTGGAGGATTCCATAATTGAGCCAAACGGGTCGAATAATTGTGTAGTTAGTAGTGTTAGTGGTTGATAGTTAGCTTTTGGCGTCGACAATCACAAGAGCATGAAGCCATATGATTGGTAATGAAATGCCGGTGATATTAAGCCCCGGATGTTGGGTAAGAGCGCCTTAAGGTTACTATCTCATTGGTACAAAAATTGGTATAAACTTGGTGGGTTGAATAATTACATAGTGATTTCAGTCATTCGGTTCGTAACCTGAATTCTTGGAATAATGAATGTCATAGGCACGTCGGTAATAAAATTACAGACATATAGGAAAAAGAATCACCTAAAACGGACCTACGGATCAAAAGTTATGAGCATTTGAAGTTAAAATTTGTGAATTTCGGAGCTGGCAGGAAATGCAGGTCAAAAACCTGCACCTGCTGGAAAACCGAGTCCCCTGCGCCACGCGACAGGATCCTTTGGATCTGGCGTGACTCGCGAGAGTCCTCGCGACACGCGACAAAGTGAGGGGGGTCTGGCGCGACACGCGACAGGCCTAAAACTTAATTTTTATTTTATTTTCGATGGTTTGATGCTAGAACTCGTTTATATGGATTATATCAATGTCAAAACTAACATTTTAAGTGGTTTTGACTCTAGGTGATGATGGGGTCTTTCTGGATGGCGATCAAACATGTTTTGAAGAACCGAACACGAACTTTTGAAGCTTCCGCGTTAAATTGACTTTATTTAGACAATGTTTATGATGTAAACAATTAACTAGTCATGTTTTGGATGTTTAAACTAGTTAGTAGTTAACTAGTATGTGATCACTTTAAAACTTCTATTTTGTACTTGTGTTGAAGTGAAGTGCTTTTATATAAAAATATGCATATTTTTATTAAATTCGAATGGTAATTAGACGGTTGTTACAAGTTGGTAATCAGAGCTCAAGGTTGTCAACAAAGTGTTCGGTTCAAGCTTGATCGATCATCCAGTAAGAATTAATTAATTATTTTAATAGATCTTACCTTATGTGAGAAAAGAGATGTGAATTAATGTGCACGAGAAGAGCGTGTTAACACACTCAAACCCGGAAAGTGCATTGAATGCGAACGGTCAAAGCAAGTTAAGAACTTGGCTAAACCGAAGCAAATAAAGCTAAGTTATAAATGAAATGTTTAATAATTGATATAAACATTTCAGTTTCAAGATGACGGAAAGGAATGACAATGATCCGGTGCCGACAAGCACTGGACAAATAAAAGGGATAATTGCCGAAGAAGTGGGTAAGGAAATTGAGGGTAGTCTATCCGGTTTCAAAGACAAAATTCAAAACACAGTGTTATCGTTAGTCGAAGAACGAGTTAAAAGTTTGGAAGACAATGTCAACCTTATGAGAGAGAAATCCGGAGAACGTAAGGGATGTTCGTATAAGGAGTTTATGGCGTGTAAACCGCCAATTTACAACGGGGAGGTTGACACGATAATATGCCAAAGATGGCTAAGTGATGTCGAAGGGGTGTTTGAAAGGACCCACTGTGACGTGAGCGATTTTGTGGCTTACGGAACGGTTCAGTTGAGGGGTCAAGCCAAGGACTGGTGGGACAACAAAAAGAAGGAGATTGGAGCCGAAGCGGCAAGAGTCATGACATGGGATGAGTTTAAGGTACCATTCCTTAAGCATCATAGTCCCAAGGCAGTCATCAACAGGATCAAGGAGGAGATCATCCAGTTAAGACAAAGGGGTGAAACGATTGATAAAATCACGGGCATTTTTATGGATAAGCTGAGATTCTGCGACGAGTTAGTGACTACTGAAGAGCAGAAGATATACTACTATTACAACATGTTGAGCGCTGAATACCGGGAGTTTATGACTCCCTCAAAGTATGAAACCCTAACGGAAATCATTAACACCGCCCGGGAGCGGGAGATCGAGTTGAAGAAACAGATTGAGAGGGGCGAACGAAGGGCACATGATGTGAATCCAAGCCATGCAAAGAAGGCGAAAACATCAGAATTGACGCAAAAGACGGATGTGAAAGACGGGTCACCAAGTTGTAAAGTTTGTGGAAAAGGGCACAAGGGCGAGTGCCGTTTCAAAGACAAAACATGTCCCGTATACGGGAAAATGGGGCACATGGCATCTCTATGTCCGGGTAAAGTCTCAGTTTGTTATAAGTGCTATCAGCCCGGTCACAAAAAGTCTGAATGCCCGAAATTAGTCGGGAAAAAGAACGAGAAAGACGTCCAAGTGGAGACCCAAAACGCGAAGGCTAGATCCTTCCAATTAACTGCAGCCGAAGCAAAGTCAGAACCCGATGTGGCCTCAGGTATATTCGTAATAAACTCGATCCCTGCACATGTATTATTTGATACGGGTGCGAATAAATCCTTTATTTCACATGGATTTATTCGACATCCTTCATTTGTATTGACAAAATTATCTGTGCCCTTAGAAGTTGAAATAGGGGATAACAAGAGTTTCATAGTATGTGATGTCTGTCAAGGCTGTAAATTGAGCATTGATGACGAAGAATACTCGATAGATCTAATCCCGATGTCAATGGGAGAATTTCAAGTGGTTGTTGTGATGGATTGGTTATCCCGACACCACGTGAAAGTCGTGTGTTTTCGTAAAGAGATAAAACTAACATCTCCGAGCGGAAAACACGTTACAATCTATGGTGAGAAATGAGGCAATCCTATAATATGTTCGATGTTGAAAGCCCACAAGCTCATGAAGCATGGATGTAGAGCGTTTATAATATACGCGAATGAGCCCAAGAAAGAATCACCGAAGATTGGAGACGTACCGGTGGTACGTGACTTCGAAGATGTGTTTCCGAAAGATTTACCAGGGATACCGCCAGAACGGGAGGTAGAGTTCGGAATCGAATTGGTTACGGGCGCGAAACCCGTAGCTAAAGCGCCGTACCGACTTGCGCCATCAGAATTACAAGAACTAATGTCGCAAATTCAAGACTTGATCGATAAAGGATTTATAAGGCCGAGTGTGTCACCTTGGGGCTCACCGGTACTATTCGTGAAAAAGAAAGACTGAAGCATGCGAATGTGTATAGATTACCGGGAGTTAAACAAACTCACGGTAAAGAATCGATACCCGCTTCCGCGAATAGACGATTTATTCGACCAATTACAAGGTGCGAATTGGTTTTCAAAAATCGACCTTAGATCGGGGTATCACCAATTAAAGGTCAAGGAAGAGGATATACCGAAGACGGCTTTCCGCACGCGATACGGACATTACGAGTTCTGTCTCACCCCAACTGATGGCGGAAACATCGGGGCATGGCACTGAGCGAAACAGATTATCCATGAGTATCCATAACAACTATTCATTACCAGATAATTAAAACGTCATGTCCCATACCACAACATATCCAAATAAAAACAGTTATTACAAATAATTGTCTCATAAACAAATACTGCTCCGACGACTCAGATTAAGCGTGACATAACTAGACCCCTAGCTTGATTCATCAAAGCAGGTAAAGCACAACAATCATAGCATTCAAACACCTGTCACATACGTTAAAATAAAGGTCAATACACATAGTGTAAAGGTGAGCATACAAGTTTGATAATAACATAATAGAGTTCGAAATCATTCACGCGTAACCAGCATGTGCTACGTATAATGTGAAGCATGTAAGTTATCGACAAAGATCCTATCAATACCAATGACTGCGAGTTGACTGCGGGTAGCGAGTGCGCAACACATGTTCACCACTGTGAACACATGAAGTAATTGTCCTTAACAACCCTTGAGTGAACAGGTGCTGAGTCCAAACTATAGTACTATCGTTGCTAAGGCAGGTAGACAACAATCAATGTGTTAACATAACAAACAGGCATTCATCGAGTCACGTATAACATGCATTGGAGGTCAGCGTATAAATAGTGTTTGCGTTGTGTGATCGATGTGATTTACAATAAGTAACGTATGTAACACCTAAAAGTGCATAAAGCAAAAAAGGGATCGAGTATACTCACAGATTGTGTTTAACAAGTAAACACTCTCTTGGATTGAAGGGAGCGCTGAGAGAGATTAGCCTGAACAGTTAACGATAGCATAAACGATGAGCGGCGCATAAAACGATGCAGTGTGCCAAGGATCGGATGGTAATCCGATCGGATGGCAATCCGATCGGATGGCAATCCGATCGGATGGCAATCCGATCGGATGGCCAGTTGATCGGGTGACAATCTGTTCGGATGGTCATCCGATCAGATGGCCATTCGATTGGATTATCACCTCTTTTGGTGAGGGTGTGTTTGTGTATGATGGTTTGTACTTTGAAGTTTTCGTTGTAGCATTTTGAAAATAGGGAGGTACCTCCACCTTTCAGGTCGGTCGATCGAACGGTCGGTCGATCGAACGGTCGTTCGATCGGACAACAATCCGATTGGTCGGACACTTCTTAGTTGAGAACAAGTTCACAGCAGGATGGTCACTCGATCGGATGGCAATCCGTATATATTGAACATGTTGAAAATTGATTAAGTATCAAAGTCCCAAACGTCACACGATCGGACGGTCACTCGATCGGATGGCAATCCGATCGGGCGGTAATCCGTTCAACGTTCAGATCCTTGAATAGCTTGAGTAAAAGTTTAAGTGTGGAACCAAGTGCAACCCGATCGGATGGTCGGTCGATCGGATAGCAATCCGATCGGACGGCATTCCGTCCCAACAATCTGATCGTCTTGACACTTGATTCTGTTTGAAGTTTTGAACGAGACGTGGTGGTAACTTGTTTAAACAACAGAAACCTCATCTCGTCCCTAGTGACCTGATCGAACAGGAACCACCCTAGTCCGGCCGGTTCACGGTTCGAGACGGTTGTTCATGTTCAAACCTGAAATCAATAGTCTCTTGGATAGAATTCAGATCTGGAACTAACACATCTCTAAGAATGAGTAGAAGGTCAGAACGAGCTTCGATTCTATCAGGTTTTGAGTGCATTGAGTGTAAAAGAGTTGAAAGAAAGTTGGAAAACCTTCTTTCAATCCTTTTAACCATGAATAAGTGTAGATCTATGCAAAAACATTGATTAATCTTATGGAAATCCTTCAGATATAAGTTGTTCTTGGTGGAATGAAGCCAAACCTTGAAGTTCATAAGAACCTCATGATGACATCACCCTAGAACACCTCAAATCCGGTGATTTCACGGTTAAAAGTTAAGATTTAAAGGTGAAAATGATGAAGAAGTGTGTGTAGATCATAGAAGTACAAGATTTAGGTTGGAAACTTACAAGAATCGAGAGAAATCGAGGGAAAAGTGAGCTTGAGCGAGCTGGTCGAGCAGAGGAGCTGTCACATCACAAATGATGTGACAGGTGGGTATTTATAGGGTTTCCCAAAAAGGAAAGTGGGGAAAATGGCTGGTCGATCGGGTGGCAACTCGATCAGATGACAACCCGATCCATGAGTCCGGCGCCATGATTTTTTTCGATTCGTGTGGTGAGCGTTGCGATGCGATAGTATTACCCATTAGTTACACAAAAAATATAACTACTATATCTAACATACAATCACTATAATGAACTTGCATTTAGCGTTCTCGATTCGATTGCGATGTGATAGATTGTGAGGTCGATTGCGATTAACACCTCAACATAAACATAACATGCACAAGTAACACATAAATAGCACACAGACGTAAAACAATATCCAGAACACATAATTCGAGTTGCGATAGCGATAAGCGATAAATCGATCAAACATGCGATTAAATTGCGATTAACCCTTGATTATTAATAGATACTCCACATAATTCAACTAAAGCAATCAAATAAATAGATTCGATTGCAAGTGAAAGAAGTCAAAACAATAGTTGAGCAAGGAGTGACAGATCGCAATTAGCAATCTTTTTCTTCCTTTGACTTCAATCTTGACTTTGAATTTGACTTTTTAAACACGGGGTGTTACAGCCCTCCCCTACTTAAGGGAATTTCGTCCCGAAATTAGGCTTCTGCCGTAACAAACAACTGCGGGTACTTCGCCTTCATGTCGCTCTCGAGCTCCCAGGTGAACTCGGCGCCTCGTTTGCCTTCCCAGCGAATCTTCACAATGGGAATGCATGAGCGTCTGAGCACCTTGGTTTCTCATCCCACGATCTCTACAGGCTTTTCCACGAAGTGTAATGTTTCGTCCACATGTAAGTCCTCAAGAGGGACATGTAATTCCTGGTCGGCCAAGCACTTTCTGAGGTTCGAAACGTGGAAAGTCGGGTGGACGTTACTCAGTTCCTCTAGTAGTTCGAGTCTGTAGGAGTTCGAGTCTGTAGGCCACTTTTCCAATCCTCTCCAGAATCTTAGAGGGTCCGACATATCGAGGCGCGAGCTTTCCTTTCTTTCCGAATCTGATCACTCCCTTCCAAGGTGCAACCATTAGGAGTACGTGATCGCCAACGTCAAATTCAAGGGGCTTGCGGCATCTATCAGCGTAACTTTTCTTTCGGCTCCTTGCTTTCAATAGATTGTCTCGAAGTTGGAGGATCTTATCAGTCGTTTCTTGCAACAGCTCGGGACCGGTAATTTGCGCGTCTCCGATCTCGTGCCATACAATAGGCGATCGACATTTTCTTCCGTATAAAGCCTCAAATGGTGCCATTTGTATGCTAGAATGATAACTGTTATTGTACGAGAATTCGACCAAAGGTAAGTACGCGTCCGAATTACCACCGAAATCTATGACACACGAACGGAGCATGTCTTCAAGGGTACGTATCGTTCTTTCAGTCTGACCGTCGGTTTGGGGATGAAAAGCGGTACTTAGATTAAGAGTAGTACCGAGAGCAGATTGAAACATTTCCCAAAAACACGAGGTAAGCCGACCATCGCGGTCAGAGATGATGTCGCGAGGCGTCCCATGTCGACTGATGATCTCGTTGGTGTAGATTCGGGCTAATCTTTCTACCTTATAGTCTTCTCGTATCTGTAGGAAGTGAGCTGACTTGGTCAAATGGTCAACCACAACCCAAATGCTATCATGACCAGGTTGAGTACGCAGAAGTTTCGTTATGAAGTCCATAGCTATACTCTCCCATTTCCACATCGGGATCTCGGGTTGAACGAGTAAGCCACAGGGCCTTTGATGCTCAGCCTTGACCTTGGAGCAGGTCAGGCATTTCAAAACGTAGATGGTGATATCCTTCTTCATGCCCGGCCACCAGTACTTGTAGCGCATGTCCTGGTACATCTTGGCTGCACCAGGATGAATAGAATATCGGTATTTGTGGGCTTCGTCCATCAGAAGTTGTCGCAAATTTGTACGCTTGGGAATCCAGATTCGATCCAAGTAATGAAAGATACCATTAGACTTATTCTCGAGTTGGGCGCCATCGTTTAGAATTCTTTCCTTCTTCAAAGTTCGCTCGGTAAAACAAGCATGCTGCGCGTCACGGATAAGAGCTTCGAGGTTAAACTGGGCTTGAGTATTACGAACGCTAAGCAAGTAGCTTCGTCGACTGAGGGCATCGGCAATGAAATTTTCTTTGCCTGGATGGTAAGAGATCTCACAGTCGTAATCGTTGAGCAGTTCTACCCACCGGCGTTGGCGCATATTCAGTTCTCTCTGGTCAAAGATATGTTGTAGGCTCCTATGATCGGTGAAGATCGTACACTTGGTACCATAAAGGTAGTGTCGCCAAATCTTTAACACAAAAACAACTGCGCCAAGCTCAAGGTCGTGTGTGGTGTAGTTCTTCTCGTGGATCTTGAGCTGTCGAGAAGTGTACGCGATAACCTTGTCTCGTTGCATGAGGACACAACCAAAACCAAGCTTCGAGGCATCGCAGTAGACCACGAAATTGTCATTTCCGTTGGGCAATGAGAGCACGGGAGCATTGCAAAGCATCGTCTTAAGAGCTTGAAAGGCTTCCTCCTGTTTAGTTCCCCAAACAAAAGGTTTATCCTTATGCGTAAGAGAGGTTAACGGCACAGCGATCTTAGAAAAACATTCGATGAAACGACGATAATAGCCTGCCAGTCCGAGAAAAGAACAGACTTCAGACGGATTCTTGGGTGTAACCTAACACTTAACGGCTTCGATCTTCGCAGGGTCAATGTGGATACCTTGACTATTGACAATGTGACCCAAGAATTGAATCTCCTCTAGCCAAAATTCACACTTGGAGAACTTGGCATAGAGACGGTTTCCCTGGAGTAACTCAAGAACCAAACGTAGATGCTGCGAGTGTTCGGCTTTTGATTTGGAATAGATCAGGATATCGTCGATGAATACGATTACGAAGCGATCAAGGAAGGATTTGCACACTCAATTCATCAGATCCATGAAGACTGCAGGAGCGTTGGTCAAACCAAAAGGCATGACAACGAACTCGTAATGACCATAGCGGGTTCGAAAAGCGGTTTTGGGTATATCCTCCTCTTGAATGCGTAATTGGTGATAGCCTTAGCATAGATCGATCTTCGAGAAACACGTAGCACCTTGTAACTGATCAAATAAATCATCGATTCGAGGCAAGGGGTAGCGATTCTTGATTGTCAGCTTGTTCAACTCCCTATAATCGATACACATCCTGAACGAACCATCCTTCTTTTTGACGAAAAGGACAGGCGCGCCCCATGGAGAGGTGCTACGGCGAATAAAGCCTTTATCAAGAAGCTCCTGGAGCTGAGTTGAGAGTTCTCGCATCTCAGAAGGAGCGAGACGATACGGCGCTTTCGCAACAGGGTTGGCTCCAGGTATGAGGTCGATTCGGAAATCGATATCACGAGTGGGGGGTAAACCTGGTAATTCGTCCGGGAAGACGTTAGGAAATTCACGAACAACGGGGATGTCTTTCACCTCTTTAACTTCCTTTTTCTCTGCTACTACAATGTGTGCCAAGAAAGCTTGGTATTCCTTGCGGAGGTACCTGCTAGCCTGAACACACGACATGAGTTGGAGTTTCTTTGATGCGACTTCACCATAAACACACAATTGATCACCATTAGCGAGCGAGAATCGAATCATCTTATCGAAGCAAACAATTTCAGCATGGTTTTCACGAAGAAAGTCCATGCCTACTATGACGTCAAAACTTCTGAGCTGCATCGGAATAAGGTCGATAGGGAAGATATGATTGTTGAGCTCGAGAGTACAATCACGGAAAACAGAATTTACAGCGACGGTTTTTCTGATGGAAACTTCAACATCGAACGTCGAGGGGAGATGAGCGCGCTTACAATTGAGGAGCTTTTCGAATTCAAGCGATACAAAACAGTTATCTGCTCCAGTATCAAACAAACACGAAGCATATATACCATTCACAAGAAACGTACCATTCACCACGTTGTTATCGGCTTGAGCTTGGCGGACATTGATGTTGAAAGTGTGTCCGCGGGGTGCTGGTGGTTGTTGTTGTTGCTGAGGCTGCTGCTGCTGTGGCTCTTGTTGGACCACTCGGTTCGGGCACATGTTGGTGAAGTGGTTGGGATCACCACACGCTAGCAAGCTCTAGCATTGACCGCGGGTGCCTGGGCCGCTTGATGGCCTTGAGGAGCAGCAATGAGAGCTTGATGAGAAGGAGCTTGACCTTGGGTTGGAGCAGGGTTTTGACGTGGACCTATACGGCAGTTGGTGGTGAAGTGGTCGTACATGTTGCAATGGGTGCAGTATCTGCAGGCGATTCCCACTGGGTGATGATAGGTACAAGTAGGGCAGACCGGATGAGGACTAGTATATGCACACTTTACCGGCGGTGCGTTGGTAACCGAGGCCACTAGTTGGCGGTGTTGATGTTGCTGAGGAGCTGGAACAGCTTGAAGCGGGGCAACATTGGTTACAGCACAGTTCTTGTTGCTGGGACTGCTATTGTTCTTTCTCTTGCATCTTGAAAGCTTGGATGACTGAGGAGCGGTGACAGTTTCAGCAGTTGAAGCAGTGGTAGCTTGATGCAGATTCTTGGGAGCTTTATCCCAGACACCAGACTTGACTCGCTTGTCGTTGATCTCAGCGGCGAGCAAGTAGGTTTCTTCACTCGTCGACGTCTTTGTTGCTTGAACAAAATCAGCCACGCAATCCGGAAGAGCACGGATATACTTCTTGATGGCGATTTCGGGCGTCTTGACTTGGTCCGGACAGATTATACTCAACTGCTTGAAGCGCGCAGTCAAACCAGCGTTGTCACCATCCTTCTGCTTAATATGCCAGAATTCATCCTCCAACTTTTGGCGCTCATGGGGAGGGCATAAATCTTCCATCATTACGTCCTTCAACTCATCCCATGATAGCCTGTAAGCTGCATCATTTCCACGTTTGTTTCTCTCGGCCGTCCACCAGTCTAAAGCGCGAGACTGGAAGACACCAGTTGCGTTGAGAGTACGGAGATTGTCAGGACAGCCACTCTGACGTAGGGTGACCTCGATAGAATCAAACGATTAGAACATGGTCGTAGGACCATCTTCACCAGTAAACTCTTTCGGACCGCAGACTTTGAACTGTTTGAAGCTAAAAGCAGCCTTGGGAGTATCGGTCCTGGACTCTTCAGAAGATTTACCCACATTCTCATATAGTTCACTGAAGATCTGAAGAACATCCTTTACCATATGTTTAGTGATCATAGAGGCGAGGCGTTTATCTGCCTGTTTTCTGCGTGCGGCTTGAGTAGCGCGAGATCCCGATGACGACATTGTCTGCAACAGACAACTTCATAGGACTCAAAACATTATTCGATTATTCCTAGTACAGTCTAGCGATTTTCAATAAAGCTCAGGAACACGTATCCACATAGACACAGAATCACATAGGCACATAAACACATTAGCACATAATCACGTAGAGCACGTAAAGCACAGAAGCACATAAGGCAGTCAGAATACAGAAACCTAACTATATGTTGCATGTATTCCCTATCCTTCACAGCGCGTATAGCGGTAAATTACAGCGATTGCGAGTATCGAGCAGCGATTGCGAATAATGACCAGCGATTTATCAGTGTGGTGCGAATTGCGTGAGTTTTGGCGGAGCGAGAAACGCGAAATCAAAACCATCAGTACCACAGTACTGTTTATCCCAAAACGCTAACAAATCGTCATGTAAATCACATAAATTTCCCATAAAATCGATAAATCACAAAGTTGGGTGCAGCAAATCCAGAATCGAAACACATAAAATTTGAGGATAGATTGTCTTGGGTGTGATAGACGTTGACTACCCAAAGTGATTCGACTATTCTCAAGAACTTTAAGTGCACACTTTGGCTTTCTGGACTGTGCTCTCGCTTCGATTTGAGCGATCGGCACGCATCCTTCCAGTTATAGTGTGGCCTCAAGTCGTTGGAGTCCATCTAGACTTTGGTGATAACTTTGTAAAACCACTTTAAAGAGCAGAACGAGTCATCAAGGTTCGGGTTTCACCTCTAACTCAGCGACTACGTTCCTGTTTGTGTGGCAAAACCACAAGATAGATACGAAGATTTGTGTAACACCACGTAAAATCGTGTCCAATGATGTGTTGACACGTGTAATAAACCCTAATAAAGTCAAGCGTTGACTACGAAGGACTAATTTCGTCAAAAACGAAAACTATGAATATAGAAGGACTGAAAGTGTCAACATGCCTAAACTAGGCCTCTGAGTGACCTTATACGATGTCCGTATTCTCAAATGAGCCACTTGTTGGACGAGAGGAGCTGTCACGGCCCCCGACCCGGTTTGACCCGTTTCAGGAGCCGCGGGACAGAAATCCCGTGGTATTTAATTAATTGAGTTTAACAGCGGAAGTTTATCATCAGGATCTTTTAAAAACTGAAATATTTCCTGATTATTTTATTTCACAACTCGGGATAAAACCCGGTAATTTACAATCTTGAGATTTCACAAAGAAATCTTTTATTTTACAAAACATGTTTCTTTATTTTATACTGAGCCACTTCCTTAAGCTGATAGTGCTTCGCGGCACTTTTCCTGGATCACAACAGATCACCTGAAACATGTTTGAAAAAGGTTTTGTAAGCGGGAAATACTGAGTGAATCATTCTATTTATAAAAACGACTCGTTTGTTATAATTTACAGTATTAAGAGAGATTACAATGTTTCCAGATATCAAACCAACTACCCACAGTACTTGTCACTCGAACATCCATCGGTAGCCTCTTTGCCCGATGGTGTCTGTGACTATGGTCATATCACTCATTGGCTAACTCGTTGTCCAATAGTGACGGTTATCAAGTAATGTATACAAAACCCCACATACCGGCTGTAACTTGGTGATTACAAAGACTTAATCCCTGTAATTATAACTTTGAAATAAACATGCTTTTGTAAATAGATTTGATAAAAAGAGAATGACTCACATTGCAGATTTAATTTGAGCAGAGCCTAGCCTACTGATTAGCCTTTTAACCTAAATTAATAACAGGCACACAATTCGGTTAGTAACTTAATACAGCATTTACGATAACTCACGAGATTAAACCTTCACATCGAATGACAAAGTGCGATACTTAAACATCCATTGAAATAACAACGAATGACAAAGCATAAACCCTAATGTGGGCAGCACTTAAACATCCATTGGATAGTTTAATCAATCGGACATTGAATCGTATCAGCGATTGAGTTATTACCCTGATTGCGGCGGCGATTAGTGATCTGTGTGTGTTTATTTAGACTGTTTCTATTATAACTCAATGCACAATTTGAATTTGAACGTCGCACAGAAGCTAGAAATCAAGTCCCAAAGTCTGCTATTTATACATGAAATTGGCCAGGCTTACGGACCGTAAGACTTAACCCTTACGGTCCGTAAAGGACACCTAATTTTTATAGAGTAGCCACGTCTGGGACTAGCCTAGCTGAGTCAGTAGTTTCGTAAATTTCAAATTTGACAGCGTTTTATGTAGATAATCGTTAACTAGGGTTTACCCCCCCTGAGTTTTAGGGGCCCTGATCCTGATTCTGTTTGTTCTGAAAATTTTAGGGTTTGCGTAGAATCACTTGGGTGTCTCAATTAGGGTTTCCTATTGGTAAAATTAATTTAATAGATATGACTTTTGATGAGAGTTGTTACATTCTCCCCACCTTAATAAAAATCTCGTCCTCGAGATTTACTGGAATAATTGAGGATACTTTCTCTTCATTTCTGATTCTAGTTCCCAAGTGTATTCAGCTCCTCTCTTTGAATCCCATTTTACTTTAACTAGCACTAGTCGTTTGTGCTTGAGAAACTTCACTTTTCTGTCTTCTATCTGAAGAGGTTTCTCAACAAATTTTAACTTTTCGTTTACCTCTATATCTTGGAGAGGTACTACCAAAGATTCGTCTGATAGACATTTCTTGAGATTGGATACATGAAATACATCATGTACTCCAGCTAACTCTTCTGGTAGTTGTAAACCATAAGCAACTGGTCCTATACGTTGGATTACTGGAAATGGTCCTACGTACCTTGGACTTAGCTTTCCTTTCTTACCTAATCTAACAACTCCTTTCCAAGGGGAAACTTTCAACAGTACTTTGTCTCCAACTTAGAATTCTAACGGCTTACATCTATTGTCTGCATAACTCTTCTGGCGATCCCGAGCCGTCTTTAGTCTTTCCTTGATTTGAGTAATCTTATCAGTCGTCTCTTGCACTATTTCAGGACCTGACAATTGACTTTCTCCTATTTCTGCCCAACAAACTGGAGTTCTGCACTTTCTTCCATACAGTGCTTCAAATGGGGCAGCTTCGATGCTTGAATGATAACTATTGTTATAGGAGAATTCAATTAATGGTAAGTGATCATCCCAGTTTCCACCAAAATCTATCACACATGCTCGGAGAATGTCTTCTAGAGTTTGGATTGTCCTTTCACTTTGCCCGTCTGTTTGTGGATGATATGTCGTGCTTAGGTTTAGTCGAGTTCCCATTGCTTGCTGGAAACTTTTCCAGAAATGAGAAGTGAAACGACTATCCATATCCGAAACAATGGAGAGTGGAACTCCATGTAAAGATACTACTTCATCTACATACAATTTTGCAAATCTTTCCATGCTAAAGGTTTCTTTTATAGGCAGAAAGTGAGCAGATTTGGTTAATCAATCCACAATTACCCAAATCGCATCATTACCTTTTCTGGTTTTGGGTAACTTAGTAACAAAATCCATTGTTATAAGTTCCCATTTCCATACAGGCATCTCTAATTGTTGTAGTAGACCTGAAGGTTTCTGGTGTTCTGCCTTAACTTATGAACAAGTAAGACACTTAGAAACATATCTAGCTATATCCTTTTTCATGCCTATCCACCAAAAATTCTTTCTTAAATCTTGGTACATCTTATTGTTTCCTGGATGCATAGTATACCTAGATTTATGGGCTTCTTCTAAAATCTTTTTCTTAATTCTCCCTGCTTAGGTACCCAAATTCTGCTTTTGTGGAATCTCCAAATTCCATTCGCTCCTTGCTCTAATTCTTTTATTCGTCCCTTCATTCCTTCAGCATCATCTTGGATTGCTGTTTCCTGAACATTCTTTATTTGTTCCATTAAATCTTATTGTAGATTTAATCTGAGAGCACGAACTCGTCTTTGGTTCTCATGATACTTACGACTTAAAGCATCTGCAACTACATTTGCCTTTCCTTCGTGATACTGAATATCACAGTCGTAGTCGCTTAAAATTTCCATCCACCTCCTTTGTCTCATGTTTAACTCTTTTTGCCCAAATATATATCTTAAACTCTTATGATCTGTATAGATAGTAAATTTACTTCCGTACAGATAATGTCTCCAGATTTTCAGGGCAAAAATTACGGCTCCTAACTCTAAATCATGTGTCGTATAATTTTCTTCGTGCTTTTTCAATTGCCTTGAAGCATATGCAATTACCTTCTTGCGTTGCATAAGCACACATCCAAATCCTAGTTTTGAAGCATCACAATATACTTCAAAATCTTCAGTTCCTTCTGGTAAGGCTAAGATTGGAGCATTGGTTAATTTATGTTTCAAGATCCTAAAAGCTTCTTCTTGTTTAGGTCCCCAATCAAATTTAACTACTTTACAGGTTAGCTTAGTTAATGGTATAGCTATCTTGGAAAAATCCGTAATAAATCGTCTATAATATCCAGCTAAACCTATAAAACTTCTAATTTCCATTGTAGATTGTGGAACCTTCCAATTGGTAATTGCCACTATCTTAGCAGGATCTACATGGATACCTTCGTGATTTACCATGTGACCTAAGAATTGCACTTCTTGCAACCAAAATTCACACTTCGAGAATTTAGCGTACAGTTTTTCTTTTCTTAACAAAGTTAAGAGTACATGCAAGTGCTGACAATGTTCGTCCTGACTTTTGGAATAAATAAGTATATCGTCTATGAAGACAATTACAAATTTATCCAAGTACGGTTTACAGATCCTATTCATCATGTCCATGAATGCGGCAGGAGCATTCGTTAACCCAAAGGGCATGACTGTAAACTCGTAATGACCATACCTAGTTCTAAAAGCAGTCTTAGGTATGTCTTCTTCTTGTACCTTCAATTGATGATATCCGGAGCGTAAATCTATCTTAGAAAAATATTTAGCTCCTTGAAGTTGATAAAAAAGATCATCAATCCTAGGTAATGGGTATCGATTCTTAATAGTAACCTTATTTAATTCTCTATAATCGATACACATTCTCATTGAACCATCCTTTTTCTTTACAAACAACACTGGTGCTCCCCAAGGGGATGAGCTAGGTTGTATGAATCCTTTACTTAGTAATTCATCTAATTGCTTTTTCAGTTCTAACATTTCTGTGGGTGCTAACCGATAAGGTGCCTTAGCTATCGGTATTGTTCCTGGAATTAAATGAATCCTAAATTCTACCTCCCTATCTGGTGGTAATCCTGGTAATTCTTCTGGGAATACCTCAGGGTATTCTGAGACTACAGGAATTTCCTTAAGTTCTTTTCCCTTAGTACTAATGATTACTGAAATCATATATACTATTCCTTGCTTTCGTTCATAACAAGCAACTTTCATTACTGATATGAACTTCATGGGTTTACGTGGTTTATCTCCTGTAATCATGATTACTTTTCCAGTAGGTGCTTGAATTTCTATGGAATTCTTATCACAAAGAATTCGAGCATGGTTGGCTATTAACCAATCCATTCCTAACACAACATCGAATTCAGCTAATTTCATAGGTAACAGATTTGCAGCAAATTTATGACCTGAAAGTCCTATTTCTATATTTTGCAAAACCTTATCTATTTTAACTGAATTCCCATCAGCCGTTTCGACTGTAAAAATCTGCCTAATGTTGGTTAAGGGTATATTAAGAGCTTGGCATAATGAAATATTGATAAAACTTTGGTTTGCACCAGAGTCAAATAATACTTTGGCGTAAATGTTGTGAACTAGGAACGTACCAGCTATCACATCTGGAATCATCTCGGCTTCCTGAGTAGTTAACTGAAATGCTCGGACATTCTTCTTAGTAGCTCCGTCGGCTGTCTTGGCTTTGTTGTCTGCTGGTTTGATTAATTTAGGGCATTCTGGCTTAAAATGTCCTGTTTCTCCGCAATTATAGCAGACTCTTGTTTTCTTTCTACATTCCTCTTCACGATGTCCTACCATTTTACAAAAATTGCAGGTTACACTACATCTTCCAAAATGTTTCTTTCTGCAATTCCTGCAAAACGGCGGATTTGAATATTGCCCTGTTCCTCTTTTCTTGAAGCTGTTATTATTACCCATACGAAATCCTTGGGTAATTTTCTGAGCTAGTTCCTTCTTTCTGTTTTCATCTTGCGTGCGTACCAGTTCGTCAGTTAGGGTATTGGCTAATTCCACAGCATCGTCAATCGTACGAGGTCTCGTAGCTTTAACGATGTTACGGATTTCATTAATCAGTCCCCAAATATAGCGAGAAATGAGTACCAGTTCTGGCGAAGCCAGTGTTGGTACCACTCTAGCATATTCAAAGAATGTCGAAGTATAACTGCGACAATCTACACCCATCATTCTATGGTTTAAAAACTTATTTGCCATTTGATCTTTTTCATATTCAGGACAGAATTTTCTTTCTACAAGATTCTTAAATCCTTCCCAGTTCATGGCATAAGCTATCATTCTTCCTTTTGCTTGTAACACCGTGTTCCACCATTCTAGCGCCCCTTCTTTAAAAAGGTTTGACGCATACATGACCTGATCATCCTGAACACAATTACTTATGGCAATTACTGTCTCGGTTTTCTCTAACCAACGCAGTGCCGCAGTCGCTCCTTCATTGCCTGCAAACTCAGTGGGTTTACAAGCAAGAAATTCTTTATAAGTGCAACCAGGTGTTGCAGCTTTCATTTTCTTAAGGAGCGGAGCTTGCCGTGGTTCATTATCATGATTAACATGATGATTGCCTCCGTTTACACTATTACTGAAGTTATCTTCAGAAATACGTTTGCTAGGAACGATTTGTTGAGGTTCTATTGGATTTTTAACAGCAGCAACGAATGCTGGAATAGCATTGGCTATCCCTTGAGCAACGATATTTTCTATATCCTGCCTAGTCATATATTGATCCCCCGGTTGTTGCTCAGATTGATTAATCTCATTAACTGGTTCATTATTAGCGTTTTCCATCTGATAATTAATATATATAATTTATTAGTATCAAATAAATAACAATTACACAAAACAATTATACAGAGTTCATAATACCAATATAGCCAAAACTATCGATTTCTCGATTTCCATTTATATTTAATAGTATGCACCAATACATACCATTATCTTACAAAGTTTTATTTGTAGTTATTTTACAGATTGATTTTACTTATTACTATTACACCACTACAGTTCCATAAATCCCCTATATTTTGTCAGTTGATTGTCTAGTAACGGCGTTCCCTCTTATCGTAATTCCAGGAGATTTGTCCCCCAATCTCTTGGATCCTATTCCCAGTATCTATTAGTTCTTCACCAAAGCGAAGTTCAGCCATATTCTCGTTACTCATTGGTGGATTTGGTAAAGGTTCTGGATTGAACTGAGGAAAAAGCTTATAGGGATGGTTTTGTAACTGTATTTCATTAGTCAACCATTCGTCTATTTGCGAGTGGATTGAAGGGTTTGGAATAGCTGGTTCTAAATTCATTGGTAGTTGTGTTTCAAGGGAATGAATAAAATCAATTTCATTAACAGGCTTAATAGTATCATAGCTTGTCAATATCAGATCTAGCTCTTCCTGAGATGGTAACCCCTCAATTTGCCTAGAGCTTTCCCCAATTTCCATTTCTTAGGCTTGGGTTTCTTGAGAGGTAAAGCGTTGAATTCTATAGGTTCTTCTATGTCTGGTATATATCTATTGAAATCTCTGGAAACCTCTATTCTTACCAGATAAAGATTTAAATTCTGAAGGGCGTCAGACAAGTCACTCATGCTGTTTAAATATGCAAAACAATCAAAATTTATTAAGTCAAAATTTTATAACAAAATTTCATGGAAAACCTTTTTAAATATTATTTCATATTGGTTAACTACCATGATAACTGAAAATTAAAACACACTAAGGTTTACTTATTTATTTACTGAATAAGGTTTCTAGACTGTAGTTAATCTGGGTGCTAAAACTTTGAGTCAGATTATTTTAAAAATTTGTATTTACTGCTACAGTGGCTAGCATATAAAGATTTGCCCATACTGTACACAATTAATCAGATAATAAAACACATAATCACAAATAGCAATTAAAAAAAAATTAAGTATTTTCTAAATACTTAATTGGCTTAAATCAGTGGCTCTGATACCACCTTTTTCTGTCACGGCCCCCGACCCGGTTTGACCCGTTTCAGGAGCCGCGGGACAGAAATCCCGTGGTATTTAATTAATTGAGTTTAACAGCGGAAGTTTATCATCAGGATCTTTTAAAAACTGAAATATTTCCCGATTATTTTATTTCACAACTCGGGATAAAACCCGGTAATTTACAATCTTGAGATTTCACAAAGAAATCTTTTATTTTACAAAACATGTTTCTTTATTTTATACTGAGCCACTTCCTTAAGCTGATAGTGCTTCGCGGCACTTTTCCTGGATCACAACAGATCACCTGAAACATGTTTGAAAAAGGGTTTGTCAGCGGGAAATACTGAGTGAATCATTCTATTTATAAAAACGACTCGTTTGTTATAATTTACAGTATTAAGAGAGATTACAACGTTTCCAGATATCAAACCAACTACCCACAGTACTTGTCACTCGAACATCCATCGGTAGCCTCTTTGCCCGATGGTGTCTGTGACTATGGTCATATCACTCATTGGCTAACTCGTTGTCCAATAGTGACGGTTATCAAGTAAGGTATACAAAACCCCACATACCGGCTGTAACTTGGTGATTACAAAGACTTAATCCCCGTAATTATAACTTTGAAATAAACATGCTTTTGTAAATAGATTTGATAAAAAGAGAATGACTCACATTGCAGATTTAATTTGAGCAGAGCCTAGCCTACTGATTAGCCTTTTAACCTAAATTAATAACAGGCACACAATTCGGTTAGTAACTTAATACAGCATTTACAATAACTCACGAGATTAAACCTTCACATCGAATGACAAAGTGCGATACTTAAACATCCATTGAATTAACAACGAAAGACAAAGCATAAACCCTAATGTGGGCAGCACTTAAACATCCATTGGATAGTTTAATCAATCGGACATTGAATAGTATCAACGATCGAGTTATTACCCTGATTGCGGCGGCGATTAGTGATCCGTGTGTGTTTATTTAGACTGTTTCTATTATAACTCAACGCACAATTTGAATTCGAACGTCGCACAGAAGCCAGAAATCAAGTCCCAAAGTCTGCTATTTATACATGAAATTGGCCAGGCTTACGGACCGTAAGACTTAACCCTTACGGTCCGTAAGGGACACCTAATTTTTATAGAGTAGCCACGTCTGGGACTAGCCTAGCTGAGTCAGTAGTTTCATAAATTTCAAATTTGACAGCGTTTTATGTAGATAATCGTTAACTAGGGTTTACCCCCCCTGAGTTTTAGGGGCCCTGATCCTGATTCTGTTTGTTCTGAAAATTTTAGGGTTTGCGCAGAATCACTTGGGTGTCTCAATTAGGGTTTCCTATTGGTCAAATTAATTTAATAGATATGACTTTTGATGAGAGTTGTTACAGGATCCGTTTGCGTAATTATTTGAACGTTTGCGCAATGAAGGGTTAAAAGTGTCAACATGTTAATTCTTACCTCTGAGTGACCTTTTAACAAACCGAGAGCTTCATAATGTTTGATTATATTCCCGGGAATGCCTAATATTGGCCATTCAAGGCTTTTATGCCAATAAGTGAAGTTGCGCGCAAGTTTGTAAGTTAGAGGGGTTAAAAGCGTCAACATGTTTAATTACACCTCTGAATGACCTTTTAACAAACCCGAAGTATTATGTTGTGCAATCATACTCTCGAGAATTCTTAACATTAGCTACATAGGGCTTTGATGCTATTAAACGATGATACGCGCAAGTTTTCGCGTTAAAGGGACCAAAAGCGTCAACGTCAAAAATACACCTTTGAGTGACCTTTTAAGCGAACTGGAGCATTGTAATATTTGAGTATACGCTCGGGAATGCCTATTATGGGCCATGGAAGGCTTTGATATCAATAAATGATATTACGCATCACTTTGTGCGTAAAAAGGACTATAAACGTCAACATGCGAATCTATGCCTTAAAGTGACCTCCTAAACGAAACGGGAACTCCGTAATGCTCGGTATTACTTCCGGGCATGCCTAAGATTGGTCACTAATGATAATTATACCTTATATTAACATAATACATAATATATATGAAGTTTTGTGCCAAAAATGTCATAAAAGAAAGTTAAGGATGGCACTTATGAAGGACAGAGACCAAATTCAACATTCTGCCAAACTTAAAATATGGGCCGCACCCTTTGTCGAGCCACGTAGGCCTGAACCCTCTTGTTACACGGGCCGCGTGGCCCATGCCAGCTCCAAAACAATTGCTTGCAGCCCAAACTTACTGCTTATCTCAATTGTTTCGAATCTATGGGCTGCAAACCGACTTAAGACACGTAATTAGGCACTTGTCATCATCTTAGGGACCCTCCAAACACCTGGAATGATCTCAAGATTCACCTAAAACCTATAAATAGGATGAAAGTTCATCCATTTCATTGCACTTCATTCTATCATCTCCTCTCTCTTGTTCTGGAGCCTCCTAATCTGAATAGGGAATTCTTTTTAGTAGAAAAGATAGCTAGGACCTTTTGTAAGTGTCTTAGCCCTCTCTTTAGTCCAGTTTTATAATTTAAAAACCAAAAAGTCAAGTTATCATAAATTAACTTTGACTTTCGGTTTAAACTCAAATGGTCCAGCCACTGTTCGAAATGAATGTGGTTATGTGGCCATAGTTAGGTATGTGATTAACCCTTAAAAGGGCACCTCCTAATTCTTTCGTTTGCTTAGTTAATTGTCGGGTCAAACCATTTACTTAAAAAGTCAAACTTGGTAGAATTATGAATAATAATTAAAACCAATGATGCAGAGGTTATAAATTATATTTGAACACTCTAATAACTTGGTAATTATTATTAGAACATGTCTAAACATGTTCAACCTCACAATTCTGAGTTTAGGGTCGGTTCGCAACCGAAAGTCGCAAACGCTTGACTTTTGCTTTGACTTTCAGTTCTGACCCAATCTTGCTTAAATCCTTTATGTTTTAAGCTTCCATTAGGACCGTATTATGTTGTAATATAACCCCCTAAGGTTATATTACCTGGTCCTTAGTATTTTGAATTATATGCTCATGTCCGTTATTATGCTTATAAATGCCCATTTTTCCCTTTTGACATATAAGCAAGATTTTTAGAAATGTGAGAGGACAAAAACCTTTGTTACTGATATATAAGTGGTGTGTCGATTAATCATGTTTCGGCTTCTATACCGAGCCCATATGTATGACAAACAAGTAAAACAGTATACAAGATTTTATTAAGGATTGTCCCAAGTTATAAATGGTTTCGTGCCTTGTGCGCCTAAATCAATTTTCATAAACTCTTTTCAAAAGAGTCAGTTAATTGTATTTACCAGTGAAAACTGACGTATTTTCCAAAGGCTAAGTGACAGGTACTATTCGTAATAGGCTGGGAGTTGCTCCGCATCAAAATAGAGGATCTTGCAAATCCTTAAAGATGCCTTAAAGTCTGCTAAACTTCATTTTTATACATTCTGTAATGATCCTCCTGTGGATTTGATATTACATGCTCGTCTATAATAAATACTTTGATATTTTCAGACATTTGAGTTTGTAATAATATTTTATATTCCAATACTTCCGCTGTGCTATTCTATGTATGTTTGACCATGGTGATATCAACTACGTCACGATAATCCCCACTGGGCCCACCGGTAATATGTGGAAATATCGGGGTGTGACAATTTGCGTCGAAGTATGGTTTTCACTCCTGTTTCAACGCAAACTCCCTTGTTTTAGAGTAAGAATAGCAATTCGAACGAGCAATCTTGGTCAAGAGTTTGCGGTTTTCACACTTAATCTTAACCAGAGCATCTGTTTGTGAGAAATCAGCCTCAGGAAAGGTCGATCTTGCGCAGAACTGTAGTATGCGAGGTTCGCGCAAGTGTGTAGTGTACAGCGAGTTCGAGCGAGAAATAGCGAGCAAGTATAACACCTCGAAAATTTGTGTTCAATAGAATAACGACACGTGTCATGTAAGACAAAAATATTATAAACCCGGATCCAATTAAAGATGTATGGCAGAATTTAAAAGTGTCGTCATGTTAAATTTATACCTCTGAACGACCTCATTATGAATCCCAAGACCCTAATATGAATAATAAACATCTGGTATACATTCAAATCCGGTGATTTCTAGCAATAATTGATTCATAATTGCAAGAGTGTAATCCTACGAAGAAATGCACGACAAACCTTCGTTTATGGGTTTTTCTTTAAAGTCCATGAAAACATTGCAACATGGTAGGGTACATAACTGTTCAAGCCTGTTGTAGAGGCCCCAAACTGATAATTCATGACCCAAAATCGTTTTACCTAAGTTGCCCTTTCAAAGCTCGAAAGATCAAAGATTTTTGCCTTCTGCAAAGGGCTTACGGATCGTAAGCCACCCCCTTACGGTCCGTAAGGGTTGCCCAACGACAGTAAATTTGGTTGTAGGCTGTTTTGAGCGTTTAACCTACTTAGAAAGATATTTTCTCATCCATGGACGAACCCTACATGCTTTTAGACCTTAGGGGCACTTGTAAATGATCTGGGAACAACGCTAGACTTGGTTGTCATGATCACAAGCCCTCAAGAACACTATAAAAGGCCCTCATGTTGAAACCTTTTGATCACACCTTCCATCTGCATTCTTGAAGACTTCTGGAGCTCCAAAGCAGACCCAAGTCATCCCTAGTCGTGCATAGGACTTTGGTAAGTACCCTTGACCTTCCTTAATTGAGTTTTTACTTAGTTTTAGCCTAAAAGTCAAACCGTCGTAATTACCGTTTGACTTAGCGATTAATCATTAATGGTCCAGTGATTAGTCGAATTGAAGGTAGTTATAAGTTGGTAATTATGTGGGCATTAAACCCTTAAAAGGGCACCCTCTGATTCCCGCTCTAACTAGACCATTTGTCGGGTCAAAGTTGATTAGAAAAAGTCAACAGAATGCTAATCTTCGAATTAACGCATAATTAACAATGCAGAAGGCATGTAACCTATTTTATCACTCATATAACTTAGTAATAAATGTAAGAACATGTCTAAACATGTTCGACCCGACAATTTTCTGTTTAGACCCGGTTCGGAACCGAAAGTCGCAAAACTTTGACTTTTGCATTGACTTCAGTTCTGACCCGATTTAGTATGATTTGAAAATGCCTTAGAGCTTCCTTAGGACCAGACTACATGTTGGTATAACCCTCTGTGGTTGGTTCATTGATTACCCGAGTCGTTTACATGTTTCCGTTAAATTGCCTAATGTTGACCAATATGCCCTTTTGGCCATAAAACGAGAATTTTGGATATGTGAAAGGACAAAAATCTTTATTATTGATTTATAAGCATGTCCCTAAAGTTTCATATCAGTTCGAGGTCCAGAATAGGAGTTATGCTAATTAGCGCGTTTAAGAAGCTTTTTGTTAATTAAACGGCGCAATTAGCATAAAGCCTATCTAAACCCAATTTTGACACCAAACCTTTTACCCACTGATGTACTATAATATTTTGGGATTTTTTAAATATTTTTAATTATTTTTAACCTGCTCATAACCTAAGGTTATGGCATTGATTCGGTAAATACCGATTATACCCTTTTCGGGTATAAAATGAGTTCTACATAGTATTTTGACGCCAATCCAATTGCTACCGATTTTATATAATAAATTTAGTATTTTGAACTTTATAACCTGATCAGAAAACTCCGATTTCTTGTATAACCGGAAATAGCTTAAAATGGCTTTTAAGCGTATTAAACGCATAGTTTGGGTTTAAAACCATTTTGTCATAAAAGACTTATTACCAACTGATATGACCAGTTAAAATAAGTGATTTTTCTGATGTATTCAGACCCGAATCTCAGAATTATAAATAATCTCTTTTATAACCTTTAAAATGACCAAAATACCCCTACGAGGCTTAAATTAAGGTTAAACTCGTTTTAGGGATAATGGAAGGTATCCTACTGATATCACAACATAATTAAGGCATATTAACTTAGGAAACCTGTATATGACTCTCATGGTTACCCGTTACGCTTATGGCGCGTTCGGTTCGGTTTATGTAACTAGTTTGCACAAATTAGCCGAAACGGGTCAAACCTTATCATTTTTATCTCAAAATCCAGAATGTGTTTAGATTACCCATATTATACAAGTCTTCAAACTTGTCGGGTCTAAATCACATTCTATTCCGGTCTTCGCTTAATCACGCGTTCGAACCGTATCTTTCTTTAAAACTAACCGGTCTAAGTTTAGGCTTAATTAAAGACCCGTTAGGATTCTAATAGGTTATTATAAACCTTCGTTCCAGAATAGGAGGCCCGGTAAAAGCTACACGCACTTGCTTATTGTGATTATTACTTTGCAAAGGTAAATACTTTTAACTTATTTTCCCTATACGGGCTTGGGGTATGGTATATAAAATACCGCTTGGTTCGGGCATTGAATCTTTAATCGAATAGAGGTTAAACCATTGATATGCTCCATTTTGAAATGTTTTGTTTGCTTAAAGCCTTTGGGGGGTTAATGACCATGTCCCGGATATCCTTGGCATCATCTTACGAGATGGCCACAACCTAAGCACGGGGTGTAGGCGTACACCCGTCAGTGCCAAAATAAATAATGTGGTGTGTCTATTGATCTTTAACCCGGTCTACGGATCGGGCTACTGAACGCATAAGGAACATGTAATTCTTTTACAAGATTATATTCAAATAATTATCCCAAGTTATAAAGAGTTTGTGCCACCTGCATTCAAATCAATTTTATTAAACCTTTTCAAATGAGTCAGTTAATTGTATTTACCAGTGTAAACTGACGTATTTTCCCCAAAAGGTTAAGTGCAGGTACTACGCGAACTAGGCTGGCTTTCTCCTAGCGTCCACAATAAGTCTCGCAAGCTTGGATGTCAAAACTGTTGAACAATGTTTCCATTTTATTTTTGATCCACCTGTGGATTACATTCGACTGTTTGTGATACTTGATATTACAATATTATGCGGTTGAAATATATCTATCTTTTGCTTCCGCTGTGCATTTAAATATTGTGTTGTTTGACCATGATGATATCAACTACGTCACGATACTCCCCACCGGGCCCACCGGTAATACGTGGAAATATCGGGGTGTGACAGGTTGGTATCAGAGCCAACATTGAGTGAATTAAACACTAGCCTTTTGTGTTTAATCTCAATGACACAATTGCACATTCCTAAATTTTCGAGTCTAGACAAAGAACTTAGGACAAATCCAAATTGGTTTTTAAATTTTAACCTTGTCCTTTATATTTCTTGTTGTATCTTTTATTGTTAACAGGAAATATGCCGCCAAGATTCAGAAGAGGAGGAAGAGGCAAGGGGCCAATCACCGCCCCTAACGATCACGAAGCCGGGACTTCTCACCGGCGAACTCCTTCCACTACAATGAGTGCCGATCCACAAGGAAACAGGAGGAACCTTTTTGAGCCCCCTAGACGGTCTGTCTCGCACAATTCAACACCTCCCTATCGTAACTCCTATGGGCCACAGTCAGAAAACGAGCCCGATAACCCACAACCTTCATATATACCTCTCCAGCGATCCCTTTCGCACAATTCCTTTGGCAACCCCACTCCTGTTTTTCAGGGCCGGTTTAATCCGGCAAACTATATTCAAGAACCAGTGGGTTTTAACCCATTGGGACCGGAGGATCACTTTTCCGGCGATAACGCCATAGATATGGATGAGGACACCGACCCTATGGAGCCTGCAACCGGGACCCCCAACGATCCTATTGAGGTCTCTGATGGTTCATCCTTTAACGGATCACCCTACGGTGGTCCAGACAGTTTCCAGGCAAGGTTTAACCAGCATGAATGGTACTTCACACCTTCTCACCATTCATCGCCCCACCAACAGCAACAGCAGCAGCAGGATCCCTCCGGGGACTCGCGATTCATGGCAGTCACGCCACCGCCTCCACCGCCGCCAGTTCATCAAGCACCTCCAGAACCACCAAGGCGTAGGAGGACAGGCGCGCGAATATCCGCGCGTGGGGGGGATTTTCACTTCAGCACCCCTCATCACTCTAGTGGCAGTCATTATCCGCCACTCCATGAAGACCCGCAAATGGGTGGGCCTTCAAACCCAGTTGCACCACAGCCACCACCAATGGGTTTTGATAACCCGATTCCTGCTTATACAGGTTCAACAAGGTACAATCCGTTTGAGCAGCCGGCTCACACAAACTATAATTATGCTGAGGCAGATCCGTACCTTGTGGCGGCAAACTACAATGCCCTCCACCTAGAAGGACCATATGGAGCTCCTTGGGGAGTTGGATACCCAACTCATGGGTACCAAGTACCTGCTCAACCACCGATTCGGCAACAGTTGCAGCCACCACGATTTTCCCCACCAGAAGAGGAGGAAATCCTGCAAAGACTTAGTCGGGTGGAACATGAGTTCCAAGAGGAACGTAGGAACAACAGGGGTTTCCTCAAGGGCCTTGCGAGCTTGCTAAAGGGGAAGAAGAAGAGGGATCATTAAATCCCTATATGTACTGTTGTATTTTCTATTTCAATCAAGTCCCTGCGTGGGCATTTATCTGTGTACTTAGTCCCTGCGTGGACTTGTCTTTTTAGTCCCTGCGTGGACATCTATTCTAGTATTTGGCCCCTGCGTGGGCAAATTGTTTCTGTTAAAAGTCCCGTTTAGGGCAATGTGTAATCCTTTTAAAAATTAATGGAATATTAAGTTTATAAATTTCATTTTTGCCATTATATGCATGAATACATTATACATGAAATAAAAAAAAATCATTCCTTTTAAAAATAATCTGCCTAGTTAAATATTAACTAAGAATTTTAAAGGTATAACCTAGCCTGCATGTCATTATAAGACTTGGCCAAGATGGTAAGACCTGTTTAAAAGATTCGGATCCCTGTTAACATCTGAAAACATGTTAGCGCTCCTGGCAGACATGATTCATTAAAAATCACACACGTCATTCTTATATAAGGATTCTTAAAAGATTCCTAACCTAACCTAATGATCTATAAATCATGGGTTTAAATCATCAATTAAGATGATCATATGTTGACCATACATTGGTAATATAGTGCCTACGGGCCATACTTATTGTCATATAAGACAAAAGACAGTAGTAGTCTACGACTCCCTGTCAGAAAGAGGTAAAGAACTATGTTCAAACCTTCATGCCTTGATTCTCTGAAATCATGGCTTATAATTTAAAAATGTCCTTGTGACTAGGCCTTTTGTGCTACTAATAAAATTGTTATTGTTTTATAATTAGGATAAGCTATAGTAAAAATCCTAAATAGGTATGATTTACAAATTAACCAAATATGGCCTGTGTTACCATGGTTAATGAATTGCCATAAAAGACAATTCCATAATAAACTCCCAAATAAATGATTGTCAATATCTTATGTAACAGTTCAAGATATAATGGCTGACTCGGATGAAATTAATAGTCACCCAAGGGAGAATCAGAATGACGCCCGAATTAATATTGCGGGTGCTGAACTGCAAGCGTTAATAGACAACGCTGTTACGAAAGCCATAGAGCGGCAGTATCAGGAATATAGCGGGACTCGAAGTAGGACCCTATCTGCACCGCATTCAAAGCCTAAGACTCATTCTGAGGCTCACAACAAGCCTCCCTCCAAGAAGGAAGAACCAAAGAAAGTTGATGACGATCGTCAGTCCTCAAATCAGCAAAGTGTCCCATCTCAAAGGAACGTACTGAATCAAGGACCCCGTGATAAGGGTTGTTCCTACAAGTATTTTGTTTCATGCAAACCCAGGGATTTCACCCAGGAGAAAGGAGCTATAGACTGCATGACGTGGTTGGATGAGATGGACACCGTGGTTGATATCAGCGGGTGCGCTGAGAATGATGTGGTAAAGTTTGTTTCTCAATCGTTCAAAGGTGAGGCCTTAGCCTGGTGGAGATCTTTGATCCAAGCTACAGGGAAAATCCCAATGTACAATATGACTTGGGAACAGTTTGTGTCGTTGATCAAGGAGAACTACTACCCTCAGCATGAGGTAGAGAAGACTGAATCGGACTTTCTGTCATTAGTTATGAAGAATCTGGATTGCCAAGCTTACCTTACGAGCTTTAATACAATGTCAAGGTTGGTTCCTTATCTGGTGACCCTGGAACCCAAAAGAATAGCTCGTTTCATTGGGGGCTTAGCCCCAGGGATCAAGGCAAGTGTAAAAGCCTCTCGGCCAGCTACTTTCAGATCTGTAGCTGATATATCCTTGTCCCTCACACTGGACGCGGTCAGACAGAGATCGTTGAGGAACGTGGATGTCGAGAAAAGAAAGCGTGAAGATGACAATTCACGACGGTCAGATAAGAAGCACAGCGGAAACAATGACCACAAGAAGGGGTCAGGTTCTAAGAAGGATGGGCATCAATCTGGAGATAAGCCCAAGTGTAAGATTTGTCAGAAGCACCACTTTGGGAGGTGCAGACTTGACACAAAATCCCAATCTCAACCGAGGCCGTGTGGGATTTGCAAATCTTCAGAACATAAAACCCTAGAGTGCAAGAAACTGAAAGACGCAACGTGCTACAGTTGCAACGAAAAAGGGCACATTAAGACAAATTGCCCAAAATATGCAAAGAAAGCTGATGAAGGAAAGAAGACCAATGCTAGGGTCTTCAGGATGGATGCAAAGGAAGCTGTGCAGGACGACAATGTGATCACAGGTACCTTCCTTATAAATAATGATGTTTATGCGAGAGTGCTATTTGATTCAGGAGCTGATAAATCATTTGTAGATAATAAGTTTTGCAAATTGCTGAATTTACCTGTAAAGACCTTAAGTGTGAAATATGAGGTGGAATTAGCAGATGGCACCTTGGAAACCGCCTTAACCATATTAGATGGATGTTTTATATCCATTAAGAACCACTCTTTTCCTTTGTCCCTACTTCCTTTGAAGTTAGCCGGTTTTGACATCGTTTTAGGCATGGACTGGTTATCTCATAACCAGGCCCAGATTGTCTGCAATAAGAAGCAAGTGGTGATCAAGACTCCATCTGGTGAATCACTTACCATTCAGGGAGATACTCAGTATGGACTGCCTAAGGAAGTGACTATGCTCAAAGCCTCTAAGTGTTTGAAGAAGGGTTGTGTCATCTACATCGCACAAGTGACTATTGACGAGCCGAAACCTAAGATTGAGGATATCCCCGTCATTTCTGAATACCCTGAAGTTTTTCCTGAAGAGCTACCTGGTTTACCACCAGATAGGCAAGTGGAATTCAGAATTGACATCATCCCTAGAGCAGCACCAGTAGCAAGGGCACCTTATAGGTTGGCACAAACAGAGATGAAGGAATTGAGGACACAACTAGATGAATTGCTAGCCAAGGGTTTCATTAGGCCTAGTTCGTCTCCTTGGGGAGCACCAATCTTATTTGTCAAGAAGAAGGATGGATCGATGCGTCTGTGCATCGATTACCGAGAGCTTAATAAGGTCACTATCAAGAATAGGTATCCATTGCCCAGGATCGACGATCTGTTCGATCAGCTTCAAGGGGCAAGTTACTTCTCTAAGATTAACTTAAGGTCAGGCTATCACCAACTGAAGGTTAGAGATGAAGACGTGCACAAGACTGCATTTAGGACTCGTTATGGTCACTACGAGTTCCTAGTGATGCCTTTTGGGCTCACTAATGCACCTGCCGCATTCATGGACCTCATGAATCGCGTCTGCAAGCCCTACTTGGACAAATTTGTTATCGTCTTCATTGACGACATTCTGATTTATTCAAAGAATCAGGCCGACCATGAGAAACATCTTCGATGTATTCTTTCACTACTTCAGCAGGAGAAGCTCTACGCAAAATTCTCTAAGTGTGAATTTTGGCTTCGTGAGGTCCAATTTCTTGGACATATGGTTAGTGAGCGTGGTATCCAAGTGGATCCCGCTAAGGTTGAAGCTGTCATGAACTGGCAAGAGCCAAAGACGCCCACAAAAATTCGCAGTTTCTTGGGATTGGCAGGATAATACAGGCGCTTTATTGAAAAATTTTCAAGGATTGTTGCACCCCTAACTTCCTTGACTAGGAAGGATATTAAGTTCAACTGGGGACCCAAGCAGCAAGAATCTTTTGATATTTTGAAGCAGAAGTTGAGCAACGCGCCTGTACTGACATTACCTGAAGGTACCGAAGAATTCGTAGCTTACTGCGACGCATCACACACTGGCATGGGGTGTGTGCTGACGCAGAAAGGCAAGGTTATTGCCTATGCTTCACGTCTGTTAAAGGTGCATGAAACGAATTACACCACCCATGACTTAGAGTTGGGTGCCGTTGTATTTGCACTGAAGCTATGGAGGCACTATTTATATGGTATCAAGTGTGTGATCTATTCTGATCACAAGAGCCTCCAGCACCTATTTAACCAAAAGGATTTGAACATGAGGAAACGACGTTGGATGGAAGCTTTGAATGATTATGATTGCGAAATAAGATACCATCCTGGCAAGGCAAATGTAGTCGCAGATGCCTTGAGTCGAAAGGAAAGGGTGAAACCCATCCGAATCAATGCCAAGAGCATTGAGATAAATAATGGTTTGAATGAAAGGTTGTTAGCTGCACAGAAGGAAGCTGTGTTGGAAGCTAACTATCCTAACGAAAAGCTAGGAGTAACTGAAGAACAGTTATCTCAGGGCAAGGATGAAATTCTGAGATTGAATGGACGAATATGGGTTCCAGTTTATGGGGGACTTCGGGATGTTATCCTCCAGGAAGCCCATAGTTCTAAATATTCCGTTCATCCTGGCATTGATAAGATGTACCAGGATCTAAAGGCAAACTATTGGTGGATAGGCTTGAAGAAGTCTGGAGCTGCCTATGTAGCTAAATGTTTGACGTGTGCGCAAGTTAAAGCCGAACATCAGAAGCCGTCAGGTTTGCTACAACAGCCTGAACTTCCCACGTGGAAGTGGGAAATGGTAACGATGGATTTCATCACCAAGTTGCCAAAGACAAGGAAAGGAAATGATACGATATGGGTGATAGTTGATAGGTTGACTAAGTCAGCACATTTCCTACCCATTAAGGAGACCTATAGCTCCGACATGTTAGCCCAATTGTACGTAGATAAGATTGTATCTCTACATGGCGTGCCTGTGTCTATTATCTCTGACAGAGATACTAGATACATGTCACATTTTTGGAAGAGTTTCCAACAGTCTTTGGGCACGTGCTTAAATTTTAGTACGGCTTACGATCCTCAGATGGACGGCCAGAGTGAGCGTACTATCCAAACTTTGGAAGACATGCTTCGTGCATGTGTGATTGACTTGGGTGGTAGTTGGGATAACCACCTACCATTAATCGAGTTCTCGTATAACAATAGCTATCATACGAGCATCAAGGCCGCGCCTTTCGAGGCCTTGTACGGTAGAAAGTGCAGAACGCCCGTTTGTTGGGCAGAAGTTGGAGATGTCCAATTGTCAGGACCGGAAATAGTCTTTGAAACGACGGACAAGATTGTCCAGATTCGTGATCGCCTGAAAGCTACCAGGGATAGACAGAAAAGCTACGCATATTTAAAGCGTAAACCTTTTAACTTCGAGGTAGGTGACAAGGTGTTGCTTAAAGTATCACCCTGGAAGGGAGTGATGCGATTTGGTAAGAAAGGCAAGTTAAGCCCGAGATACATAGGACCATTCGAGGTCATCGAACGTGTCAGATCAGTTGCTTATAAGTTAAATTTGCCTGAAGAGCTCAGTGGAATTCACAATGTATTCCACATCTACAATCTGAAGAAGTGTTTCGCTGATGAATCGCTGGTCATACCACATACAGATGTGCACATAGAAGAGAGCTTAAAGTTTGTTGAAAAACCTGTGTCGATCGAGGATCGACAGGTTAAGAAGCTTCGAAGGAAGCATGTGCCAATAGTAAAGGTTAAATGGGATGCCCGTAGAGGTCCCGAGTACACATGGGAGGTTGAGTCCACAATAAAAGAAAAGTACCCTCATTTGTTTCAGTAAATCTCGAGGTCGAGATTTCTTTTAAGGGGGTGAGGATGTAACACCTCGAAAATTCGTGTTCAATAGAATAACGACACGTGTCATGTAAGACAAAAATATTATAAACCCGGATCCAATTAAAGATGTATGGCATGATTTAAAAGTGTCGTCATGTTAAAGTTATACCTCTGAACGAACTCATTATCAATCCCAAGACCCTAATATGAATAATAAACATCTGGTATACATTCAAATCCGGTGATTTCTAGCAATAATTGATTCATAATTGCAAGAGTGGAATCCTACGAAGAAATGCACGACAAACCTTTGTTTATGGGTTTTTCTTTAAAGTCCATGAAAACATTGCAACATGGTAGGGTACATAACTGTTCAAGCCTGTTGTAGAGGCCCCAAACTGATAATTCATGACCCAAAATCATTTTACCTAAGTTGCCCTTTCAAAGCTCGAAAGATCAAATATTTTTGCCTTCTGCAAAGGGCTTACGGACCGTAAGCCACCCCCTTACGGTCCGTAAGGGTTGCCCAGCGACAGTAAATTTGGCTGTTGGCTGTTTTGAACGTTTAACCGACTTAGAAAGATATTTTCTCATCCATGGACGATCCCTACATGCTTTTAGACCTTAGGGGCACTTGTAAATGATCTGGGAACAATGCTAGACTTAGTTGTCACGATCACAAGCCCTCAAGAACACTATAAAAGGCCCTCATGTTGCAACCTTTTGATCACACCTTCCATCTGCATTTTTGAAGACTTCTGGAGCTCCAAAGCAAACCCAAGTCATCCCTAGTCATGCATAGGACTTTGTAAGTACCCTTGACCTTCCTTAATTGAGTTTTACTTAGTTTTAGCCTAAAAGTCAAACCGTCGTAATTACCGTTTGACTTAGCGATTAATCATTAATGGTCCAGTGATTAGTCGAATTGAAGGTAGTTATAAGTTGGTAATTATGTGGGCATTAAACCCTTAAAAGGGCACCCTCTGATTCCCGCTCTAACTAGACCATTTGTCGGGTCAAAGTTGATTAGAAAAAGTCAACAGAATGCTAATCTTCGAATTTACGCATAATTAACAATGCAGAAGTCATGTAACCTATTTTATCACTCATATAACTTAGTAATAAATGTAAGAACATGTCTAAACATGTTCGACCCGACAATTTTCTGTTTAGACCCGGTTCGGAACCGAAAGTCGCAAAACTTTGACTTTTGCTTTGACTTCAGTTCTGACCCGATTTAGTATGATTTGAAAATGCCTTAGAGCTTCCTTAGGACCAGGCTACATGTTGGTATAACCCTCTGTGGTTGGTTCATTGATTACCCGATTCGTTTACATGTTTCCGTTAAATTGCCTAATGTTGACCAATATGCCCTTTTGGCCATAAAACGAGAATTTTGGATATGTGAAAGGACAAAAATCTTTATTACTGATTTATAAGCATGTCCCTAAAGTTTCATATCAGTTCGAGGTCCAGAATAGGAGTTATGCTAAATAGCGCATTTAAGAAGCTTTTTGTTAATTAAACGGCGCAATTAGCATAAAGCCTATCTAAACCCAATTTTGACACCAAACCTTTTACCCACTGATGTAATATAATATTTTGGGATTTTTTTAAAGATTTTTAATTATTTTTAACCTGCTCATAACCTAAGGTTATGGCATTGATTCGGTAAATACCAATTATACCCTTTTCGGGTATAAAATGAGTTCTACATAGTATTTTGACGCCAATCCAATTGATACTGATTTTATATAATAAATGTAGTATTTTGAACTTTATAACCTGATCAGAAAACTCAGATTTCCTGTATAACCCGGAAATCGCTTAAAATGGCTTTTTTTAGCGTATTAAACGCATAGTTTGGGTTTAAAACCATTTTGTCATAAAAGACTTATTACCAACTGATATGACCTGTTAAAATAAGTGATTTTTCTGATGTATTCAGACCCGAATCTCAGAATTATAAATAATCTCTTTTATAACCTTTAAAATGACCAAAATACCCCTACGAGGCTTAAATTAAGGTTAAACTCGTTTTGGGCATAATGGAAGGTATCCTACTGATATCACAACATAATTAAGGCATATTAACTTAGGAAACCTGTATATGACTCTCATGGTTACCCGTTACGCTTATGGCGCGTTCGGTTCGGTTTATGTAACTAGTTTGCATAAATTAGCCGAAACGGGTCAAACCTTATCATTTTTATCTCAAAATCCAGAATGTGTTTAGATTACCCATATTATAGAAGTCTTCAAACTTGTCAGGTCTAAATCACATTCTATTCCGGTCTTCGCTTAATTACGCGTTCGAACCGTATCTTTCTTTAAAACTAACCAGTCTAAGTTTAGGCTTAATTAAAGACCCGTTAGGATTCTAATAGGTTATTATAAACCTTCGTTCCAGAATAAGAGACCCGGTAAAAGCTACACGCACTTGCTTATTGTGATTACTACTTTGCAAAGGTAAATACTTTTAACTTATTTTCCCTATCCTGGTGCTGATAAGATGTACCAGGATCTAAAGGCAAACTATTGGTGGATAGGCTTGAAGAAGTCTGGAGCTGCCTATGTAGCTAAATGTTTGACGTGTGCGCAAGTTAAAGCCGAACATCAGAAGCCGTCAGGTTTGCTACAACAGCCTGAACTTCCCACGTGGAAGTGGGAAATGGTGACGATGGATTTCATCACCAAGTTGCCAAAGACAAGGAAAGGAAATGATACGATATGGGTGATAGTTGATAGGTTGACTAAGTCAGCACATTTCCTACCCATTAAGGAGACCTATAGCTCCGACATGTTAGCCCAATTGTACGTAGATAAGATTGTATCTCTACATGGCGTGCCTGTGTCTATTATCTCTGACAGAGATACTAGAAACACGTCACATTTTTGGAAGAGTTTCCAACAGTCTTTGGGCACGCGCTTAAATTTTAGTACGGCTTACGATCCTCAGATGGACGGCCAGAGTGAGCGTACTATCCAAACTTTGGAAGACATGCTTCATGCATGTGTGATTGACTTGGGTGGTAGTTGGGATAACCACCTACCATTAATCGAGTTCTCGTATAACAATAGCTATCATACGAGCATCAAGGTCGCGCCTTTCGAGGCCTTGTACGGTAGAAAGTGCAGAACGCCCGTTTGTTGGGTGGAAGTTGGAGATGTCCAATTGTCAGGACCGGAAATAGTCTTTGAAACGACGGACAAGATTGTCCAGATTCGTGATCGCCTGAAAGCTGCCAGGGATAGACAGAAAAGCTACGCATATTTAAAGCGTAAACCTTTTAACTTCGAGGTAGGTGACAAGGTGTTGCTTAAAGTATCACCCTGGAAGGGAGTGATGCGATTTGGTAAGAAAGGCAAGTTAAGCCCGAGATACATAGGACCATTCGAGGTCATCGAACGTGTCGGATCAGTTGCTTATAAGTTAAATTTGCCTGAAGAGCTCAGTGGAATTCACAATGTATTCCACATCTACAATCTGAAGAAGTGTTTCGCTGATGAATCACTGGTCATACCACATACAGATGTGCACATAGAAGAGAGCTTAAAGTTTGTTGAAAAACCTGTGTCGATCGAGGATCGACAGGTTAAGAAGCTTCGAAGGAAGCATGTGCCAATAGTAAAGGTTAAATGGGATGCCCGTAGAGGTCCCGAGTACACATGGGAGGTTGAGTCCACAATAAAAGAAAAGTACCCTCATTTGTTTCAGTAAATCTCGAGGTCGAGATTTCTTTTAAGGGGGTGAGGATGTAACACCTCGAAAATTCGTGTTCAATAGAATAACGACACGTGTCATGTAAGACAAAAATATTATAAACCCGGATCCAATTAAAGATGTATGGCATGATTTAAAAGTGTCGTCATGTTAAAGTTATACCTCTGAACGACCTCATTATCAATCCCAAGACCCTAATATGAATAATAAACATCTGGTATACATTCAAATCCGGTGATTTCTAGCAATAATTGATTCATAATTGCAAGAGTGGAATCCTACGAAGAAATGCACGACAAACCTTTGTTTATGGGTTTTTCTTTAAAGTCCATGAAAACATTGCAACATGGTAGGGTACATAACTGTTCAAGCCTGTTGTAGAGGCCCCAAACTGATAATTCATGACCCAAAATCATTTTACCTAAGTTTCCCTTTCAAAGCTCGAAAGATCAAAGATTTTTGCCTTCTACAAAGGGCTTACGGACCGTAAGCCACCCCCTTACGGTCTGTAAGGGTTGCCCGGCGACAGTAAATTTGGCTGTTGGCTGTTTTGAGCGTTTAACCGACTTAGAAAGATATTTTCTCATCCATGGATGACCCCTACATGCTTTTAGACCTTAGGGGCACTTGTAAATGATCTGGGAACAATGCTAGACTTAGTTGTCATGATCACAAGCCCTCAAGAACACTATAAAAGGCCCTCATGTTGCAACCTTTTGATCACACCTTCCATCTGCATTCTTGAAGACTTCTGGAGCTCCAAAGCAGACCCAAGTCATCCCTAGTCGTGCATAGGACTTTGGTAAGTACCCTTGACCTTCCTTAATTGAGTTTTACTTAGTTTTAGCCTAAAAGTCAAACCGTCGTAATTACCGTTTGACTTAACGATTAATCATTAATGGTCCAGTTATTAGTCGAATTGAAGGTAGTTATAAGTTGGTAATTATGTGGGTATTAAACCCTTAAAAGGGCACCCTCTGATTCCCGCTCTAACTAGACCATTTGTCGGGTCAAAGTTGATTAGAAAAAGTCAACAGAATGCTAATCTTCGAATTAACGCATAATTAACAATGCAGAAGGCATGTAACCTATTTTATCACTCATATAACTTAGTAATAAATGTAAGAACATGTCTAAACATGTTCGACCCGACAATTTTCTGTTTAGACCCGGTTCGGAACCGAAAGTCGCAAAACTTTGACTTTTGCTTTGACTTCAGTTCTGACCCGATTTATTATGATTTGAAAATGCCTTAGAGCTTCCTTAGGACCAGGCTACATGTTGGTATAACCCTCTGTGGTTGGTTCATTGATTACCCGATTCGTTTACATGTTTCCGTTAAATTGCCTAATGTTGACCAATATGCCCTTTTGGCCATAAAACGAGAATTTTGGATATGTGAAAGGACAAAAATCTTTATTAATGATTTATAAGCATGTCCCTAAAGTTTCATATCAGTTCGAGGTCCAGAATAGTAGTTATGCTAAATAGCGCATTTAAGAAGCTTTTTGTTAATTAAACGGCGCAATTAGCATAAAGCCTATCTAAACCCAATTTTGACACCAAACCTTTTACCCACTGATGTAATATAATATTTTGGGATTTTTTTAAAGATTTTTAATTATTTTTAACCTGCTCATAACCTAAGGTTATGGCATTGATTCGGTAAATACCGATTATACCCTTTTTGGGTATAAAATGAGTTCTACATAGTATTTTGACGCCAATCCAATTGATACTGATTTTATATAATAAATGTAGTATTTTGAACTTTATAACCTGATCAGAAAACTCAGATTTCCTGTATAACCCAGAAATCGCTTAAAATGGCTTTTTTTAGCGTATTAAACGCATAGTTTGGGTTTAAAACCATTTTGTCATAAAAGACTTATTACCAACTGATATGACCTGTTAAAATAAGTGATTTTTCTGATGTATTCAGACCCGAATCTCAGAATTATAAATAATCTCTTTTATAACCTTTAAAATGACCAAAATACCCCTACGAGGCTTAAATTAAGGTTAAACTCGTTTTGGGCATAATGGAAGGTATCCTACTGATATCACAACATAATTAAGGCATATTAACTTAGGAAACCTGTATATGACTCTCATGGTTACCCGTTATGCTTATGGCGCGTTCGGTTCGGTTTATGTAACTAGTTTGCATAAATTTGCCGAAACGGGTCAAACCTTATCATTTTTATCTCAAAATCCAGAATGTGTTTAGATTACCCATATTATAGAAGTCTTCAAACTTGTCGGGTCTAAATCACATTCTATTCCGGTCTTCGCTTAATCACGCGTTCGAACCGTATCTTTCTTTAAAACTAACCAGTCTAAGTTTAGGCTTAATTAAAAACCCGTTAGGATTCTAATAGGTTATTATAAACCTTCGTTCCAGAATAAGAGACCCGGTAAAAGCTACACGCACTTGCTTATTGTGATTACTACTTTGCAAAGGTAAATACTTTTAACTTATTTTCCCTATACGGGCTTGGGGTATGGTATATAAAATACCGCTTGGTTCGGGCATTGAATCTTTAATCGAATAGAGGTTAAACCATTGATATGCTCCATTTCGAAATGATTTGTTTGCTTAAAGCCTTTGGGGGGTTAATGACCATGTCCCGGATATCCTTGGCATCATCTTACGAGATGGCCACGACCTAAGCACGGGGTGTAGGCGTACACCTGTCAGTGCCAAAATAAATAATGTGGTGTGTCTATTGATCTTTAACCCGGTCTACGGATCGGGCTACTGAACGCATAAGGAACATGTAATTCTTTTACAAGATTATATTCAAATAATTATCCCAAGTTATAAAGAGTTTGTGCCACGTGCATTCAAATCAATTTTATTAAACCTTTTCAAATGAGTCAGTTAATTGTATTTATCAGTGTAAACTGACGTATTTTCCCCAAAAGGTTAAGTGCAGGTACTATGCGAACTAGGCTGGCTTTCTCCTAGCGTCCACAATAAGTCTCGCAAGCTTGGATGTCAAAACTGTTGAACAATGTTTCCATTTTATTTTTGATCCACCTGTGGATTACTTTCGACTGTTTGTGATACTTGATATTACAATATTATTCAGTTGAAATATATCTATCATTTTCTTCCGCTGTGCATTTAAATATTGTGTTGTTTGACCATGATGATATCAACTACGTCACGATACTCCCCACCGGGCCCACCGGTAATACGTGGAAATATCGGGGTGTGACAGCAAGCTCGTGCAACACCCCTATTGGGCATGCACAAGTCGGTCTGTTGGTACTTAGACTATAGACTAGGTCGTTTCTAAGACATCGACCCGGACTAGGTCGAGTCTAGCCTAATTCCCTATAGTTATGGCTTTGATACCAATCTGTCACACCCCAACCGATGGCGGAAACATCGGGGCATGGCACTGAGCGAAACATATTGTCCATGAGTATCCATAACAACTATTCATTACCAGATAATTAAAACGTCATGTCCCATACCACAACATATCCAAATAAAAACAGTTATTACAAATAATTGTCTCATAAACAAATGCTGCTCCGACGACTCAGATTAAGCGTGACATAACTAGACCCCTAGCTTGATTCATCAAAGCAGGTGAAGCACATCAATCCTAGCATTCAAACACCTGTCACATACGTTAAAATAAAGGTCAATACACATAGTGTAAAGGTGAGCATACAAGTTTGATAATTGCATAATAGAGTTCGAAATCGTTTGCGCATAACCAGCATGTGCTATGTAAAATGTGAAGCATGTAAGTTATCGACAAAGATCCTATCAATACCAATGACTGCGAGTTGACTGCGGGTAGCGAGTGCGCAACACATGTTCACCACTGTGAACACATGAAGTAATTGTCCTTAACAACCCCTGAGTGAACAGGTGCTGAGTCCAAACTATAGTACTATCGTTGCTAAGGCAGGTAGACAGCAATCAATGTGTTAACATAACAAACAGGCATTCATCAAGTCACGTTTAACATGCATTAGAGGTCAGCGTATAAATAGTGTTTGCGTTGTGTGATCGATGTGATTTAGAATAAGTAACGTATGTAACACCCAAAAGTGCATAAAGCAAAAAGGGATCGAGTGTTGAGCAGCCCGATCAGGTGGCAACTCGATCGGATGACAACCCGATCCATGAGTCCGGCGCGATGAGTTTTGTCGTTTCGATTCGTGTGTTGAACGTTGCGATGCGATAGTATTACCCATTAGTTACACAAACAACATAACTACTATATCTAACATACAATCACTATAATGAACTTGCGTTTAGCGTTCTCGATTCGATTGCGATGTGATAGATTGCGAGTTCGATTGTGATTAACACCTGAACATAAACATAACATGCACAAGTAACACATAAATAGCACACACACGTAAAATAATATCCAGTACACATAATTCGAGTTGCGATAGCGATAAATCGATCAAACATGCGATTAAATAGCGATTAACCCTCGATTATCAATAGATACTCCACATAATACAACTAAAGCAATTAAATAAATAGATTTGATTACAAGTCAAAGAAGTCAAAACAGTAGTTGAGCAAGGAGTGATAGATCACAATTAGCAATCTTTTCTTCCTTTCACTTCAATCTTGACTTTGACTTTGACTTTCGAAACACGGGGTGTTACAGCCTCCCCTACTTAAGGGAATTTCGTCCCGAAATTAGGCTTCAGCCGTAACAAACAACTTCGGGTACTTCGCCTTCATGTCGCTCTCGAGCTCCCAGGTGAACTCGGCGCCTCGTTTACCTTCCCAGCGAATCTTCACAATGGGAATGCGTAGCACCTTGGTTTCTCATCCCACGATCTCGACAGGCTTTTCCACGAAGTGTAATGTTTCGTCCACTTGCAAGTCCTTAAGAGGGACATGTAATTCCTGGTCGGCCAAGCACTTTCTGAGGTTCGAAACGTGGAAAGTCGGGTGGACGTTACTCAGTTCCTCTGGTAGTTCGAGTCTGTAGGCCACCTTTCCAATCCTTTCCAGAATCTTAATGGGTCCGACATATCGAGGCGCGAGCTTTCCTTTCTTGCCGAATCTGATCACTCCCTTCCAAGGTGCAACCTTTAGGAGTACGTGATCGCCAACGTTAAATTCAAGGGGCTTGCGGCGTCTATCAGCGTAACTTTTCTGCCGGCTCCAAGCTTTCAATAGATTGTCTCGAATTTGGAGGATCTTGTCAGTCATTTCTTGCAACAGCTCGGGACCGGTAATTTGCGCGTCTCCGATCTCGTGCCATACAATAGGCGATCGACATTTTCTTCCGTATAAAGCCTCAAATGGTGCCATTTGTATGCTAGAATTATAACTGTTATTGTACGAGAATTTGACCAAAGGTAAGTACGCATCCCAATTACCACCGAAATCTATGACACACGAACGGAGCATGTCTTCAAGGGTACGTATCGTTCTTTTAGTCTGACCATCGGTTTGGGGATGAAAAGCGGTACTTAGATTAAGAGTAGTACCGAGAGCAGATTGAAACGTATTCCAAAAACACGAGGTAAACCGACCATCGCGGTCAGAGATGATGTCGCGAGGCGTCCCATGTCGACTGATGATCTCGTTGGTGTAGATTCGGGCTAATCTTTCTACCTTATAGTCTTCACGTATCGGTAGGAAGTGAGCTGACTTGGTCAAACGGTCAAGCACAACCCAAATGCTATCATGACCAGATTGAGTATGCGGAAGTTTCGTTATGAAGTCCATAGCTATACTCTCCCATTTCCACATCGGGATCTCGGGTTGAACGAGTAAGCCAGGGGGCCTTTGATGCTCAGCCTTGACCTTGGAGCAGGTCAGGCATTTCGAAACGTAGATGGCGATATCCTTCTTCATGCCCGACCACCAGTACTTGTAGCGCATGTCCTGGTACATCTTGTCTGCACCGGGATGAATAGAATATCGGGATTTGTGGGCTTCGTCCATCAGAAGTTGTCACAAATTTGTACGCTTGGGAATCCAGATTCGATCCAAGTAATGAAAGATACCATTAGACTTATTCTCGAGTTGGGCGCCATCATTAAGAATTCATTACTTCTTCAAAGTTCGCTCGGTAAAACAAGCATGCTGCGCGTCACGGATAAGAGCTTCGAGGTTAACGTTGCCGGACGGAGTCAAAGACTTGGTAGTCTATTCAGACGCGTCACTTTCGGGGCTCGGATGTGTTTTAATGCAACGAGTCAAAGTGATAGCTTATGCCTCGAGGCAATTAAAGGTGCATGAAAAGAAGTATCCCACGCACGATCTCGAACTGGCGGCGATGGTGTTTGCGTTAAAAATATGGAGGCACTATTTATACGGGGTAAAGTGCACCCTATTTACTTACCACAAGAGTTTAAAATACTTCTTCGATCAGAAGGAGTTAAATATGCGACAAAGGCGATGGTTAGAAACGGTAAAAGACTACGACTGCGAAATACATTACCACCCCGGAAGGGCAAATGTTGTGGCGGATGTCTGGAGCAGGAAATCGGACTATGTCCCAATACGAGTGAGGTCGATGCAGCTTGTAGTAACCTCGGGTTTACTTGAACGTATCCGAGAAGCACAAGCCGAAGCGATAAAGGAAGAAAACTTAAAAAGGGAAAGGATAGTTGGTCAGCTAAAGGATTTGGCGGATGGTAACAACGGGTTGAAGACTCGATTCGGAAGAATATGGGTCCCAAATTTATGAGGAGTCAAGACGCTTTTACTCGATGAAGCTCATAAATCCCGTTATTCTATTCATCCGGGTGCAACCAAGATGTATAACGATCTAAAACAAAATTATTGGTGACCCGGAATGAAGAGGGATGTTGTAAACTATGTAGAGAAATGCTTAACTTGTTTACAAGTCAAGGCGGAACACCAAAAGCCATATGGAAAACTGCAACCGTTAGAAATCCCAGTTTGGAAATGGGAATATATCTCTATGGACCTGTTGACCAAACTGCCCAGGACGAACCGAGGATTCGATGCTATATGGGTAGTCGTGGACAGATTGACGAAGAGTGCTCACTTTATTCCTATACGTGATACTTATACTTCGGAAAAGATGTCGGAAGTATATACAAACGAGATAGTGGCACGTCATGGGGTACCAGTATCTATTGTGTCGGACAGGGATACCCGGTTTACTTCACACTTCTGGTGAGATTTCCAAGAACAGATGGGAACAAAGCTTTTTATCAGCACACCGTACCATCCTCAGACGGATGGACATAGTGAGAGAACATTCCAAACACTAGAAGACATGCTGAGGGCGTGTATTATTGACTTCGGGGGCAGTTGGGATATGTATTTGTCCGTTAGCAGAATTCTCTTATAACAACAGCTATCATGCCAGCATTGGCATGGCCCCGTATGAGATGCTATATGGTAGGAAATGTAGGACCCCGGTGTGTTGGGTGAAGTGGGTCCACGAGAACTGGCCCATAAAGATGTTGTCCAAGCCACTAACGAGAAAATTGACGTGGTTCGAGCTCACTTGAAAGCGGCCCAACACAGACAAAAGTCTTATGCCGACAAAAGACGAAAACCGATTGAATTTAAGGTAGGTGACATGGTTATGATAAAAGTTTCCCCATGGATGGGTGTTATCCGATTCAGAAAAAGAGGGAAACTAAGCCCAAGGTTTATTGGACCCTTTAAAATCATCGAACGGGTTGGCAAGGTGGCATATCGCCTTAAGTTACCGGAAGAATTGAGTGGGATTCATGGCACGTTTCATGTGTCACAACTCCGTAAGTGCTTAGCCGAGGAAACGGCTTATATCCACTACGATGATATCGAAGTGGACAATAGCCTTAACTATGCGGTAAGGCCAATTGAGATTCTCGACCGAAAGGGTTAAACATTTGCTGAATAAGAAAATTGATTAAGTAAAGATCAAATGGGAGCATAGAAAAGGTTCAGACACTACATGGGAGTCCGAGGAGGAGATGCGGCATCTCTACCCGACATTATTTGGTACGTATTTTCCGGTTTCGAGGACGAAACCTTTATAAGGGGGTGGACTTGTAACACCCCGAAAATATAACTCTTTTATTATAATATTATGTCTGTAATTAAATGAAAGAACTAACTAGGAGTAAAAAAAAAATAATAATAACCTAGTTAGGTAAAAGTCTTGTAGAGACTTATAAGTGGGTTAAAACACATAAAACATGAACTAAACAATTTTAGAGGGGCCAAATTTGTTAAAATTGAAACATGAAATATATAAACAAGAATTAAAAATCCAAACACACACAAGTGTGTGTGTGTCTGGATCGATTGAAGCATATGGCGACCAGGAGAAACCCCCATAACCCTAGTTCATGTTTAATCTCTCAAATTGAAGGTCAAAATCAATTCTAAATCAAAATCCGAGCACGAAATAGTGATCTCCACTGAAAAAGGAGTCATAAGGTATGTGAATTTTATGAGAAATCTCTAGTTGAATTTCTGAGTGAACTTAGAGAATTCGAAATTGATGGTTGCATGTTTGTTATATGGATGGAATAGGAACAATATAGTGTCTAGTAGTAAACCCTTGACAAGTATATGATGAAATCATGCCTAATTGTAGTAAATTCCATGAACACCATTGAAGGTGATTAGTGGGTTTTTGTGAACTTGATAAACACTAGGATTTCGATTGTTGTTCTAGTGTAATTTGATATATATGAAGTGATTTCTGATTTAATGATGTTAACCTTTATATAAAATAGTCCGATTGATGTTAATTTTGGCTATATAACAAGTTATGAACTTGATAATGAATCATGTAAATATCTGCCCTTGAAGTGTTTGTAGAAATGCCTAAGTGAAGGCTAAATGTTGAAATTTGAACAAAACTGCATATTTGTACTAGTTGGCGAATTATGCGTTATGTGATAAGAAAAAAGTTCTAAACATATTGTGGTTGAACTCTATAGGAAAGGAAACCAGAGCGTCTAGTGGACAAGCCGGTGGTGACGCGCGTTTGAAAGGTGTGCTTTGAAGGTATGTAACCCGTTTCGTTACATTAAGAAAATTTGATATTTAAAACATGTGTAGTTGTGATTTAGAATAAAAGTTTGTGTTGATTGAGGTGACAATGTTCACTACTTGAATTAATAGGTTAAGATTCGACTAAGAAGCGTTTGGTAGTCAATATAACTGGAGGATTCCATAATTGAGCCAAACGGGTCGAATAATTGTGTAGTTAGTAGTGTTAGTGGTTGATAGTTAGCTTTTGGCGTCGACAATCACAAGAGCATGAAGCCATATGATTGGCAATGAAATGCCGGTGATATTAAGCCCCGGATGTTGGGTAAGAGCGCCTTAAGGTTACTATCTCATTGGTACAAAAATTGGTATAAACTTGGTGGGTTGAATAATTACATAGTGATTTCAGTCATTCGGTCCGTTACTCGAATTCTTGGAATAATGAATGTCATAGGCACGTCGGTAATAAAATTACAGACGTATAGGAAAAAGAATCACCTAAAACGGACCTACGGATCAAAAGTTATGAGCATTTGAAGTTAAAATTTGTGAATTTCGGAGCTGGCAGGAAATGCAGGTCAAAAACCTGCACCTGCTGGAAAACCGAGTCCCCTGCGCCACGTGACAGGATCCTTTGGATCTGGCGCGACTCGCGAGAGTCCTCGCGACACGCGACAAAGTGAGGGGGGTCTGGCGCGACACGCGACAGGCCTAAAACTTAATTTTTATTTTATTTTCGATGGTTTGATGCTAGAACTATGTCAAAACTAACATTTTAAGTGGTTTTGACTCTAGGTGATGATGTGGTCTTTCTAGATGGCGATCAAACATGTTTTGAAGAACCGAACACGAACTTTTGAAGCTTCCGCCTTAAATTGACTTTATTTAGACAATGTTTATGATGTAAACAATTAACTAATCATGTTTTGGATGTTTAAACTAGTTAGTAGTTAACTAGTATGTGATCACTTTAAAACTTCTATTTTGTACTTGTGTTGAAGTGAAGTGCTTTTATATAAAAATATGCATATTTTTATTAAATTCGAATAGTAATTAGACGGTTGTTACAGAAAATTTCCGGTCGACCTGCAAAAAAATCGTTTAAGATGGAGTAGATAAAGTATAATAATAGTGAGCAACATCGGAAACATAAAAAACAAAACAAGTTTGAATGACAGAAGTTATATTCAAGTCAATAGTCAAACTATTGCATTTAACCGTTTACTCTATTTTTTCTTAAAGGCCAGTATTAATAAAACCACAAAATATTGTAAGCAAATATTTACCAAGAAGAAAAAACAATTTACGAAGGAAAAAAAACAATTTACTTTAATTAATATCTAACCATTTAATATATTTAATTTGTTACTGTAAACATTATTTGTTTGTCTTTTATTATTACTTTGTTTATCCTTTTTATTAAGTATTAGATTTACTTTTTTTATAATTTTTTATTCTTTTTGTTGTTGAAGATATTTTTATTACAAATTATATCTATAAAACTTCTTAATAACATTTAAAGTTTTATAAAAATAATTTATAACCTTCTCGTGTATGTTTCATACACTCATTAGTAAAAAAATGATAATCAACGTATATAGAAATAAAATTATATTCGAATCTTGCAAGTCAATAGTTTTTGTTCTCACACTTTACTAGAGAGTAACACTCTATCATAGAGTATGGATTATAAAGAATTAATTAACGATTTTGTTTTCAAAAATAGTTTCAATATAAATGTATTCAGTGCCGGCTCAACCATTTTTGTGGCCTTTTTCCCCCAAAAAAAAGAAAAACTAATCCTCCAAAATAAGAAAGAAACAAATATTCACTTGCACAGTTCGAACTCCAACCCTTCAACAATTAGGAAAGAAAGCAGCCATTTACCAACCACTGAACCAACCTCTTTTTGGTTGTTGTATATAATCTATGTAATATATATAACAAGCCCTTGAAGCCCACATATAACATATTTCTTTTTTTTTAAATCTAGAGCCCTATAGTTTTGGTGGCCCAAGGCCCAAGCTTCATTTAATTTGGACTTGGGCCGGCCCTGAATGTGTCTATACCTAACAATACATAATTTCAACCCGTGTAATACACAGATGTGTAATTATATATATTAAAGACTCATTTTTACTAGCCGTCCAGGTCCCTTAAGGGCTCATGATCATGAATTCTCGGGGGAGAGGCCCAGGTTAAAAAAAAAACAAAACTAAGGGCCCATTTTTGCTATCCGCACAGGCTTTTTAATTCTTAAGAACAACCACATGTAAAAAAAACGAAGGATACCCCTCAATTTTTCTTCTAAGTCCGCCACTAGTTATATACCAATGATTGATGTACATGCCATTTCTATATTAAGTGACCTTTCTCCTAATACGATACAATATCATCAAGTTTAATGTTGTATCTTGACTTCACAATGGCATACTTCATCATGGCAAAAAAATATATTTTTTCTAACACCGAATAAGTTCAAACCTTAAGACCAAATCGTTATTAGACCATTACGTATGGTTTCATTTTTTCCGCAAGAATGGAATGTGACAACCCTCATAATTACAGGTATCCGTACAATTAATTAATATTAAATTTGTGCTTAATGATTGTGCTTAATTACAACTGATGATATAAACTGCTTTATGATTTCTGCATCATACATACATGTGCATCACATTTCATACTGTCACACCATTTATTACATACAAACTTTAGTGACATACATGATGCACAAGGCACAGTTAGCACAACAGCTAGCGGGTAACTCAGAAACATGCTGACAATGTCAGTACATAGACAGACAATGTTTTGAGACCCCGTAAGGGCCAGAGACAAGGTACTACACTAGTATGGAGTGTAGGGAAGTAAGGACCATAAAACTGCGTCGCTAGGTGATAGTTTAGGTGCCGGAAAGTGTCTAAAACCCACTTAAAGTGCAGAATTCTGCATTAGTTAACAAAATTCAGCATTTTAACATGCTAGTAATGTGCATAAATATGGCAAAATGGTCTTGTATGTTTTCCTAAGTGTCGGGAATTAAAAGTGTCACAAAAAGTTACATAAAGGACACTATACGGTATAACTTAGCACTTTAACGGATCGGTATCTAACCGGACAACCGGACATTACCCGGAACACTAAAATATTGCTAGAAGCATTGTTTTTATTTTTCTGAGCTAGTTATGGTTCCCGAACACTTAAACATTCTATATAAAGCATCCTACACATAAAACACTAGACTTAACATTTAACTTCCACTAGTTACCTTTTACCATCTAAAATTTACAATTAACCCCCCCCCCCCCCCCCTCATGAAGTTCACGGCTCACCTAGGGGCCCCACTCCAAGATTTACATAATCCCCATATAATCTTCCATAATCTTTCATTGGATTTTGAATTGATCTTGTCATGTACTTTCTAGATATTTTAACCTTTGGATAATAGAACTATATGAGCTTATAAGGACCATAATCACTTATCATCTTCAACACCTCACAACTCTCCTCTCCCTCTCCATAAAGCTCGGCCGAAAACCCCCCATACACCACAAAAATTTTCGGTTTTCATCCATTCAATCCAAGTATATTTCAAGGTGCTACAAGGTGATTAAGAAGGTGTGGAACACTCGGATCTTGAAGGACCTCTCTTGTGTGCTATTATCCACTCCATTTTCACTTGTGATCTTCCCTAGCTTCAAGCTAGTAGTAAGACTTCTTTGATCCTTGTTTACTTCATATTTTAGTGGGTAAAAGTTGTTGCTTGATGTTTATCATATGAACACTAAAAGAACATAAACTTGAATCATGAAACATAAGATTACATAAAGATGAAATATGATGAAATATTGTTAGTATGATGTTGTTTTGTATATGTTGATGATTGCTTGTTGATTTCTTGGTAATATGATGTTGATCATCATGTGAAACTTGTTAGGTTATGATTAAAAACATGATCTAACAAGATAAGAGGTGATTATGTGTTTACATAAAATGATCATCTTCTTATTAAGACATGAACTTGATAATGAAATAATTTTCTTGTAAAGTAATAAACCAAGTGAACTAGTAATCTTGTAAATCCAAGACTTGTGAATGATTTTTCTAAAGGAACCAAGTTTAAAAAGATGATTCTTGAAAGATCATGGTTTTATTAAACCTACACTATTTTTAGTGGAAAGACAAGTAAATAAACACTAGAGAAACAAGAAGATGTTATGGATAAACATCTTTGTAAATTATGTTTACAAGTTGTAAACACCAAATCTTTTCAAGAATGAGATTTTAAAATAAGTAAACACACTTTGGAAGGTAACTAAACCCACTAAACACTTTACCAAGTTACTACGCGTTTTTATGAAAGATCAAGTTCATGTTACTATGTGAAGTGTATTGTTTTTACACTTGGTAAGTGTAAGATGATTAGTGATTTGTTGTTAATTGTTTGGATGATTTTTGAAAAGAAAATTATATGCTAAATAGCATGGACACCTCCATTTACAAAGGAAACTATGGCGAAATTTTCTAAAAAATTCCAACACTTAGAAAATATTTTCTAACAAGTATTTACAAGTGTATTTTTTACTATGATTTTCAATATAAACTTTGCCATAGATTTTTGTAACAAAAATACAAGTATTGGAGGTTGGTTTTTGTAAATAAAAATGGATAAATATATATTTAGAATATATATTTTATATTAAGACACTTGTGTGAATATTTGTTACTTAGTGGAATAGTTATATTATTTTAGGGTAAAATAATATAACTTAACAAATACCATGGAAATTACAACTCCAAAATAATACCAAAAATCTCACGGAATAAATATTTAAGTTACACACTTGGTATTGTGAAACCGAACGCAAAAACGTAACTTACAAAATATTCCGAAAAATACCTTTACGAATATATTTTTGGTAAATATTGTTTTGGATACAAGGAGTGAAAATATATTATTTTTGGGAAAAATATATTATTTCGGAACTACAAATATACATGTATAAATACCCCCATCCTTGGGAAGGAAAATACGAAGTTAAAATACTTGAGAAGTATTAATACAGAAATATTGATTAAACAATTATTCCAAAACTTGAATATGATTTAAAGTTAAAATAATTTATTTTAACAAATAATTATAACTTGGAATAACATAAGGAACGCAACTCAAAACGTTAAACTCTAAGCCAAGGCACGGCCTGTTCGTCTAATAGACGTTAGTACACTATAGGTAGTCGTGATTAGCTGCGGAGGTTTGAGTTGCCGATACTGAAGACGCACTACTGTGAGTTCATGTCCCCCTTTTCTTAAACTGTTTTGTTTATTTACTTCGGGGGTGAAATACATGTTACAAAGGGATACTTACAATACTATTGGTATGATTAGCCTAGGAAAGAACCATAGATCATGTGATAGGGTAGGCGGATACTTGGGACCATTAATCCTCGTATCAGGACCGAGTGGCATGAGTGATAGATCTATTTAGGTGTAGCGAGCCCACACCCCTGTGGCCACGGTGGCCCATAGTGGTGACTATGTCTTCCAGCCGGGAGCCCGGTACAACTTTGCTAGGTTTGAGTCTTCCTACACCGTCACACATATCAGTGGCCTTGCAAACCATTGGTGATCTTTTCCTTGTTGCAATCATACCGGGACATACATACATTCACTGTTTACAAAGGTTTATACATACTCACATACACATGAACTCGCTCAACTTTTGTTGATTTTTCAAACTACGTGTATTTCAGGGAACTAATGGATCTGGCAGGGTATGCATGTGTCTTCAAGCTTCGTAGTGAAATAAAAGATGTTATCCATGGTTGTTGAGTTTAGAGGGTGTATCATAATCCTGGACGGGATACATGATTCTAAACTCAGGTTTTTATTTAAGTACTTTTGTTGAGTTTTTGTGAACTCGTTAAACACGTCATGGTTTGTAACTTAATTTGGTATTGATGTTTTCAGACAATGGTATTGTGGTAGTTTCTAAACTTTATTAATGGATAAACATCTCATGTTTTTATCATATAGCATTGTTATGATTGTTGCTATGGTATTAAGAAGTCACACCAAATAAACCACGCTTCCGCAAAAGCCAGGGTGTAACATGGAAAGTGCCACATTAGAATCCACAATCCACATTGTTTTCACTCTTTTTTCCACTTAGGCCGTGGGGTATGGTGGGGCGGGAGTTGGGCTTGGGTTGGGGCAATTGGTGACACGTGGAATGAGAGCCCCCCCACCTCCTGGTTACGTGTAAGCGGGGTATGGCGGGGCGTGGGTTGGGCTTGGGTTGGGTTGGGTGCACCGCGTGGCAGAGGTAATTAAAAAAAATATACCAAAAAATTTATAAAAATTCACACAACAATTATAAAAAAACCTACAACTTCATTAAAATTTAAAACATTACATAGTCCTAAAAATTACAAAATAACAAACCTAAAGCGTTAAAAAAAATTCAAAAAGGTCGATCTTGTCGAACGCCTTTTCTTCCTTGCCTCGAAACTCTATGTTAGCCACCGCCACCCGGTCCTCGTGGCTTAACTCGCCACCGGGAACGGCTTCGTAGTAAGCCTTGAAACGCTCGAGTTTGGGCCGTAGATCGCGCCATTTATGTTGGCACGCGTTGAGGTTGTGGCGGTCGTTACCGACGTTAAGTTGGTAGGCTTCGAACGCTTCCACCCAATATTTTGTTTAGCCGGGTGACCGACCCTTCATAGCGTCAACGACGCTAGTCACGAGAGCAATTTCCTCTTCACGAGTCCAAGATGCCATAGCGGGGTTGGGTTCGAGAGAAGTGGTAGCCGGTGGGGTTGTTGGTGGGGCTGTTGGGTTCGTGGGATGGGGGGACCAGTGGGTTGGGGTTTCAATATATAGGCCCTTTGGGTGACCCGCGTGGCGGTTCGGAAAGATGGGGGGACCGTTTGGGGGGATGGTTTGAATTTTAAAATTTAAAATTCAAAAACCCAACCGCCTGACGTGGCGGGTGAGCCAATGAAATTCAGCCAACTAGCATGGCCACTCCGCCCCACGCCCGGCTTGAAAGCCAAGCCCCAAGGGCCACTCCCAAACCCAAACCCACCCGAGGTGGTGGCTTGGGCGTTTTCCCCCAACTCACGCCCAAACCCCCACCCCATACCCCACGGTCTTAGGGGTATGGTTTCACATTCCGGTGCAACTTGCAATGTCACATCATTTTTTATTTTTCAAATAGTTTTATGTTTTTAACAGTTAAAACTGATAATAAATTTTCAATTAATAAGGTAAATTGCATTAATAATTTAAATTTAATTTATAAATAAAATTACATTGTTATTTAATAATTGAAAATACATTAATAACAAGGAAACTAGACTTGATCGTTGACGTGAAGTGTAGCAATATGTGTGTTTCACCGTCACGTATTTGCCAATGATTATCATGTTTTAATCCATGGTGTTTTAGTCATGTTCATAGGTGTTTTAGTTATAGAATTTACTTGGTGTTTAACTTTGTATGTAACAAATTGTTCATTATGCTGTGTTTTATTTATAGCAGGTAGATGGTGTTTTATTATGCAGTTATAAAATGTATATGGTATTTGAATTACTCTTATACCCTTCCCTTTTAATTTTAATAATTGTCACGTGTCCAATTCTTATGACATTACGTGTCTAATTCCTTTGTAGAAAATCTTATAAATCTTATCCATTATTCCATATATAACTTTGTAACTTTTTTGTGCATTATCACTTGTAAATTGTGCTTTGAGTGTTTTTCAAAAAAAAAAATTATTTTTTACTTTTAACCCAAAAGTTTTTACCTTTTACAATTTTAACCCTATATAATTTGTTTTTTTTAACTTTAATCCAAAACTTTTCATTATTTGCAATTTAACTTCACAACTTTTGTCACTTATACTTTTCATCTTTCGCAAATTTTTGTTTTACGTATAGTTCTAAAGTTTTCGAGTTAATACGACGCATGTGCATGTGTGGTTCAACGTTTTTACCTCTATTTTTCCATGTTTGACAGGTTCATCGCAACACGCATATCCTAGGTCGAATCAGTGTTGGTGGTCGATGACGTTTGTGTGACATTAGTACTATTTGATAGTGTTTTACGCCCCGCCGCAACGCGGGGTGTACTTTGGGGGGTTTTCAAAGAAAAAAATGGTTATGCATATGGTTGTCATAACGTTGGCTTTGGGGGTTTTCCAAAAAAAATGATTTTTTTACTTTTCACCCAAAAGTATTTCATAAATTACTTTTAACTCAAAACTATTTGTTTTTCCATCTTTTAACCCAATATTTTTTATTTTTGCAATCTATCCTCATAATTTTTTTATTTTCAACTTTGGTCCTTTATAGTTTTCATTTTCCGCAATTTTTTTTTTATGCTTTGTTCTAAATTTTATGACTTAACACATAGTAATGTGCGTCTTTGGTTTAACGTTTTTACGTTTCGTTCTAAATTTTGTGAGTTAACACGATGCAACGTGCGTTTGTGATTGAACGTTTTTACATCGTTTATTTTTTCCACGTTTTACAGGTTTAACATAACGTGCATGTCCTAGATTGACTTAGTTATAACTAAAGAATCCCCGCCGCATTGCGGCGGGTCGCAATCCTAGTTCTAATAAACTAGAAAATAATTTATAATATTACAGTTAGAAAAGAATAGTACTGGTCAAACAAAATTCAACCTAAATTTAATATATAAAACTTAGAATAATAATAGTCTTAGGCCCTCCGCATTGCGATGAGGGGCGTAAAACTGTGCTACCAGCGTTGCAGGAAGGCGTAAAATCATGTTAAGTAGCTACCGAACGAAGACCAAAATTGGGGAAAACGTAAAATAAAAACACGAGTTTCTAACACCAAGTGACTCACATAACGTAAAATGTAGTCGAAGTTGAATTTATACCGACACGTATTAGAAGGTTTAGTTGGTCAAAAACGTGAGGGACCAATTGTGACCACCAAAGATAGTGCTAACTACCAATTGAACTTCGACCAAATCCGATAAAAAGTGTAAAACTAAAGTAACAAAAAAATAAACTCATTTAATTTTTGTGGCAAAATTATAAAAAAATCAAAGTTTTATTAAAAAAAACCCTTAAAGTTGTTATGCAAAAAAAAAAAAAAAAAACACACACACACACACACAAAAACAAAAGACAAAAAAATTCACTATTTCTCCCGATATTATGAATTAATGTAGAATAATATGTTCGGATAGTCCCTGTGGTTTGTCAAAATTTCACCTATAGTCCCCAACTTTTAAAAATTACATTGTTGCTTCATGTGGTTTGATAACTTGTTACTCGGATAATCCCTGAAGTGGATTAAGGTTAGTTTTATAAGTTAAGTGGGTGTCAAATGATAAAATTGCCCTTTATATTAAAAAAAACATTAAAAGAAATAAAAAAAATTGCGAGGTCTATTTAATTTTTTAATATTAAAAAAAGTGGGACCTGTCGCAGCCCCCGTCCCCTAAATACCCGGGAACGGACGGCCTCGGCCAGTTTCGGTGGTATCGATGTTTATCATTTTGGCAGCGGAAATTACATCAGGACCGTAGTTAGGAAATATTTTATCAGAGTAAAATACCACGCTTTTATAATATCAAACACATGGGAAATTCCCAAGTTTCAAGTACACACATTTTCATAGGGATAAACCCTATTTTATTTAAATAAAAACATCTCTTTATTTAGGTAACTTTTATTGCCACTTTTCATATTTTGTTACCTGAAACGCGTTTAAAAACATTTTGTCAGTGGGAAAAACTGGTGAGTGAATCCCAGTTTAATCAAAACAGGTTTTATCAGTCTACAACGTTGAAGGCGGCCGCGCAATTACATTTGTTTCCATCTACTTTAATTACCACCCACGGTACTGTTAACCCGACTTGTGGTCATGTTACTACTCACAATGTAGTAACAAATTTTGTATACAAAACCCCAACATACCGACGATAATTATAGAATACAAATACTCAATCATTGTTTAATATAATGTAAAACATTTGAGGTTTTGTAAAAACAATTTGCAAAAAGGAGGATTACTCACATTGTTGTCTTAGGGTTTTCCTTTAGAATTTACTGGTGATTATCTATTAATTACACAAATGCACACGCGTTAGTATAATAACCCAATATTTACATTAGTAATACCCTCCCCGAGACGGCATTCCAACGACTACGTCGGGCAGAACCACGACAGCCGTTACGGAACCCTGGATCAATCGAGCAGCCTATCTAATACGTAACCGGGGGTTATGATACTTATAACGAGGCCGAACTTCGTTATTTAGGGGGTATAATGCCCATGTATAGCTTATACTATATAGAAATTCGAGAGAGAAAGTTTGTGTGAGCGATCGGAATGAACTGCCGATGCTCTCAATTTATAGGGCTGATTATTGTCTTCGTCGTGCCCCGCGTAAGAGAAGAAGGGAGTCTTCGCGCCCCACGAGGCCAGCTAGCGTAGGCCCTAGCTGTGCCGATTCGGCCACTAGGCTTGACACGAGGCTGTCATGTGGCGGCCTGGGGGTTCGCCCTGACTATGAGCTGTCGCGGCCCGCGTAGAGCACCTCCAACTCGTTCGCGGCCCGCGAGCGAGGACTGGATCTTGTTTTTTTTAATTATATATGGTATTTAGGGTCCGGTTTTCGCATACGGGGTGCACTTAAAGACATATAGGGACATTTTAAATATATTAGGGTGTCGAAAATTATTTTGGAGGGTTGTTATATCCTCCCCACCTTGTTTTAGAACTCGTCCTCGAGGTCTACTGGAATAAGTGTGGATATTTCCTTTGCATTTCTGATTCAAGCTCCCATGTATACTCTGGTCCTCTCCTGGAGTCCCATTTCACTTTGACCAGAACTAATCTCTTATGCTTGAGGTTCTTGACCTTCCTGTCTTCAATTTGTAGAGGCTTTCTACAAATTTAAGCTTTTCATTTACCTCTATATCCTTAAAAGGTACCACTAGTGATTCATCAGCTAAGCATTTCTTGAGATTAGATACATGAAATACATCATGTATTCCTGTCATTTCCTCTGGCAGTTGTAGCTGATAAGCTACATGCCCTATTCTTTTAATAATCTCAAAAGGTCCAACATACCTGGGGCTTAGCTTTCCTCTTTTGATAAATCTTACCGCTCCTTTCCAAGGAGAGACTTTCAATAACACTTTGTCTCCTACCTGAAATTCCAATGGCTTTCGTCTGTTATCTGCATAACTCTTATGTCGATCGCGTGCTGCTTTCAATCATTCCTTGACTTGAATGATTTTGTCGGTTGTTTCTTGCACCATCTCAGGTCCGGATAGTTGTTTTTCTCCAATTCCTGCCCAACAGACTGGAGTTCGGCACTTTCGTCCATAAAGTGCTTCGAATGGTGCAGCATTGATACTTGTGTGATAGCTGTTATTATAAGAAAATTCTATTAATGGTAAGTGATCGTCCCAATTACCTCCGAAATCAATTACACAAGCTCTAAGCATATCTTCCATGGTCTGAATTGTCCTTTCGCTTTGTCCATCTGTTTGAGGATGATAAGTTGTGCTTGGATTTAACTTGGTTCCCATTGCATTTTGGAAACTTGTCCAAAAATGAGAGGTAATACGGCTATTCCTATCAGAAACAATTGACAAAGGAATTCCATGTAATGAAACTATTTCATTTACATTTAGTTTAGCTAATTATTCCATACTGAAAGTTTCTTTCATGGGTAGAAAATGAGCTGACTTAGTTAGCCTGTCTACAATCACCCAGATTGTATCATTACCTTTTCTTGTCTTGGGTAATTTAGTAACAAAATCCATTGTTATCAATTCCCATTTCCAAACTGGCATTTCTAACTGTTGCAACAAACCTGAGGTTTTCTGATGTTCACTTTTAACTTGTGAACAGGTTAAACATTTTGCAACATATGCTGCAATATCCTTTTTCATTCCTATCCACCAGAAGTTCTTTCTTAAGTCTTGATAGATTTTATCACTTGCAGGATGCATCGTATACTTAGATTTATGGGCTTCTTCTAATATATGGTGGCGTAGGATTCCTAATTTAGGTATCCACGTTCTTTTCTTATGGAATCTCCAAATTCCATCTGTTTCTTGTTCTAGTTCTTTAATCATTCCTTTCAACTTTTTAGTATCTTCCTTGATTACTGATTTTTGTGCTTTTCTAATCTGTTCATTTAAATCTACCTACAGGTTTAACTTAAGGGAACATACTCTTTTTGGATTTTCATGATACTTTCAACTTAAAGCATCAGCTACTACGTTTGCCTTTCCTGCATGATACTGGATATTACAATCATAATCACTAAGTATCTCCATCCAGCGGTCTTTGTCTTATATTCAATTCCTTTTGCCCGAAAACATACCTTAAACTTTTATGATCAGTGAAAATGGTAAACTTACTAGCGTAACGGTAATGTCTCCAAATCTTAAAGGTAAAAATTATAGCTCCTAATTCTAAATCATGGGTTGAATAATTTTCTTCATGAACCTTAAGTTGTCTAGACGCATAGGCTATAACCTTTTGACGTTACATTAATACACATCCATAACCTAATTTAGAAGCGTCACAATAGACTATAAAGTCTTCAGTTCCTTCTGGTAATGCTAGTATGGGTGCGTTGGTTAACCTTTGCTTAAGGATTCTCAATGCTTCTTCTTGTTTTGGTCCCCATTCAAATTTAACAGATTTACAAGTTAACTTAGTTAAGGGAATGGCTATTCTAGAAAAATCTCGAATAAATCTTCTATAATAACCGGCCAATCCTAAGAAACTTCTAACTTCGGTTGGTGACTTAGGGGTTTTCCATTTGGTAATCGCCTCGATCTTTGTGGGATCCACATGAATTCCTTCATGATTAACTAAATGTCCAAGAAACTGTACTTGTTCTAACCAAAATTCACACTTCGAAAACTTTGCATAAAGCTTTTCTTTTCTTAATAAACTTAGAAATGCGTACAGATGCGCTGCATGTTCCTCATTGCTCTTAGAATAAATAAGAATAAGACAATTATGAATTTATCCAAATATGGCTTACATATTTGGTTCATCATGTCCATAAATGCAGCTGGGGCGTTGGTTAAACCAAATGGCATGACAGTAAATTCATAATGGTCATACCTGGTTCTAAAAGCGGTCTTAGGAATGTCTTCTTCCTGTACCTTTAATTGATGATATCCTGATCGTAAATCGATCTTAGAAAAGAATCGAGCTCCTTGCAACTGATCAAATAAATCATCAATTCTCGGTAATGGATACCGATTTTTAATCATGACCTTGTTCAATTCGCGGTAATCAATGCACATACGCATTGACCCGTCTTTCTTCTTGACGAACAAGATCGGTGCTCCCCAGGGTGATGAGCTTGGTTGTATGAATCCTTTCTCCAACAATTCGTCTAATTGTTTCTTCAGTTCCTACATTTCTGCGGGTGCCAAACGGTAAGGTGTTTTGGCAATTGGTGCTGTTCCTGGTAGCAGGTGGATTCTGAATTCAACTTCTCTGTCTGGAGGTTGCCCTGGTAACTCTTCTGGAAATACATCTGAAAATTGAGATACTACAGGGATATCTTTTAATTCCTTTCCTTTAGTGTTAATGATTATGGAAATTAAATACACTAATGATCATTTTCTTATATAACTGGTTGTTTTCATCACAGAGATGAATTTTGTGGATCTAGAGGGCTTATTTCCTTTAATTGTGATCTTTTCGCCCTTTGGTGAATTTAGTTGGATTGACTTTTGATCACATAAAATACTGGCTTTATTGGCTATTAACCAATCCATTCCTAATACAACATCAAATCCTGCCAGATTCATTGGGTAAAGGTTTGCAATAATTTTTTGATTTAAAAATTCTATTCTTGCCCCCTACAAGATTTCAGAAATCTTAATGGTTTCTCCATTTGCTGTCTCTACTAGACATTCTTGTGGGAGATTAGTTAATGGTCGATTGAGAAATTTGCAAAATGAAGTATTAATAAAACTTTGGTTTGCACCAGAGTCAAATAATACTTTAGCAAAAAACATCATTAACTAAAAACGTATCGGCGATCACATCCGAGATCATCTTTGCTTCTTCTGCAGTCAGAACAAATGCTCTAGCATTCTTAGTAGTCTTGTTGTTCGGGGCTGGAGTTAGTTTTGGACAGTTCGGCTTGATGTGACCTTTTCTCCACAGTTGAAGCACATTCCATTATTAGGTTTCTTTCTATAATCTTCTTCCTTGTGTCCTAGTATCTTGCAGAAATTGCTGTAAGTGGAGCATTTTCCTGAATGCTTCTTCTTGCAAGCCTTGCAGTAAGGTGCAGAGGTAGAACCTACATTTTTCCCATGGTTGGAATTACCGTAGCGAAATTCCTGGGTAAGCCTTTGAGCTAGGTTTCTCCTCTGGTCTTCTTCTCGTGTACACACTAATTCATCAGTCAAGGTGTTTGCTAGTTCTACGGCTTCTACTATAGTTTGAGATCTAGCTGCCTTGACTACATGCCTTATCTCACTGATTAATCCCCAGATGTAGCGGGAGATTAATACTGGTTCAGGTGATGCAAGGATGGGCACTATTCTAGCATATTTGAAGAATAAAGAAGTGTACCCTTTACTATCCACTCCAGTCATTCAAAGGTTTAGGAATTTATTTGCTATCTGTTCATTTTCATTGGGAGGGCAGAATTTCCTTTCTACCATATTTTTAAATTCTTCCCATTCCATATTGTAAATCCTGTCACTTCCCCTAGACTGGAGGATAGTGTTCCACCATTCTAAGGCTGAATTCTTAAATAGATTGGAGGCAAACATTATCTTATCTTCTTCTGCACACTTGCTTATTTTTAAGACTGCCTCAGTCTTTTCTATCCAGCGTAAAGCTGCAATGGCCCCTTCATTGGCCGAGAATTCCATTGGTTTACAAGACCATAATTCCTTATAAGAACAACCATAAGACATGGTTCTTCTTCTTTTGGGAATGGGCACTTGAAGTATGGGTCCATTGTGCACACTGTGACTAGGTTCTATATGGGTTCGTTTACTTCCATTACCACTTTTATCATTATTTTCCGCATCCCTAACATTTTGGATAATAGCTGGCATGGCATCTCTAATTCCTTGGGTTAAAAGGTGTCGAATTTCACTATTATTTATTTGATTTTCATTATTCTGGTTTTCCGGATTTGCTGTGTCGGCCATCTGGATTTTAAACAATTACCAAGCATTAATATTGCATAAAATATTCAATGCAACAATCACATAACAAGCATGTTAATCCAATATCGTCGAGCATAGCGACTTACTCTATTTTATAGTATGCATCTATATTTATTACAAGTACAACTTGAAATAAAACTACAATACTAGTATGCATCACTAACCACGAGGTGGTCTATACTACAATATATATATTATCATTTTTTTTTCAAACATACACACATATTATATATATATTTATTATTATATTATTATTATTATTAATGGTAGGGGTTCATCCAAAAGTCCATATTACGCTCGTCATATTTGCAGACGAGTCGTTCCCCTATTTGTCTCATCCTTTCACTTTCTTCTAAAATCTCCTCACCAAAGGTTCGGAGTTCTTGCACATTTTCTGTGTTCATGGGTGGTGCAGGTGCTGGTATCGGATCTGGGTAGTGTGGCATTGGTTCTTCCTGAGGATATGGATTCTCCAGAATTTCCCTAATGTATTCATCATTATCATAATAGGGATCTAGATGGTCCAGACCTGGGTAAGCTGCTAGGTTTGGCATGGGTTCTTCTGGTACTGGGTAGCATTGCTGATAGTCCCTATGGTCATCAAACCACGGGTCGTAGTCTGAGTCTAAGGGATTGGGTGCTGGTACTGTAGGGATCTCAGTCGGGTCAAAAGCTAGTGCTGGGATTTGGTTTTCCGAGTTGACTTCAATCTCCATTGGTTGTGTGGGAAACAATGGTAATGGTTGGTGTGCTATGAGTTGCTCTAAATTAGGGTCTGCAGTTGTAGTTGCTAGAATATGAAAATTTGCTAGACTCCTATTGAGCATATCTTGGGTGTGAGCATCTGTTTCTCTCTTAGCGGCTGCTAAAACTCGCTGTTGTTGTAACTTTTTCATCCTCTTCCTACGTTCATGCGCACCTCTGCTGAACCATCCTCTCTTCTTAGGAGGGAATGGCTCTTCAGATTGAGCCTTGAACACGAATATCCCATCTTCGTTGTCAGCTGAATACCCTGAGAGGGTAGGCTGTGAAGAGGTACCTTTGTTTCTAGGTGAGCTGGACAACTGACGGTAGGCGTCGGAAGGTCCTTGGTCGCTCATACTGTAAACTAACAAATAGTCAAATAACACACAACAATAAAATACAGATATACACGTATTTTCGTTATTAATTTCCTAACATTTTGAATAATATCTTGGTGTCAGCAGAACACTTCTGTGGCTGAATCAATGGTTAGCTCTGATACCAACTTCTGTCGCAGCCCCCGTCCCCTAAATATCCGGGAAAGGGCAGCCTTGGCCAGTTTCGGTGGTATCAGTGTTTATCATTTTGGCAGCGGAAATTACATCAGGACCGTAGTTAGGAAATATTTTATCAGAGTAAAATACCACGCTTTTATAATATCAAACACATGGGAAATTCCCAAGTTTCAAGTACACACATTTTCATAGGGATAAACCCTATTCTATTTAAATAAAAACATCTCTTTATTTAGGTAACTTTTATTGCCACTTTTCCAAGCCTTCAGTGCTGTCCAGCTGGCTTCTATTTGACTTTCACATTTTGTTACCTGAAACGCGTTTAAAAACATTTTGTCAGTGGGAAATACTGGTGAGTGAATCCTAGTTTAATCAAAACAGGTTTTGTGTCCATCTACTTTAATTACCACCCACGGTACTGTCAACCGGACTTGTGGTCATGTTACTACTCACAATGTAGTAACAAATTTTGTATACAAAACCCCAACATACCGACGATAATTGTAGAATACAAATACTTAATCACTGTTTAATATAATGTAAAACATTTGAGGTTTTGTAAAAACAATTTGCAAAGAGGAGGATTACTCACAAAAAGGTTTACACAAAAAGAGGATTACTCACATTGCTGTCTTAGGGTTTTCCTTTAGGATTTCCTGGTGATTATCTATTAATTACATAAATGCACACGCGTTAGTATAATAACCCAATATTTACATTAGTAGAAAACGTGGTGTTTTTGGTCGGTTGGTGCGGCTAAAGACTTAGGTAGCTATTGTAATAAGTGGCTGTAGGTGGCGCGACCGTGAGAGTGATGAACAACGTGGATGGCTGTGAAAGCCGCCATCAAAGCCTCTTGATTTCTCCCCCTAATTTCCTTTGAACCAGTCATCATCGTGTGTCATCGTCTTTAGCGTTTCAAATTGAACCATTACCAGTGTTGAAAATCATTTTCAAATGGGTTCAAAATGTCGTTTGGTTACGATGTTTGGACCTACTTATATAATGTCTCCATTGGATTTTGATTTACCGTTTGGATATTGATTAATGGTGAAGTATTGTTAGTAGTTTTTGTGTTTGGGGTTTGATGATAACATTGCTAGTAGTTTTTTTGTTTGGGTTTTTTATTGGTCAGGTCGCATCTGAGGAAAAAGAAGGGAAGGGGAGGGGTGGGGTGGGGGTAGGGTTGGGTGTTTAAATTAAATAAAGGTGGGGCCCGCTTAAACACTTATATAATTAGTAATATTATGTTTTTTTATTATCTTTGATATTAGGGGTAGTTTAGTAATTCATACTCATTTAACACCAAAAACTAACGAACATCCATGTTAGGGACTATCCGGGTAACAGGTTATCAAACCACAGGGAGCAACAATGTAATTTTTTAAATTTGGAGACTAAAGGTAAAATTTTGACAAACCACATGGACTATCTGGGCATTCTACTCAATAATATATATAGATAATATGAAAACAATAACTGTATTTAACCAACTTTTTATTTAAGAAAAAATGATGACCTCAATAAATGACACGTGTTTCATAGAAAACTTATTTTATTATATAATATATAATATATCTATACTATATTATAATGCTTTTAAGAATGATGACTACAAAATTTAAGTAATTACATTTTTATGCATATGATACAATACATAATGAGCATAGTTAAGGGGTAATGTCGCAACCCCCGATCCCTAATCCTCGGGAACGGGCGACCGCAAGCCAGTTTCGGTGGTATCGCGTGATTGTCTAATTTGGCAGCGGAATTTTTCTTCATCAGGACCGTAGTTAGGAAATATTTGATCAGAGTAAAATACCACATTTTCATAGCATTAAACACATGGGATAAAACCCAAGTTTGCATTACACACATTTTCATAGGAATAAATCCTATTTTATTTAATAAAAACATCTATTTTATTTTACGTAACTTTATTGCCACTTTTCCAAGCCTTCAGTGTTGTCCAGCTGGCTTCTATTTGGCTTTCACATTTTGTTACCTGAAACGCGTTTTAAAAACATTTGTCAATGAGAAATACTGGTGAGGGAATCCCAGTTAATCAAGTTTAAACAAAACCCATTGTACAGTATTGAGGGCGATCTCGCAATTACATTTGTTTCCAAGTTATATCAATTAACATCCATGGTACTGTCAGACCCGACTTGTGGAAATGTTACTCCTTGACCAGGTGGTAACAAATTTTGTATACAAAACCCCAACATACTCATAATAATTGTATTCTTACAAATACTCAATAACTGCTTAATATATAATTAATCATGTGAGGTTTTGTAAAAACAATTCACAAAAAGGTTTACAAAAAGCGGATAAACTCACATTGCTGTCTTAGATTTTCCGTAAGGGTTTCCTGGTGACAATCTATAATTTACACAAATGCACATGCGTTAGTATAATAACCCATTTTAACATTAGTAATACCCTCCCCGAGAAGGTATTCCAACGACTACGTCGGGCAGAACCACGACAGCCGTTACGAAACCCTAGATCAATCGGGCAGCGTATCTAATACGTATTGTTTTGGTCAAAAATTACCGAAGCAATTAAGTGATCAAATTAGTTAAGTGAGGTAGTGTGCTAAGAAAGTGTGTTGAAAATATGCTGATTAAGTTGTTTGCAAAAACAGTTTCCAGGATACGGCTCAGGATAATGAGCTGTATCTATGATCAAACTATGAGCAAAAAGTAAAGGGGGTGACACGAGATATATGAGGAAAGCCCTTGATCAATCTGGATCACCGGCTCAAAACCTCGGGAGCTGACAATCGCAGCTGCCTTGTTCTTCTTATTGCTTTAAACGTCAGGATACAGTGCAGGATATTGATCAGATCGCTAAGTGTTACAATATTTTTGTGAGAGTGAAAGTTACGAGAGAGAAAAGTGTTAGAAAGCAGTGAGTGTTGTTGTGTCCTATTCGATCTGATTTATCCACCTATTTATAGCTAGTAAACGAAAACAAAATCTCCTATAAGTATGGGATGCCTTCGAATATTCTTTAGTAGCCGTTGGAGACCAGGTAAAGCGGGTTCAACGTCCTTCTTTGAACAACTTAGAGCGTGTCTTCAGGAGAAGAGGTCCTCGTGAACGTTGCAAGCTTGGACTCATATTCCTGCACATAATCCGTTAGTGATCCTCAAGATATCATCCAGGATGTTACCAATATCCTGAATGAGTATCCCGGGCATGAACATATATCATGAAACTAAGATATAACTTAAGATATTACCCAGGATATGGGCTCAAAATTTCACCCATAACAATTATCCCCAAAAATGTTACCGTTAGGTATCCTGATACTAACGGTTACATTTTTTCACGATAAACGAGGCAATTAAGAGATTAGACTCATGATGTGACCGCTTGTAACCGTGCAGCCTATATTTACTCATTGCTCCCCTATATCTTCTCATGCTTATCCCCATTTAACCTTTACCGAAGAGAAAAAAGGTAAATACTTCTCTCTCTCAATTCCAGCTTCTTCTTTCATTCTGCTCAATATTCCGGTGACAATATGGCAAGGCAGACAAGATCCGGCTCCGGCGATTCTGCTCCCACGTTTATCCACCAGAATATTCTCAAGATCCGGAGAAGGAAATATGCACCTTTGATAGTGCACACTTGTCAGCCCTTAAAACCTCCGGCATCTTCCCTAACGGGACAATGTTCCGGCCATTTGATCGGGAAATCCGATCAGATATGGTTTCCGACGAGTGGTTATGCTTTAATGCTTTTCCTTTTACCTTAGGGTTACAATTTCCATTCTCGGACTTTATCACCGAGTTCTTTCATGTTACCAAAATCTGCTTTAGTCAGACAATGCTGATGCTCTGGCGAGTTTTGTCTGTTCTTGACCAGATCAAGAGAAATCATATTCCTGACCTCTCCGTTCATGACCTCCCCCTAGCATATCGGCTTAGATGCCATGGTTCCTGTAGATTCTTGTTCTATTCTACCTCCGGCGATCCGCTGATACTTCGTGCCACCAGGAATGAGGAGAAATGGCAATCCAAATTCTTCTTTGTAAAAAGAGACTCAATCCCTGGTGGAACGGAATATCCGGTGAAGTGGTTGAGAAAGGGTAGGATTTAGGGTTCTAGGATGATCCTGTCTTGTATCCTGCTTTATATCTTGAGCTAATCAACTTTTTTTGTTGTCTTGTACACAGCTGATTTTAGGAAGCTTGCACCTCCCCTAGCTGATTCACAGAAGAGAATTGACGCTATCAGACTCCTCCCAGAGGCTGAAAGAAGTTTTAACCCGTCTCCATCATCTCCAAGCCCTCTTTCCAGTGCAAACATGTCTGGTAATGATCCTGCACGATATCCTCCATACATGTTTTTAGTTGATATATTTAGGAAAGAATTTCACTCCCTGTATGCAGACTCCAGCAAAGTTCCAATCCTCCTTGATCTTGACGAGCTCGACAGTTACCCCACTCCAGTTATTGTCAAGAAAGAGACTCCTGCCGCTACCAGCTCCAAGCCGCTCCCGGCTCCTAAGCCCAACACGAGGACTCGTGCTTCCACCGCAAAAAAGAGAAAAGGTTCCGAAGTTAGTGCCCCAGGCTCTGAAGGGTTCTCCTATGAAGAACTCAGCTTTTCTGACTCCTTGGAGCCGATGACATCCTTCCTCAACAAGGTAATATCCTGCGACTATATCTTGCACATATACTCTGATTGGATATCCTGACAGGATATCCTGGTTAATATATTTTAACTCATACCTGAATTTTGACGTACAGGGCCTCCAACATCTGCTCCACCTTTACACCGATGCTTGCAGCACGAACGCGTTCCAAGAGGCCAGGATCAAACAGCTCGAGACCACTGTTGCCGATCAAGGGGCCATTGCCGAGGTGAAGACTCGGCATTACGAGGACAAGCTGAAGAAAGTCACCCAGGATGCTGAGATCAAACTGGCTACCGTCCAAATGGAGCATGAACAGGCCATGGTCTCTTTCCGGGAAGGGATCAAAGCCTCTGCCTTCGTCTCTCTGCTACAAGCTCGCATTAAGATGGCTTATGATGTCAAGGAGACAGGCCTTGAGTGCCCATCCTGGCCGGTTGAATCCTGGGTGGCAAAGCTGAAGGAGCTTGGAGGCAAGGCTGTGCCATATCCTGCTGAAGCTGGTGAATCCTCTAAGTCAGCAGAGGTGGTGGACAAGGCTGGAGAAGAAAAGGATGTTGGTCAGGATGATGCTCAGGATGCTGGGGCTGAGAAGACGGAGAAGGCTGGTGAAGATGCTGATGTGTCAGGGCATTTAAGTGGGCGATGATGGATATTGATGCCTAGGCCGGAGCCCACTTTTTTAAATTTGATCGTTGGTCTGTAACCCCAAAACAATTTACTTTTTCTGCACTTTACTTTTCCTGCATTTGAACAATATGATGGCCAAAGGTGGAGGGATCCTGAGTTTCAGGACGAAGCCCTTGGTCATCAATGTTAGTATGCTTTACTTTTGGACAATATAACAGTTGGAGGTGGATGGGTCTCAGTTTGAGACAAAACCTTCAACTGTTAAGTACATATGGTATGGGACTAATCGTGCTTTTGGTGGATGGACCTTGGTTTGAGGTGAAACCAAAAGCACAACTTTTGATATGCTAATAATATAACTTTCTTTTGGCTTTATTTCTGTTGTTACTATTTTAGTGCATAAACCTTACTTATGAAAATAGTTTAGTTTGGACAATTTTGGGAACACATTGTAAGAATATCCTGAGAGATATCCTACTCAGGATACTGCCTCAAGTTATCCAAATAAAAAGGAGGGACCATGCCAAATATTCCCAGAGATTCAATTCCAATCTTCAATCACAGGGATGTCCCCAGTGCACACTTATAAGTTTGAATCCATCCTTTAAATTGTATAATGTTTGTCCCATGTGTTCAACATAGGAATGTAAACATAGTCATACTTTTGCTTTACTGAATAAATCCTGAATATCCTGGGGTAAACCCTTAATATCCTGGGATGAACCCTTAATATCTTGGGGATAAACGCTTAATATCCTGGGGATAAACCCTGATATCCTAGGGATAAACCCTGATTTTCATGCGCTACAGGCGGGAGTGTATAAACTCCAAGACTTAGAAAGGTGAAAACCTTTAAACCTTAGAGAGTATGAAAATACTCTTTCGTGAGAGGGGGTGATCAATCCTCATATACCTTGAGGATCCAGGATATAGCCAACAATAACGAAATTGTCAGCCACTTTTACATGGACCGGTCCCGCTATCTTGAACTAACCCTGGATAACTTGCGCTCCAGGCGGGGTGTTTAAACCCAATTCGAGAGAAAGGTGTATACCTTTAAACCTGTGAAGGGATCAGGATCCCTTAATCATGAGAGAGGGGGCCAATCCTCTAATCTTTCGAGTTATTCTGAGTGTATATCCTAGAGTATATCCTGCAAAAAAAAACCTTAAACTAAGGTGGGTGTTAGCTTGGCTAACACCCCTCCGATGCTTAAGTCAGTATTGGGTTCGAAAGAATAAATAAACTCAAATATATTGAAAGAGATAGAATTCATACCATCCTGAGTTAGAAATTAAATTCTAAACTCACTTGAAATAGAGCTTTAGATGAATAGCATTCCAGGATCTTGGTAGCATATCCCCTTCCATATTCTTGAGTCGATATGCTCCTTTTCCTGCTTCTGATTCAATCTCATAGGGTCCTTCCCATTTTGGAGCTAATTTTCCATCGGCAGGATTAGTAGTATTCTGAAAAGTTTTTCTTAACACCCAATCCCCAACTCGAAACTGTTAGGGGAGGATTTTCTAAAGATCAGTGATCCTCAATTACTGTCGGGCTTAGGGATCCTCAGTTCTGTTTGAATTAGTGATCCTCAGAAAGTATTGTAGGATCAGGATCATGGATCATCATAAGGATCCTTACACTAACGATTGTCTGCTTTGAATATGATGTTGTTTTGCAGGAGTACGAGCTTGGACTTGGTCTTGGCGATATTCCTGGAGCATATTCCATATTTATTCCGCACGTGCTTGACTCATATGAATGTTATGGAGATCGTGGAAGACTTGCACGAAATGCGGATAGTTAGTTACTTTAGATATTTTCTATATTTAAAGGGGATAGCGAGCTAAATTAGAACACTTGGCTATTTTTGGCTAAACACACACTCTCGTAACTGCTCTCATCAGCTCTCGACAGTTTACTTGGCAATTACACTCTCTTTTGCACATTACACTACAGTGATCCTTGTAACTAGCTCGCTATCATCCGAAGTTGTAATACATTTTCTGTTTTATTTGAGTTGGTGATCGGTAGTTTCCATCACCCGAGGTTTTTTATGCCGGAGATCAACTCTTGATCAAGGGCTTTTTCCTCGTATAAATCATTGTGTCACTTGTTCGTTACATTTCTGAGTGATCCTTCATATTGTTCATTGATTCAAGCATCACACCTCACAACAGAAAGTTTGGTTGCATTATCTTAGCTTGATTTTTGACCAAAACAGTTTAGCGCCCACCGTGGGGCAATTGGTGCTTCGTTCCTAAGAAGATTCATATTTTTGTGGTCATTTCGGTTCACTACAACCAAGCAGATGGCTTCCTCAGCGAAGAACACTTCAAGTTCAATGCCGGCAATCAGTTGTTCACAAGGCGTTCCACCTTTGCCTCCACCACCTTCTGGATCCCAGAAGAATGCTGAAAATGCTGCGAAGAGACAAACCCCCATTTTCCCAAAACCACCAACTTCTTCTGTTTCCTCTAATCCCTCTACTAATGATCTTTTTTACTCTGATTTTGTAGATGAGAGATCGTATGCAAGAGCAGGACAAAACCAATGAAAGGATCCTCTGGGAGATTGGTGATATCAAGAAACAGAAGAAATCAGTGGAGGATCACTCTCCTCTGATGCCAAGGTCATTAAATTTTGACACTCCAGTTGTAACTACCTTACAATCGGCAGTTCCGGGCATTCAATATCAAAGTGGTCCATCTGAAAGGCGTTATGGAACAGCAACTACGAGTCAGGCATTTGGCTCCCACTTCCAGCCGCAAGGATCCTGTTCTCAGCCTTCGGGATCCTCTTTTCAGCATCAAGGATCCTTCGTCAGTTCAGGAGGATATTTGGGAATGCATGCGGGTCAAGGATCCTCCCAGGGTCAAGGATCCTCACAGGTCCAAGGATTCTCTTTGGTTCCAGGATCCTTTCAAGTTCAAGGATCCTCTCAGCCCTAAGGATCCTTTCAGGTTCAAGGATCCTCACAGGTTCAAGGATCCAACATCTTTCAGGATCAAGGATTCTTAAGAAGTATGCAGCCTCCAAGTTCGGATGTTCATCTAGGAGACTTCATACCAATGCAGACCATTGCTTCATCTGGTCCTTCAATCATACCGGAACCCCGTCAATATGGATTCACATCTGGAATCCCAAACATGAATCCCATGGGAGGTAACACTTTTAACAATTCATATAACACAAACCATGGCTCTATGCAGGATACAGGTATCAATCAGGCTATGGCTAAGGAGTTACAGAAGCTTAAGGATATGATATCCAGTGTTCCAGGAGTGGTCAAGCCCATTCCTGAGATCGCAGATGGTAGCCATAGGATATCTCGCTTTGCACCACCCTTATGTGATGCTGAGATACCCAAAAGATTCCAGATACCATCCATGAAGCTGTATGATGGTTCAACGGATCCAGAGGAGCATGTAGCTCAATACAGGGAGAGGATGGAAATCAATCCAATTCCTGAAAGGTTAAAAGAAGCATGTCTATGCAAGGGATTTGGATCCACACTCACAGGATCTGCTCTTAAATGGCTGCTAAATCTTCCCCTTTACTCTATTACTTCATTTGCTAATCTAGTTAATCTGTTTAATAGTCAATTCTCTTGTAGTAGAAATTTTGAACGGTTAACTAGTGATTTATATAGGGTAACACAAGGTCAAAATGAATCACTTAGAGATTACATCACTAAGTTTAGTAAAGAATCCTTAGATATACCTAACCTGGATATTGCTACGGCTGTAGAAGCCTTTAAAATGGGTTTACTTAGGGATTCTCTGTTCTATGATGATCTTGTTATGACCCCATGTAGGAATCTTGATGAAGTAAGAACCAAGGCCCTTAGGTTCATCCGTCTAGAGGATGACAAAAGGATCCAGGAGAGATTGACAAGATCCTCAAAGCAGGAAAAACAAGGATCCTACTTTAAGAATAACAAGTTCAAGTCCTACAACAAGTCTGACAACCAGAATGTGCATGCAGTAGAGCAGGAAGAGGATGATGAGGATTATCCTCCAATTTCTGAATACTGTTTTTCTGTTGATAACAATGAACTAATTCTTGCAATGCAGAATCTAGGTGAGAAAGCTAGGTGGCCAAGGAAAAGTGATAAACCAGTTGCTACAAAGGATAAGTCCAAGTGGTGTGCATATCATGAGGATTTTGGGCATCTCACTGAAGAGTGTATTGCACTTAGAAAAGAAATTGGTTACTTGTTAAGCAAGGGGCATTTAAAGGAGCTTTTGGGATGAAAGAAGTCAAGGATCCAGGATCCTGAAAGGATCCCGGAAAGGGCTCCTGCTCCTCCAGCAGATGCACAAGTGATAAACTTCATATCCGGTGGATCAGATATTTGTGGTACTTCCTTTTCAGCAGCCAAAAGGCATGCCAAGGAAACCAAGATGGATAATGGAGACAGACCCATCCGGGCCTCAACTGTCACCTAGGATAAGATCATAACTTTTGATGAGGATGATCGTCTTGATGTTCAGGATCCTCATCACGATGGTCTTGTTATTACCTTATTTATTTCTAACCATTTTGTCCGCAGGATCCTGATGGATGGAGGAAGCTCAGTAAATATCATCCAGCTTGATGTCCTCAAGAAGATGAATATTCCGGAGTCTGATATTGTCCCAAGATCCTCAGTCCTTGTGGGATTTAGTGGGGAGACCAAAAACACATTGGGGGACATCAAACTCCCTATCTATATTGAAGGACTCCATTCTTATCAGAAGTTTTGTGTTATAGATTGCTTATCTTGTTGTAATGTTATCCTTGGCAATCCATGGATACATGACATGAAGGCAGTCCCATCTACTTATCATCAGTGCGTGAAGCTTCCTAGTCCATGGGGAGTGGTGAAAATTGAGAGTGATCAACAAGATGCTATGAATTGTTACACATTATCAATGAAGCCAGCCTCAAGACCAAGGGAGCAATAGCAATTAAAGTATCCTCCAAGAGATGTCTTGGAGGCAAGAGAGCAGGATGTAAAAGAAATCCTCATGGATCCTCATGGATCCTGAATCCATAGTCTTCATAGGATCAGGGATCCTTAGCAACATTGAGCAGGATCTAGTATCCTTCCTTAAGAGGAGGAAATCCACCTTTGCCTGGAAGCATGAGGACATGACAGGTATATCCAAAGATATATTTACTCATAAACTTGGCATTGACAGGTCATTCAAGCCTATACATCAGTAGAGGAGGAAGTTTGCACCTGAAAGGAATGCTATTATCCAGGAAGAGGTAGATAAACTACTTCGGGCAGGTATGATTAGAGAGGTTAAGTATCCAAGATGGTTAGCCAATGTGGTTGTTGTTCAAAAGAAAAATGGAAAGTGGAGGGTATGTGTCGATTTTACTGATTTAAACAATGCATGTCCCAAGGATCCTTTCCCATTACCCCACATTGACTCCATGGTGGATGCTACCGCAGGTCATGAGTTGTTGACTTTTATGGATGCTTCATCTGGATTTCAACAAATTCAGATGGAACCATCTGATCAAGAGGATACAGCCTTTATGACTCCAACTGGTATATATTGTTATATTGCTATGCCATTTGGACTAAGGAATGCAGGTGCTACTTATCAAAGGCTAGTCAATATGATGTTCAAGGAACAAATTGGACACACTATGGAAGTCTATATAGATGACATGGTGGTTAAGTCCAAGAAAGCTGAGGATCACCTTAAAGACTTGGAGGGAGCATTCAATATCCTTGATAAATTTAATATGAAACTGAATCCCTCAAAGTGTCATTTTGGTGTTAAAGCAGGTAAATTCTTAGGCTATATGGTGACAAAAAGAGGCATTGAAGCAAGTCCAGAGCAAATCAAGGCTATTGTGAATATCAAATCTCCTGCCAATGCCAAGGATGTGCAAAGATTGACAGGCATGATCGCAGCCTTGAACAGGTTCATATCCAAATCCTCAGAAAAGTGCAAGGAATTCTATGACATCCTGACGAAGAACAAGAAATTTGAATGGACTGAGAAGCATGAAAGTGCCCTCAAAGCTCTTAAGGATTACCTATCCTCAGCCCCCGCCTTGATGAAACCAGAAAAGGGGGATATATTATCCTTATACCTAGCAGTATCCTCAAAAGCAGTAAGTGCGGTCCTTGTTAAGGATCACCAAGGTACACAACATCCTGTTTATTATGTAAGTAAGAGTTTACTTGATGCTGAATCCAGGTATTCACACTTAGAGAAACTTATCCTTGAACTAATTATGGCATCAACTAAATTAAGACATTATTTTGAGACTCATGCCATTATTGTTAAGACTACTTTTCCAATTAAGAATGTTCTCAGGAAACCTGAAATGTCAGGAAGGATGGCTAAGTGGGCAGTGAAGCTTAGTGCTTATGATATAAGATATGAACCAAGGACTGCCATTAAATCCCAAGCCTTAGCTGACTTTGTGGCAGATTTTAGTAGTGACTTGCAAAAGGAAGTTGAGTTAGAGGTCCAACAGCTAGAAGAAACTAAGGATCCTTGGATACTCTTCATTGATGGCGCTTCTAATGTCAAAGGAACAGGGCTTGGAATACTACTAAAATCACCACAGGGGGACATAATACCCCACTCCATAGCTTGTGTGTTCCAAACTACTAATAATGAGGCTGAGTATGAAGCCTTAATAGCTGGTTTGCAAATTGCCAAGCATATGAGGATCAGGTATCTTGAGGTACATGTAGATTCATTATTAATCACTAATCACTTTAATGGATCCTATGTTGTTAAAGGTGAAAAGCTAATCAAATATTTAGAGATAGTCAAAGAATTGGCACTCTCTTTTGTATCCTTTAGTTTGACACAGGTACCAAGGGAAGAGAATGCAGAGGCTGATGCACTAGCCAATTTAGGATCATCCTTGAAGATCCCGGAGGATATCAGGATCCCTATTATCCACATCCTGACCCCTGCTATCGAGGATCATCTAGCCATGGAGATAGGAGAGGATTCTGCAATCATCCCTAGTGATGATACTCAATCTCATTTAGGATCATGGATCCTCCCAATCATGAGATACATACAACATGGAGAGATTCCTACAGGAGAAAACCCTAGGGCTTTCAAAATCAAGGTATCTTAATTTACAATATTGAATAATATGTTGTATAAACGATCTCTTGCAGGACCATATCTAAGATGTATTGAGGATCCTGAAATCCAAGAAGTCCTAAAGGATTTCCATGAAGGAGATTGTGGAAACCACACTGGGGGCAGAGCATTGTTCTCAAGGATCCTGAGGACATGATACTATTGGCCCACAATGAAGAAGGATGATGTGGATTATGCTAAGAAGTGTGATCCTTGTCAGAGACACAGCAATATCCTTCAATAACCAGCAGAGCTCTTGCATCCTATATCCTCTTCCTGGCCATTTATGAGATGGGGAATGGATATAGTTGGTAAGCTTCCTAAGGCACCTGGTGGAAAAGTATTCATGTTTGCTATGACTGACTACTTCTCCAAGTGGATAGAGGCTGAAGCCTTTGCTCAAGTCAGAGAAAAGGAAGTTATATCCTTTATTAAAAGAAACATTATTACTAGATTTGGTATCCCTTCTGAAATTGTTTGTGATAATGGATCCCAATTTATTGGGAATAGAACTACTAACTTTTGTGACAGTTGGAGGATTAAAATGATAACATCAACACCAGTCCACCCACAAGCTAATGGTCAGGCAGAATCATCCAACAAGATCATCATCAACAATTTGAAGAAGAAGCTTGGATCCAAGAAAGGAAAATGGGCAGAAGAACTACCTTATGTACTTTGGGCTGATAGGACAACTCCCAAGAATGCTACTGGCCAAACTCCATTTTCTTTAGTATTTGGGGCAGAATCAGTGATCCCTACAGAGATGGTGGTTCCCACTGCAAGAACAAGCATTCGTGATCCTGAAGAAAATGCTGAAAACTTGGTCCAAGATTTGGATACTATAGAAGAACTCAGGGATTTGGCAAGGATAAGGATGGCCAGTTATCAACAAAGGATGGCTGGAGCTTACAACAAAAATGTCAGGATCAGGAAATTCCAAGTTGGTGATATGGTGTTAAGGAAAGCATTTCAGAATACCACCAATCCTGCTGATGGAAAGTTGGAACCTAAGTGGGAAGGCCCTTACTTGATTGAAGCTGAGGTAGGAAAGGGGGCATATCGATTGCTAACAATGGAAGGTGATTTGCTACCAAGAGCTTGGAATGATGTTCACTTGAAGAAATACTTCATGTAATGAGGATCCATGATCCTTACCTGACTAGTATCCTTGAAGGATCCTTACAGGACAGATGATCCTCATTTTGGTAATATTCTAATCTCAAACTATTTCATTCTTTAATTATCCTGTATAAGGATAAGGATCCTGCATCCTTTATCCTCCTTTCACTTGGTTCTGAGTTTTGAAGGTTCAGGTATCCTTAACAAAGGATTGAGTGTCAACAGAAGTATCCAGTTATTTGGGCTTGACCCCAGTTTGGGCCTGTCCCCAGTAGCGCACGATGATCCTGGTATAGTTCATGGCAATGGGACCACTACTCGTTTTAGGGGCTGACAATTTCATTGTACTGGCTATATTCAGGATCCTACGTATAATGGTAGACGTACCATAGATCCGTTCCTAAGGTTTCTAACGTTTTCACGTTAGCTAAGGTTTTGGCATTTTCATGTCACTAAGTTTGGATAGTCGCTAGTGAGGGCCATACTCCAGTTTACACTCGATCCTTTGGGCTTGTCCCCAGTTATCCTTTGGGCTTGTCCCCAGTTATCCTTTGGGCTTGTCCCCAGTATATTGGGCTTGTCCCCATAATTGTTGGGCTTGTCCCCAGTTACTAACTTTTATCTTATACTGGCTTAGTCCCAAGTTGTATCCTATTTCAGGTTTTTGAAGCTAAACGACCAAGGATCCTTGATCCTTACCTTCTACTAAGGTTTGTCTTTTGGTTATCTTGATTATAAGTGTTGAAGGTTAGGATCCTAACTTGGATCCTCAGGTATGATCCTTGATCATTTTGATTTTATTCATTATTTATCTAAGTAACCCTTATCCACTGAACTTATGATCCTCAAACTACACTACTTTTCAGAACCTGTCGACTATAGGATATGTGATCCTTGATCATATCCTAAACTTTTTGAGATTATTCATTAAATTTTTCTTCTTTACCTAATAAGTTCAGACAAAATGTATATCACAACAATTGAAAAGTAAAGTATTAACAAGGATAACAACACGGGAAATAGCCAAAAATTTAAAGTTATTTTATTCACAAAACATTAAACCCTTTAAGGTTGTCAAAATTACTTACCCCAAGCATCTACCAGCAATACGTGGCCCGTCCGCTGGGGTAAATAAAGGGTGTCCATTGTTCATAGGTCTTTGAAGTGCAGGAAATAAAGATGGCAGGATAACAAGTGGCTTCATCCCCCAAACAGAGGATCCATCCACCACCCATTATCCTACCTATTGTCTGAGGATCCATGATCCATAACCCTAGAAGCTATTGTTCAAATACAAAATACAACCCATCATTGTTTCAAAACATCATAACCAAAATAAAACTACTACCATGTCCTAAAAAATGGGCTCCGGTCGCGTCTAGAAATATCCTTCATCGCCCATTTCAGCAGCTCAAACCTTGGCTGCATCACCACCAGCATCACCAGCATCATCATGATCCTTTCCACTTCCACTAGCCTCAATTGCTAAGACCTCACCAGTCTCTTCTTCATCATCCAGCTCAGCCAATCTAGCCTTCCAGCCCTCTATGTCCTAGTTGCTCTTGTCAAAATCAGGATCCAGAGCTTCTTGGGCCATCTGTAACTGGGTTTTGTACATAGCAATGGCAGCAGAGACTTTGGCATCATTTGTGATCTCATTCTTCTCTTGATCAGTAGTGATATGAGCCAGGACGAGTTCCCTCTTCACCAGATTGACATCATTTTCAAGGGAGGCAATCTTCTGATCCTTGGCCAGCATGATCTTTTGGAGGTCCAAACACTTCTGCTCAGTCTCTTCAACACTGCCTACGTAGTCCTCGATTTCAGCAAATTTCTGCAAAAAGACAATGTAAAGTTTAGGATCACATGATCCTCAAGTGGGCAGGATAACTAAGCTAAGTCAGTGATCCTTACCTCAGTAAAGTATTCAAGGAACTGGTGGCGGATTAGAGGCAAGCCTTCTAGATTGTCAGCCTCAGAGGCTTTCCTCTTCTTTCCCTTGGAGGTGGTAGGCTTTGGGATGGCGGTACTTGGGCTAGCAGCAGCCTTTTTCCTTCCAGATCTGGGACCAACAGTGGTGAGATCGGTGACACTGAAACGGGTAGCAGACTTCGATGATTTTCCAGCACCTACACATCCAAAACAGATAAGCATCCTTATTTCATTCTAATTTCAACATTTAGTTATGCACAAAATGGGATACTTACTTGACATTGTAACAGAGCCTGAGGATACTTCCTGAGAATCCTGGGTATTTGCTTGAAATGTTCTTATTGCAGGATCAAGCCTCCGAAAAGCAGCAAGCCTTTCCTTTGTTGCAGATGTTGTAATAAGGTGTGCGACAGTAATAGCTGCAAAATAGAAATAAAAGGATGTTAGTGATCCTCAGCAGAAACAAGGTTATCCTGTGATCCTTCTCATGATCCTCTATCCTACCATGGGTGGTCCAATTTCTAGGCAGATCCTTTCCATCAGGGATAGAATCCCTTCTGACAAAGAAGAATCACCGTTTCCAGTTGGTGTCATTCTTAGTGGCTATGAAGATGGGGTGTTCTTCAACAGGTTTATGTTTGAGTAGATATCGGTGAGATCCATGGCTCACGAGGTCGTACATCTCTGCAAACTCCAACATTCCCAGATCAATACCTTCATGCTCAATGATCCTTTCAAGGGTATACAAGACCCTCCAGATCATTGGCATTGCTTGAATGTAGGAGATGCCGGTGAGAGAAAAGAAGGATTGGGTGAAATCAGGAAAAGGATACGAGTATCCTATTGTAAATGGGGTAACCGGGAAAGCTACCCAGGTTTCAGAAACATAGTCACTCAGGACGGTGGGATCAAAAGTTTTGAAGACAGTGTTCGCCGGAAAGCAAAAGCGGATCCTATCTATCTGTGGATCAGTAAAGCAACATCGTTCCTTTGCAGAGTCTTCGATGATCTTCTGGCTCTTCAGGGGACTATCCTTTTTGTGATCCTTAGCAGGTGAAGATCTTAGCATCATCTTGGTCATGACGGTGGTGAAGAAGAAGAAACAGGATGAGAAGATGAAGAGAGAAAGGAAAGAGAAGTACCTGATCAGATCTTCGAATGAGGATTTAAAGCATGAAACGCACGAATTTAAATGCTTCCTAACCCTTATCTCTAATTTCAATTTATAATGATGATTTTGCAGGATAGTCACCTCAGTGACGTCATGTTAGCAACGGCTAGTCAGGATTCAACGGCTATATATCCGTTGGTTTGTTATGGATAAGGACGAGAAAATATAACTCGTTTATTTACACATTACTCCTTATATTTTGGGGGAAATTGTTAGGGGAGGATTTTCCAAAGATCAGTGATCCTCAATTACTGCCGGGCTTAGGGATCCTCAGTTCTGTTTGAATTAGTGATCCTCAGAAAGTATTGTAGGATCAGGATCATGGATCATCATAAGGATCCTTACACTAACGATTGTCTGCTTTGAATATGATGTTGTTTTGCAGGAGTACGAGCTTGGACTTGGTCTTGGCGATATTCCTGGAGCATATTCCATATTTATTCCGCACGTGCTTAACTCATATGAACGTTATGGAGATCGTGGAAGACTTGCATGAAATGCGGATAGTTAGTTACTTTAGATATTTTCTATATTTAAAGGGGATAGCGAGCTAAATTAGAACACTTGGCTATTTTTGGCTAAACACACACTCTCGTAACTGCTCTCATCAGCTCTCGACAGTTTACTTGGCAATTACACTCTCTTTTCCACATTACACTACAGTGATCCTTGTAACTAGCTCGCTATCATCCGAAGTTGTAATACATTTTCTGTTTTATTTGAGTTGGTGATCGGTAGTTTCCATCACCCGAGGTTTTTTATGCCGGAGATTAACTCTTGATCAAGGGCTTTTTCCTCGTATAAATCATTGTGTCACTTGTTCGTTACATTTCTGAGTGATCCTTCATATTGTTCATTGATTCAAGCATCACACCTCACAACAGAAAGTTTGGTTGCATTATCTTAGCTTGATTTTTGACCAAAACAGAAATCTCCTAGTCCTTATATTCTTGTTGTATGCTCTGGATATCCTCTGTTGATATGTTGCCATCCTTAGCTTTGCTGCATCTCTTGTCTCATCCACAGTGTCTAATTCTTGGCACATAGCTTCAGGATTCTGCTCAGGATCCCGGAGGATAGATCTCGCCGTAGGTATCACCATTTATGTTGGGATCACTGCTTCTGCCCCAAATACTAAGGAGAATGGAGTTTGGCCAGTTGCATTTTTTATTGTTGTTTTATCAGCCCACAAAACAAAGGGTAGTTCTTTTGCCCATCTTCCTTTCTTAGCTCCTAGTCTCTTCTTCAAGTTGTTGACAATTATCTTGTTTGAGGACTCAGCTTGTCCATTTGCTTGAGGATGTACCGGAGTAGACGTGATCATTTTGATTCCCCAACTCTTGCAAAAGTCAGTAGTCCTTTTGCTTATAAACTGGGATCCATTGTCACAAATGATTTCAGCTGGTACTCCAAATCTGGTTAGGATATTCCTCTTTATGAAGGATACTACTTCTTGGTCTCTAACTTGAACAAATGCTTCAGCTTCAACCCACTTAGAGAAATAATCAGTCATTGCCAGCATAAAGACTTTTCCTCCTGGAGCTTTTGGTAATTTTCCTACTATGTCCATCCCCCATTTCATGAATGGCCAAGGGGAAGCTATAGGATATAGTGGTTCAGCTAGTTGATGTAGTATGTTACTGTGCCTTTGACATGCATCACATCTTCGAGCATATTCTGTAGCATCTTTCTTCATTGTCGGCCAATAGTATCTTGTTCTTAATACTTTTGAGAATAATGACCTGCCCCCAGTGTGGTTACCACAATCCCCTTCATGTATATCCTGAAGCACTTCCTTAGTTTCAGGATCCTCCAAGAACCTCAGGTATGGTCCTGCAAGAGATTTCTTGTACAAAACATTATTTATAATGGTGAATCGCGATACCTTCATCCTAAATGCCTTAGGATTTTCGTCTCTAGGGATGCGTCCTTCCTTGAGATATCTTATGATTGGAGCCATCCAGGATTCAGTATCCTTCTCAGGATCATGACCAGGATCCTGAATGCTTGTTACCTCCTTATCCTGAGCTTTGAAGGGATCCATAGCAGGATACAGGATATGAAGTATCGGTATATGGGTTCCCTCTGGTATCCTGGCTGATGATCCTAAGTTTGCCAAGGCATCCGCTTCAACATTATCCTCTCTTGGTACATGTTCAAGTGTAAAAACATCAAAATATCCTGCTAATTTTTTGAGAATATCGAGGTATTCGATTAACTTCTCACCTTTAACTGCATAGGATCCATTAAAATGATTAGTGATTAACAAGGAGTCAACATATACTTGCAAATTCTTGATATTCATATTTTTAGCCAACTCTAATCCTGCAATTAAAGCCTCATATTTTGCTTCGTTATTAGTAGCAGGAAATTCACACCTAATAGCCTGGGGTAATATGTCCCCCTGTGGCGATTTTAGTAGTATTCCCAATCCTACTCCTCTAGCATTAGATGCTCCATCAGTGTACAATGTCCAGGATCCTGAGGATTCTCCTAATTGTTGGACTTCTAGATCTACCTCATCCTGAATATCACTACTAAAATCAGCCACACAGTCAGCTAGAGCCTGTGATTTTATGGCATTTCTAGGTTCATATACTAAGTCATAAGCACTTAATTTCACTGACCACTTAGCCATCCTGCCTGACATCTCGGGTTTCCTAAGCACATTTTTAACAGGATAATTGGTTTTAACATGAATTTTATGTGTCTCAAAGTAATGTCTAAGCATTGTTGATGCCACAACTAGAGCCAATATTAACTTTTCTAAATAAGAATATCTAGTTTCAGCATCTAATAAACTTTTACTAACATAATAGACATGATATTGTTGACCTTCATGATCCTTTATAAGGACGGCACTTACAGCATTCCCTGATACTGCGAGGTATAGGGACGGTGGTTCACCATTCTCAGGCTTCATCAATAGAGGTGCAGTTGAAAGATACTGCTTTAAATCCTACAGGGCTGCTTCATTCTTCTCTCCCCCATTCGAACTTCTTGTTTTTCTTCAGGATATCGTAAAATTCCTTGCATTTCTCGGAGGATCTTGAGATAAATCTGTTCAATGCTGCTACTCGCCCTGTTAACCGTTGAACATCCTTCATATTTGAAGGTGATTTGATATCCAAGATAGCTTTAATCTACTCCGGGCTTGCCTCTATTCCTCTTTTGGTCACCATATACCCTAGAAACTTTCCTGCCCCCACTCCGAAATGGCACTTAGCAAGATTTAGTTTCATGTTATACTAATCCAGGATATCAAATGCTCCCTTAATATCCTGCAGGTGATCCTCAGCCTTTTTAGATTTTACCACCATATCGTCGATGTATACCTCCATGGTGTCCCCCAGCTTGTCTTTAAACATCATGTTTACCAATCTCTGGTATGTTGCACCTGCATTTTTCAAACCAAAAGGCATAGCAGTATAACAATAAATTCATGTTGGTGTCATGAAGGCAGTATCCTCCTGGTCCGAAGGTTCCATTTGATTCTACTGAAATCCTGAGGATGCATCCATGAAGGTTAACATCTCATGGCCGGCAGTAGCATCCACCATTGCATCAATATGAGGAAGAGGAAATGGGTCTTTGGGACAAGCCTTGTTCAAGTCTGTGTAATCTACACAGACTCTCCATTTCCCATTTTTCTTCTGTACCACGACTACATTTGCTAGCCATCTTGGAAACTTGACTTCTCTGATCATCTTAGATTTCAATAGCCTCTCTACTTCTTCCTGAATGATCATATTTCGCTCCGGAGCAAACTTCCTCCTCTTTTGTTGGACAGGTTTGAATGATCTGTCAATACCGATCTTATGTGTTATAATATCTTTGGAAATGCCTGTCATATCCTCGTGCTTCCACGCGAATGTCGACATCCTGCACTTCAAAAAGTTAGTTAACTGTTCTTCAATATCCTGAGGGATATTGGTTCCTACGAGCACCGAGATATCCGAATTATCCTAATCCAGGATAATTTTCTTCATATCCTGCTCTGAAGCCTCGACGATATCCTGGGCCCGCATCTTTAATTGCTATGCTGCATTAGGCTTGGTTGAGGATTTCATTGAGGATGAGTAACATTCCTTCGCCTCCTGCTGATCACTATCAACCTTGACAACCCCCCAAGGGGTAGGGATCTTGATGCATTGATGATAAGTTGATGGCACAGCCTTCATATCATGGATCCATGGCCTGTCCAGTATGATGTTATAGCAGGATAGGGAGTCCATCACACAGAAACGTTGTATTGAGTTGACCCCTTCAACATATACTGGTAACTTTATCTCTCCCACTGTGTTCCTAGCCTCTCCACTGAACCCAACAAGCACGGTGGATTTTGAAGTGATATCCATTGGAGATACATTCATTCTTTTCAAAGTTTCTAGTTGGATTATGTTGACGGAGCTGCCATTATCCACCAATATCCTGCGTACAAAATGGTTAGCCACATATAATGTTATTACGAGAGCATCATGGTGAGGATCCTGGACAGTATCCCTGTCATCACTGTCGAAAGTGATCACTTTATCAGTTTTGAGGGTAGTCATCCTGGCTGGTTTATCTCCCCTTTCGGCCTTAGCTTCCTTTGCATGTCTCTTGGCCGCAGAATACGAAGTCCCACAAATGTCGGATCCTCCTGAAATAACGTTGATTATCTTGGCATCTGCAGGAGGTGATGCTACTCGTTCAGGATCCTTCTCAGTATCCTGACCCTTATTCTTCTTTCTTCCTAGGAGATCCTTCAGATATCCCTTGCTTAGAAGATAACTTATTTCTTTTCTTAGAGCAATGCAATCCTCAGTTACATGTCCGAAATCTTCATGGAAGGCACACCATTTGGACTTATCCTTCAAATCAGCTTTTTGTTGATTTTTTCGAGGCCACCTAGCTTTGTCTCCGAAACCCTGCATATCATACATTAATTCAGGTATGTTAACAGAAAAGCAAGATTCAGATAATTCAGGATATTCTTCAGGATCCTCGTCTTCAACAGCATTCACTTTCTTGTTGTCATTTCTGCCATACGGCTTAGAGCGATATGGTTTAAATGAGGATTCTGACTTCCTATTAGTTGACTCATAAGTGGTGGACGAGTTCATCCTCTCTTGCATCTTTTTGTCATCCTCCAGTCGAATATATCTTAGGGCCCTGTTTCGAGCTTCATCTAAGTTCCTGCATGGGTTCATTACAAGATCTTGGTAAAATTGAGAGTCTTTTTGCAGCCCCATCTTGAAAGCCTGCACAGCGGTTGCAACATCAAGATGTGGAATATCTAGGGATTCTTGGCTAAACTTGTTCACATAATCTCTTAAGGGTTCCTGAGGTCCTTGAGTTATCCTGTAGAGATCACTTGTTAGTTTTTCAAAACTTCGACTACAAGAAAATTGACTATTAAATAAATTCACTAGGTGAGCAAATGATGTAATCGAATGAGGAGGAACATTTAAGAGCCATTTCAAGGCCGATCCTGTTAAGGTAGAACCAAAACCCTTGCATAGGCATGCTTCCTTGAGCTCCGGAGGGATAGGGTTAATCTCCATTCTTTCCCTATACTGGGCAATATGCTCTTCAGGATCTGTAGTCCCATCATAGAGCTTCATGTTGGGGGTTTGAAATCTTTTTGGGATTTCAGCATCACAGATAGGATATGCAAAGCGAGATATCATGTGGCTGTCTTGGGACACTTCCGGAATTGGCTGGACCACTCTAGGTACACTGGATATCATGTCCTTCAATTTCGGAAGCTCCCTAGTATATGTTGATGTCATACCTGCATCCTGCAAAGATCCACTATTGTTAGTAGCAAGAATATTATTATTTGACACGTTACCAGTTTGAGGATTCTGGCCATATCCTGAAGCATATCCTGAGCTCCTCAGAGTTGACATCCTGACCGAGGAGGGTATTTCAGGAGTATGATTATGAGGATGGCTAGGCACAATATTTCCCCTGTTATCCTCAGTATATACGGCCGAACTGAAGTTCAAGGCTCTGGGCAGTAAAGGAGTGACATTATCCTCAGCGGGCCTGCTTGAGCTAGATTTGAAGAGTTGTATTTCTCTCATTAGCATTTGGTTGGTTTCTTGCTGTTGCCTCATCTGTTCCTGTACACTACCAAACAAGGTTAGAATTTCGTCATTAGAAGCCAGAACAGGACTGGATCCCTGAGTGTTCCGAGTAGGGATAATATCCTGAGGTTGTGAAGAAGCTTGCATCCTTGGAGGAGGTGGTGGAAGCGTTGAACCAATGGTAGCAGAGGTTGTAGCAGACACGGTAGATGAGCTTTGAGAATAGAAAACCAAGTAACGATTTCGCAAAAGTTTTTAGTAATGATAGCACCACTTGCCCCACGGTGGGCGCCAAATTGTTTTGGTCAAAAATTACCGAAGCAATTAAGTGATCAAATTAGTTAAGTGAGGTAGTGTGCTAAGAAAGTGTGTTGAAAATATGCTGATTAAGTTGTTTGCAAAAACAGTTTCCAGGATACGGCTCAGGATATTGAGCTGTATCTACGACCAAACTATGAGCAAAAAGTAAAGGGGGTGACACGAGATATACAAGGAAAGCCCTTGATCAATCTGGATCGCCGGCACAAAACCTCGGGAGCTGACAATCGCAGCTGCCTTGTTCTTCTTATTGCTTTAAACGTCAGGATACAGTGCAGGATATTGATCAGATCGCTAAGTGTTACAATATTTTTGTGAGAGTGAAAGTTGCGAGAGAGAAAAGTGTTAGAAAGCAGTGAGTGTTGTTGTGTCCTATTCGATCCGATTTATCCACCTATTTATAGCTAGTAAACGAAAACAAAATCTCCTATAAGTATGGGATGCCTTCGAATATTCTTTAGTAGCCGTTGGAGACCAGGTAAAGCGGGTTCAACGTCCTTCTTTGAACAACTTAGAGCGAGTCTTCAGGAGAAGAGGTCCTCATGAACGTTGCAAGCTTGGACTCATATTCCTGCACATAATCCGTTAGTGATCCTCAGGATATCATCCAGGATGTTACCAATATCCTGAATGAGTATCCCGGGCATGAACATATATCATGAAACTAAGATATAACTTAAGATATTACCTAGGATATGGGCTCAGAATTTCACCCATAACACGTATCCAGGGGTTATAATACTTACAACGGAGCAGAACTTCGCTATTTAGGGGGATATAATACCCGTAGATTATGCCTATTATTCAGTTTTGAGAGAAAGAAAACGATTTTGAACGATTTTGACTGAAGTCCGATGGCCTGCTTATATAGGGCCTCACTTCAACTTCTACGCGGCCCGCGTAAATGTTAATAAGGGGTTACGCAGCCCGCGTTGAACCCGGTCAACGTCGTAGCTTGGCTGGGTCAGCTTATAGGTCTTCCGGGTGTTGGGCCAGGTGGCGGCCCAGGGTCGTGCCAGGTTTTAAGTTGACGCGGCCCGCGTCAGGGTTGGGGTGGGGTTTACGCGGCCCGCCTCAGCCCAAAATTTCAATTTTTAATTATTTTTAATAGTATTTAGGGTATTCGGGGCCCGTTTTCACGTATGGGGTGTATTTTTGAATATATTGGGATATTTTAAAATATATTAGGGTGTCAAAAATAATTCGAGGGTGTAGGTTTTCTTTAGAGTTGTTATATCCTCCCCACCTTGTTTTAGAGCTCGTCCTCGAGATCTACTGAAACAAGTGTGGATACTTCCTTTGCATTTCTGATTCGAGCTCCCATGTGTACTCAGGTCCTCTTTTGGAGTCCCACTTTACTTTGAGCAGAACTAATCTCTTATGCTTGAGGTTCTTGACTTTCCTGTCTTCAATCTGTAGAGGCTTTTCTACAAATTTGAGTTGTTCATTTACCTCTATATCCTTAAGAGGTACCATTAGCAATTCATCAGCTAAGCATTTCTTGAGATTAGATACATGAGATACATCATGTATTCCTGCCATTTCCTCTGGCAGTTGTAGCTGATAGGCTACAGGTTCTATTCTTCTAATAATCTCAAAAGGTCCAACATACCTGGGACTTAGCTTTCCTCTTTTGATGAATCTTACCACTCATTTCCAAGGAGAAACTTTCAACAACACTTTATCTCCTACTTGAAATTCCAATGGTTTGCGTCGGTTATCAGCATAGCTCTTCTGTCGATCTCGTGCTGTTTCAGTCGTTCCTTGACTTGAATAATCTTGTTGGTTGTTTCCTGCACTATCTCAGGTCCAGATAGTTGTTTTTCCCCAATTTCTGCCCAATAGACTGGGGTTCGGCACTTTCGTCCATAAAGTGGTTCGAATGGTGCAGCGTTGATACTCGTGCGATAACTATTATTATAAGAAAATTCTATTAAAGGTAAATGATCGTCCCAATTACCTCCGAAATCAATTACACAAGCTCTAAGCATGTCCTCCATTGTTTGAATTGTCCTTTCGCTTTGTCCGTCCGTTTGAGGATGATAAGCTGTGCTTAGATTTAACTTGGTTCCCATTGCTTTTTGGAAACTTGACCAAAAATGAGAGGTAAAACGGCTATCCCTATCAGAAACAATTGATAAAGGTATTCCATGTAATGAAACGATTTCATTTACATATAATTTAGCTAACTGTTCCATACTGAAAGTTTCTTTCATTGGTAGGAAATGAGCTGACTTGGTTAGTCTATCTACAATCACCCAAATTGTATCATTGCCTTTTCTTGTTTTGGGTAATTTGGTAACAAAATCCATTGTTATCAATTCCCATTTCCATACTGGCATTTCTAGCTGTTGCAACAAACCTGAGGGTTTCTAATGTTCAGCTTTAACTTGTGAACAAGTTAAACATTTAGAAACATAGGCTGCTATGTCCTTTTTCATTCCTATCCACCGGAAATTCTTTCTTAAATCCTGGTACATTTTATCACTTCCTGGGTGCATCGTATACTTAGATTTATGGGCTTCTTCTAATATGCGATGACGTAGGTTTCCTAATTTAGGTATCCACATTCTCTTTTCATGGAATCTCCAAATTCCATCTGTTCCTTGTTCTAATTCCTTAATCATTCCTTTTAATTTTTCAGTATCATCCTTGATTACTGATTCTTGTGCTTTTCTGATTTGATCATTTAAATCTACTTGCATATTTAATTTAAGAGAACGTACCCTTTTTGGCTTTTCGTGATACTTTCGGCTTAAAGCATCTGCCACTACATTTGCCTTTCCTTCATGATACTGTATATCACAATCATAATCACTAAGCATCTCCATCCAGCGCCTTTGTCTCATATTCAACTCTTTTTGCCCGAAAACATACCTTAAACTTTTATGATCAGTAAATATGGTAAACTTACTACCATAAAGATAATGTCTCCAAATCTTAAGGGCAAAAATTATAGCTCCTAATTCTAGATCATGGGTTGAATAATTCTCTTCATGATTCTTAAGTTGCCTAGACGCATATGCTATAACATTTTGGCGTTGCATTAATACACATCCATAACCTAGTTTGGAAGCGTCACAATAGACTATAAAGTCTTCAGTTCCTTCTGGTAACGCTAGTATGGATGCATGGGTTAATCTTCTCTTAAGAATTCTAAATGCTTCTTCTTGCTTTGGTCCCCATTCAAACTTAATGGATTTACAGGTTAACTTAGTTAAAGGAATGGCTATTCTAGAGAAATCTCGAATAAATCTTCTATAATAACCGGCCAATCCTAAGAAACTTCTAACTTCGGTTGGTGACTCAGGGGTTTTCCATTTAGTTATCGCCTCGATTTTTGTGGGATCCACATGAATTCCTTCATGGTTTACTAAGTGTCCGAGAAACTGTACCTGTTCTAACCAAAATTCGGATTTTGAAAACTTAGCATAAAGTTTTTCCTTTTATAGTAAACTTAGAAGTGCGTGCAAATGCTTTGTATGTTCCTTTTTACTCTTAGAGTAAATTAGAATATCATCTATGAAGACAATTATGAATTTATCCAAATATGGCTTACATATTCGGTTCATCATGTCCATAAATGCGGCTGGGGCATTGGTTAAACCAAATGGCATGACAGTAAATTCATAATGACCATACCTGGTTCTAAATACGGTTTAAGGAATATCCTCTTCCTGTACCTTTAATTGATGATATCCTGACCTTAAATCGATTTTAGAGAAAAATCGAGCTCCCTGTAGTTGATCGAACAAATCATCGATTCTCGGTAATGGATACCGGTTCTTAATCGTGACCTTGTTTAATTCACGGTAGTCAATGCACATACGCATTGATCCATCCTTCTTTTTAACAAACAATATTGGCGCTCCCCATGGGGATGAACTTGGTTGTATAAATCCTTTTTCCAGCAATTCGTCTAATTATTTCTTCAGTTCTTGCATTTCTGCCGGTGCCAATCGGTAAGGTGCTTTGGCAATTGGTGTTGTTCCTGGTAGCAGGTGAATTCTGAATTCGACTTCTCTGTCTGGCGGTAGTCCTGGTAATTCCTCTGGAAATACATCTTAAAACTGAGACACTACTGGAATGTCTTTTAATTCCTTTCCTTTAGTGTTAGTGATTATAGAAATCAAATACACTAGAGACCATTTTCTTATATAACTTGCAGTTTTCATCACAGAGATGAATTTAGTGGATCTAGAGGGCTTATCTCCTTTAATAGTGATCTTTTCACCTTTTGGTGAATTTACTTGAATTGACTTTTGATCACATAAAATACTGGCTTTATTGGCTATTAACCAATCCATTCCTAAAACGACATCAAATCCTGCCAGATTCATTGGGTAAAGGTTTGCAATAAACTTTTGGTTTAAAAATTCTATTCTTGCTCCCTGCAAGATTTCAGAAATCCTAACAGTTTCTCCATTAGCTGTCTCTACTAGACATTCTTGTGGTAGTTTAGTTAATGACTGGTTTAGAAGTTTGCAAAACGAAGTATTAATAAAACTTTGGTTTACACCAGAGTCAAATAATACTTTAGCAAAAACATCATTAACTAAAAACGTACCGGCTATAACGTCCGGAATCATCTTAGCTTCATCTGCAGTTAAAACAAATGCTCTAGCATTTTTAGTGTTCCTGTTGTTCGCAACTGGAGCCAATTTTGGACAATTTGGCTTGATGTGACCTTTTTCTCCACAGTTGAAGCACAGTCCATTACTGGATTTCTTCCTGCAATCTTCTTCCTTGTGTCCGGGTGCTTTGCAGAAATTGCAATGAGTGGAGCATTTTCCCGAATGCTTTTTCTTGCAGATCTTGCAGAATGGTGTAGAGGTATATTCCTACGATTGTAATTCCCAGAACGGAATTCTTGAATAAGCCTTTGGGTTAGGTTTCTCCTCTGGTCTTCTTCTCTAGTACAGATTAATTCATCTGTCAAGGTGTTTGCTAGTTCTACGGCTTCTTCTATAGTTTGAGGTCTAGCTGCCTTGACTACATGTTTAATCTCTCCAATTAATCCCCAGATGTAACGGGAGATTAATACCGGCTCTGGTGATGCAAGGGTTGGTACTATTCTAGCATATTCAAAAAATGTAGTAGTATAACCCTTACTATCTACCCCGGTCATCCTTAGGTTTAGAAACTTATTTGCTATCTGTTCCTTTTCATTGGGAGGACAAAATTTCCTTTCTACCATATTCTTAAATTCTTCTCATTCCATGTTATATACCCTATCACTTCCTCTTGACTGGAGGATAGTGTTCCACCATTCTAAGGCTGAGTTCTTAAATAGATTGAAAGCAAACATTATTTTGTCTTCTTCAACACACTTGCTTATTTTTAAAACAGCCTCAGTCTTTTCTATCCAGCGTAGGGCTGCAATGGGTCCTTCATTGCCCGAGAATTCTATTGGTTTGCAGGACCAGAATTCTTTGTAAGAACAACCATAAGGCATGGTTCTTCTTCTTTTGGGAATGGGCGCTTGAAGTACGGGTCCATTGTTTATGCTGTGTTCTGGTTCAATTGGTCGTTTACTGCTATGTTTACTTTTATTATTCGCTTCCTGAATCGTTTGAATAATAAATGGCATTGCATCTATGATTCCTTGTGCCACTATGTGTTGGACGGCACTATTGTCCATTTGGTTCCCATTGTTATTGACGCTTGGATTCTCATTAACCAAGTTAATGTTACTCTGGTTATCGTTATTCAGATTTCCTTGATTTCCTTCGTCGGCCATCTGGATTTTTAAACATTTATCACATATTAATATCACAAAATAATATTTTAATATAGCCAATCACATGACACGCATTTTGGGCAAAAGCGTCGATCATTGCGACTTTACTCTATTCATATATTATGCATCTATTACACACCAGTACTGAAATTAAAAATTACAATACCAACTAAAATAAAATTACACTAATAATAGTAGGCATCCGTACACACATATTTTATTTTATTTTATTTTATTATATTATATTATTATTATTACTATTACCATCTCACCCATCACATCTACGGATATGGATTCATCCGGAAATCCATATTGCGCTCGTCATACTTCCAGACGAGTCGCTCTCCCACCAGTCTCATTCGTTCACTACTCTCTAAAATTTCCTCACCACATGTCCTAAGTTCTTGTACGTTTTCTGCACTCATTGGGGGTGCAGGTTCTAGGACTGGGTTCGGAATCTGGGGTGCGGGTTCCTGGTATGGAGGTGTAGGTGCCTGGAATCGGTAAGGATCTTCTAAAATTTCCCTAATGTATTCGTCGTGATAATAGGGATCTAAAGGATCCAAACCTAGGTAGGCTCCTATGTTTGGCATGGGCATGTCTTCATGTATCGGGTAACGTTGCACAAAGTCCCTATTGTCGTCCCACCAAGGGTCGTAATTTGGGTCTAAGGGGTTTGGTGCTGGTACCCTAGGTATTTCTTCTGGATTGAAGTCATGCATTTCTACGTGGTTTTCAGGGTTTTCTATTTCCATTGGTTGGTCAGGAATTGGTAGTTGGGGTTGGGGTGCTATTATTTGTTCCAGATTAGGGTCAGCTGCAGTGGTTGCTAGGATGTGGATGTTGGCTATACCCCTATTAATCATATCCTGGGCATAGGCATCGGTTTCTCTTTTAGCTGCTGCTAGTGCTCTCTGGTCTTATAACTTTTTCATACGTTTTCTACGCTCGTGTGCCCCTCTACTGAACTGTAACACCTCGTAAAATCATACCCAATAAAATAAAGACACGTGTCATATAACACAAACGTATTATAAAAACGGATCCAGATAAAGATGTACGGTAGGATTTAAAAGCGTCGACATGTTAATTTATACCTCTGAGCGACCTATTAATAAATCCCTAACCATAATATATTTAATCAACATCTAAATTATGCAAATAAATCTGGTTATCCTAAATAACAAATTGATTATAACTCAAGACTTGGATCCAATGTGAGTTCTCGAAAATGTTGGCACTTGAGGCATTCAACACAAAGCGCCAAAATGTGTAAGAGCATGCAAAGCATGCAAGGTCTGAGCACCTGGCCCCTCTACTGAAAAGAAAGCATGAAAATTCGGATTTAAGTGGCATGGACAAGGCCTAAGAAGTTGCAAAAATTTTGTCTCTGGTCATCGGTTACGGACCGTAAGAGCTCAGGCTTACGGTCCGTAAAGGGTTGCTTACGGACCGCAAGCTTGAGATCTTACGGTCCGTAAGGCTGTCGCTGGCAGCAGAATTGGACAGGTGCCTGTTTAGCAGGTTGCACCGCCATAAGAAGATGGTTTTCGAAAACAGGGACTTTGCAACTGGTATTGGGCAACATAGGGACACCTGGGAGCATCCCATAACATTAGTAGAGTTACATGGCATCATCCAACTCAATTGGGTTCACTATATAAGAAGAACAAGTTGCAACATTCTCACTTGCTCACTTGGAAAATTTTTCAAGACTTCTCTGGAGCTCCTCTGATCAGCAACAAGTCTTCTTAAAGTCCCTAATCATACTTAGGACTCTTGTAAGCGTCCTTAATCCTTTTTAATTCAGTTTAGCTTAGTTAATTAGCTAAAAGTCAAACCGTCGTAATTAAGGTTTGACTTCGAGATTAATTAAAATTTGTTCAGTCAAATCTCAAATTAAAAGTACCTATAAGTAGGTAATTATGTGGGTAATAAACCCTTAAAAGGGTACTCTCTGATTCCCATTCTAACTAGGTCAATTGTCGGGTCTAACTTGATATTAAAAAGTCAACAGAAAGCTAAAAATCAAATTAATGCATAATTAGCAATGTAGAAGACATGCAACCTGTTTTATCATTAATATAACTTGGTAATTAATGTAAGAACATGTCTAAACATGTTCAACCCGATAATTTTCAGTAGAGACCCGGTTCGGAACCGAAAGGCGCATAATTTGACTTTTGCATTGACTTTCGATTATGACCCATTGTAGCATGTTTTAGAAATGCCTTAGAGCCCTATTAGGACCAGGTTTCATGTTAGTATAACCCTCTGTGATTATACACCTTGGTTCAATAGTTATCCGATTCGTATGCATGTTCCCGTTAAATTGCTTATATGTTGACTATTATGCCCATATAACCTTAAAACGTGATTTTTGAAAATGTAAAAGAGTAGAAACCTTATTTACTGATTTATAAACTTGCACCCAAAATTTGACATCAGTTTGAGGTCTAGATTAAGAGTTATGCTCAATAGCGTAATTAGAAAGCTTTTTGTTAATTAAACGGCATAATTAGCATATAGCCTAGTTTAACCCACTTTTTGGTATCAAAATTTTTACCCACTGATGTAATATAATATTTTGGGATTTTTGAAGATTTTTAATTAATTTTAGGCTGAGCATAACATAGGGTTGTAGCTTTAATTCAGTTAATGCCGGTTTTGCCCTTTTGGGCTATAAAATGAATTTTACAAATCTTTTTGACCCCAAACATTTTGCTACTGATTTTATATGATAAATAAATTATTTAAACCTTATGGAATAATGAAAATACCAGCCTTATATATAGAACCCAGAAATGGCTCCAAATCGCCTTTTTAAGCATTTTTAACGCATAGTATGCATCAAAACTATTTTTCACATATAAGGTTGATACCTACTGATATTTTAAGTATATTTTTATACATTAATAGTAAGCTAAAGTTTTAAACTCAGAATTCCAGATTTGACCTTTAAAGGCTATGTGAAATTACCAAAATGCCCATACGGTGCATAGTTTGGTTATAATGGATAAATTTCACATATATTTAGTACCCTACTATTATGAATTATAAAAATGAGTATTTTTACTAATTATATCAGACCTGTAACTCAGATTATTATTTAAACTCTTTTATAACCTTTTAAATGACCAAAATGCCCTTACGGGGCATAGCTTGAATCTAAATTCGTTTCGGGCATAATAAAAGATATCTTACTGATGTCACAACATATTTAAGGCATGTTAACTTAGGAAACCTGTATATGGCTCTTATGGTTACCCGTTACGCATCCTTCGCGTTCGGTTCGGTTTATGTAACTAGTTTGCATAAATTGACCGAAACAGGTCAAACCTTATCATTTTAATCTCAAAATCCAGAATGTGTTTAGTTTACCCATATTATACAAGTCTTCAAACTTGTCGGGTCTAAATCACATTCTATTCCGGTCTTCGCTTACTCATGCGTTTGAACTGAATCTTCCTTTAAAACTAACCGGTCTAAGTTTAAGCTTAATTAAAGACCCGTTAGAAATCTAATAGGTTATTAAAACCTTTGTTCCAGAATAGGAGACCCGGTAAAAGCTACATGCGCTTGCCATTTGTGATTAATACTTGCAAAGGTAAATACTTTTAACTTATTTTCCCTATACGGGCTTGGGGTACGGTATATAAAATACCGCTTGGTCGGACATTGCATCTTTATTTGTATGAAGGTTAAATCATTGAAATGTCCTGTTTGAAAATGTTTTGTTTGCTTAAAGCCTTTGGGGGGTTAATGACCATGTCCCGGATATCCTTGGCATCATTTTACGAAATGGCCACGACCTAAGCACGGGGTGTAGGCGTACAACCGTCAGTGCCTAAATAAATAATGTGGTGTGTCTATTGATCTTTAACCCGACACGAACCGGGCTACTGAACGCATAAGAAACATGTAATTCTTTTACAAGTATTATATTCAAATAATTATCCCAAGTTATAAAAAGTTTTATGCCATGTGCATTCAAATCAATTTTTAAACCTTTTCAAAATGAGTCAGTTAAATTGTATTTACCAGTGTAAACTGACGTATTTTTCCCAAAAAGGTTAAGTGCAGGTACTACTCGTAATAGGCTGGCCTCTCCTTAGCATCAATAAGAGTCTCGCAAGCTTGGATGCATTTAAGTCTGTTGAACAAGTTTCCTTTTTTTTATTTTTGATCCGCCTGTGGATCTGTTTCAACTGTGTTGTGATACTTAAATATTACACTTTTATTCAGTTGAAATAATATATATCTTTTGCTTCCGTTGTGCATTTAAATATTGTGTTGTTTGACTATGATGATATCAACTACGTCACGATACTCCCCACCGGGCCCACCGGTAATACGTGGAAATATCGGGGTGTGACATGAACCATCCCCTCTTTTTCTGAGGAAACGGCTCTTCTGACTAAGCCTTAAACACAAAGATTTCTTCTTCCGTATCAGCAGAGTACCCTGAGAGGGCACGCTGAGAAGAGGAGGTGCCTTCTCTTCTAGGCGAACCAGACAATTGACGGTACGTGTCAGATGGTCCTTGGTCGCTCATACTGTAAACTAACAAATAGTCAAATAACACATAACAATAAATACAGTTATGCATGTATTCCCGTAATTTATTTCCAAACAAATTGAATTTTGATGTCAGCAGAACGCTTTTGTGACTGAATCAATGGCTTAGCTCTGATACCACATTCTGTCGCAACCCCCGATCCCTAATCCTCGGGAACGGGCGGCCGCGAGCCAGTTTCGGTGGTATCGCGTGATTGTCTAATTTGGCAGCCGAATTTTTCTTTATCAAGACCGTAGTTAGGAAATATTTGATCAGAGTAAAATACCACATTTTCATAGCATTAAACACATGGGATAAAACCCAAGTTTGCATTACACACATTTTCATAGGAATAAATCCTATTTTATTTAATAAAAACATCTATTTTATTTTAGGTAACTTTATTGCCACTTTTCCAAGCCTTCAGTGCTATCCAGCTGGCTTCTATTTGGCTTTCACAGTTTGTTACCTGAAACGCGTTTTAAAAACATTTGTCAGTGCGAAATACTGGTGAGTGAATCCCAGTTAATCAAGTTTAAATAAAACCCATTGTACAGTATTGAGGGCGATCTCACAATTACATTTGTTTCCAAGTTATATCAATTAACATCCATGGTACTGTCAGACCCGACTTGTGGAAATGTTACTCCTTGACCAGGTGGTAACAAATTTTGTATACAAAACCCCAACATACTCATGATAATTGTATTCTTACAAATACTCAATAACTGCTTAATATATAATTAATCATGTGAGGTTTTGTAAAAACAATTCACAAAAAGGTTTACAAAAAGCGGATAAACTCACATTGCTGTCTTAGATTTTCCGTAAGGGTTTCCTGGTGACAATCTATAATTTACACAAATGCACACGCGTTAGTATAATAACCCATTTTAACATTAGTAATACCCTCCCCGAGACGGTATTCCAACGACTACTTCGGGCAGAACCACGACAGCCGTTACGGAACCCTAGATCAATCGGGCAGCGTATCTAATACGTATCCAGGGGTTATAATACTTACAACGGAGCAGAACTTCGCTATTTAGGGGGATATAATACCCGTAGATTATGCCTATTATTCAGTTTTGAGATAAAGAAAACGATTTTGAATGATCTCGACTGAAGTCCGATGGCCTGCTTATATAGGGCCTCACTTCAACTTTTGCGCGGCCCGTGTAAATGTTAATAAGGGGCTACGCGGCCCGCGTTGAACCCGGTCAACGTCGTAGCTTGGCTGGGTCAGCTTATAGGTCTGCCGGGTGTTGGGCCAGGTGGCGGCCCAGGGTCGTGCCAGGTTTTAAGTTGACGCGGCCCGCGTCAGGGTTGGGGTGGGGTTTACGTGGCCCGCCTCAGCCCAAAATTTCAATTTTTAATTATTTTTAATAGTATTTAGGGTATTCGGGGCCCGTTTTCACGTATGGGGTGTATTTTTGAACATATTGGGATATTTTAAAATATATTAGGGTGTCAAAAATAATTCGAGGGTGTCGGTTTTCTTTAGAGTTGTTATAGGTAAAATTGTCTTTCTACATTAATATTAAAAGCAAATTGAATTTAAATAAGCCTAAATTTTTCAATTTGGCAGATAATAATCACAACTCGGTTATTTGGTGATAATAATCCTAACTGGTCCACTTTTGACCGATAATAGTCTGCGTTAAAAATAGCTTAACGGAGTTAAGTTTTTTTCTAAAATTACAAACCGATGTTTTAAGTCTTTTGATTAGAACGAGGATACGAGTTGATTGATGTAAAATTTACCTCGAAATACAGCACCGAACGATGAAAACGGTGCTTCAATTCGGGTTTTAAACTTCCAATTAACAAAAATCAAGCCGTTTGGAGCATCATTTGAGGTAAGTTTTACATAAATCGACTCGTATCCTCGTTCTGATCAAAAGCCCTAAACATCGGTTTGTAACAGAAAAAAACTTAAATCCGTTAAGGTATTTTTAACGGCGGACAATTATCGGCCAAGTGCACCAGTTCGGATTATTATCGGCAAATAACTGAGTTAGGATTATTATTGGACAAACTGAGAAAGTTAGCACTATTTAAATCTAATATGCCAATATTAAATTAATATTTTAATTATTATTATTACTATATATTACTATTATTACTTTAGGCTCAGTCCTAGGGCCATCAAAAGTAAAGGGCCACCAATTTTATATTAGATTTTATGTATACTAGGCCCATTACTAAACAAATCAGGCCCAGATCATAGATCTGGTAACACAATGGCATGCGACTAACGTGAAATCAAAGTGCGTGGATAACTGGTGAAATATTCCTCGATATTATCAGAGTAAATGATGAAATCGACGATTATCAGAATTCAGAGGGCGTCGTTTGGGTTTCCTATATAGAATCAGGGGCGGACCTCGGTGAAGCCCAAGGTGGGCGAGCGCACCCTTTGAAAAAAAAAATTAGTGTGTTTTTTAGGCAAAAAACCTGACCGCACCCACTGAAAATATGCTTAAACCACTCATCCGCACTTAGGGGTGTTAAACGGGTTGTGTTCGCAGGTTGGCGGGTTCAACCCGACCCGAACCCGATAATTTTAGACGAACCGAACCCGACCCGAGCCCGAAAATTGTGTCATACATATGAACCCGAACCCGACCCATTCACCTGAAATTTTTAATTTTTTAAGCAAATTAATATATTAAAATTAACATCTACTACACAAAACACAAATTTATATAATAAAATTACATTAAAACCATAAAATATTATGTCAATTTCCCTTTTTAAGTTATATTTATGACATAAAATTACACACATAATCAAATTATGACATAAAACATATTATAAAAATATAATTTTAATATAAATCGGTTAAACGGGGCAACCCGACCGGGTTGACCCGAACCTGACTCGTTTGGCTAAACGGGTTCGAGGGTTCAACCTGAAACTGACCCGAACCCGTTTATACTAAACCCAAACCCGCAAATTTCATGTTAGGTTCGTGTCGTATTTTTGGGTCGTGCTAGAAATTCACACCCCTATCCGCACCCCCAGCAAATAATTTATGGGTCCGCCACTGTATGGAATCAATCAATCACCGCGCGATTATAATGTTTTTACAATCTCAATCGATGATTCGAAGAACACAAGTGTACCGCTAACAATTCACAACGGCTATTTTAACCTTTTTACATTCTAATCGCTACATAGTCTTATATATATTGATTTTGCGAACCCTGAAACGTTAACAAAATTCAGTTTGGTGATTTGCTGATTTTGCGATTCAGTTTGAACTCACTGTCTCACTCGTTTTTGTAATTTAATTTTGCGATTCAGTTTGGAATTTAGTTTGGTTGAACTTAGAAGTTGTGTGACAACCCGTAACTTCAAGTTACTACTTTAACCTAACCACAGTTAATTTAATAATACATTCATGGCTCTACATTTAACTAGGATTAGTTAAATGAGTCTACGTTGGTAATTTGGGGAATTACCGGAACACGTACATGATAATTCTCGAACATCAGCAACTAACGCGAATAATAATTATAAACGGATTGGCATGATATGGACTGAGTATTGTCTCGATTTCTTTGAGCATCTTCGGTTTCTTTGGCTCGCATATGGTCAATCAGGTTTGCACAATCCTTGCCCTTCATTTCCATTAGAGTATTGTCTCTCGAATTTTAATATTTTCTTTCGAAATCTACTATGTGATATGGAATTATGATGTAGATTATCCTATTAATTTAGATGGTGAACATTGTGACACTGATTTCCTTTTTTTTCTTGTTGGTTGGGTTAATTACCTGATAGTGAATAATGACATGAGTATGTAATTTGTGGTATCTACATTTTTTTTCGTCTAATTTAGTCATGGATCATAGTTTTGATGATCCTAATTTGTTGTTAAGTCTTAAAACGAGTGACCATGGACACTTTTTTTCAATATATTTAAGTTATGCTAAATAAAAACTTTCAAAATATGATTAAAGTGTTGTATCATCCAATCCAGTGTTTTAAATAAGATGAATTAGGGCGCTTCGTGCATTAAAAATATGCTTTAATGACTTTTAACCTGTTTGATCATACTTGACCCATTTGGCCTTTTCTTGTCAAGCTGACGGTTTGAATCACCCATTTGACCTGTTATAGATGAAAAATAACCCTTCGTTTATTAGTAACCTAACCTATTTATCTACCCATTTGATGTGTTAGAGAACTACATGACCCGGGTAGGAATTGTCTCCTAATTTAATACCATTTCTTTCTTTCAGGTACTTCAACCTTCACGTTTTTTTAAAAGAAACTAGTTTTTCTTGATGTCGCGCGTTGCGGTATAACTGAACAAATGATAATGTAAAACAAACATGATTTGAAAATAAAACATATTGTTTAGAAAACCAAACCATTAGAACGCTTTAGTTTATCATTGTACTATTTCATAATACCAAATAAATATTTTATTTTGAGTACAACTTCGTTTTTAACAAAACTTATAACGGAATGTCAGGGAAAAAATCAATCACAACTATGTACTTAAGTTTTTAGAAAAAAATTATAAACGTAAATTATCATAGAAGTATCAAATTAATCGATAATTAAAATATTTCCAAACAAAGAAAAGAGAAATATTAAAAAAATAAAAAATGGTATAGGAAATATATAGTTTTAAGGAAAATTGGTATTTAATAAACCAACCTTTGCCCAGTTGGTAAATAATAATCCAACCTACAGAATTGGTATGTAATAATCCTACCTATCAATATGTTGGTACTCAATGAACCTCCGTTAGTTTTTTTTAACTGAAGTTAGTTTTTAAGTTTTATTTATTACACAAACAGTCCATGTAGTTATAAGTTACTAGTTTTAAGTTTTATTTATTACACAAACAGTCCCTGTAGTTATAAAAAAATCATAAAAATCCTAAAAAATCATAAAAATTCTAAAAAAACCAAAAAAATCTTAAAAAATCAAAAAAATTCTAAAAATTCTAAAAAAAATCAAAAAAATCTTAAAAAATCAAAAAAATTATAAAAAATCAAAAAAAATTCTAAAAAATCAAAAAAATTCTAAAAAATAAAAAAAAATCATAAAAATTCTAAAAAATCAAAAAAATCGATTTATAAAATTAACGTGTTTCGCTTTACGGAAATTTTACGAAAAACGGACAGAGTTTCCTCTGTTTTTGGACGACCCCGACAACTGACAACACAAGTTGTCGATATAATATTCAAAACTCAACAATCAATGAAGCATTAAATATCTATACGATTTATACAAAACTAAAATGAAACTTAAACTAATAAACTCTTACCGGAACCGAGACGACTACGTGACCCAAACTGACCCGACTAGACCCGAAACCAAGTAAACCCAAATCAATTGTAACAAACCGGACCTGAATCGAACCCCATCACCACCGCCAATTGCCGCCTACCCACCACCATCTAACCCCATCACCACCGCCAATTGCTGCCGCCACCATTACAAACAGATCTGCCGCCAATTGCCGACTACGTGACCAAACTGACCCCGCCACCACCATCTCTCCCTCTTCTAATCGGCAACCAGCACCATCCAGCCGCCACTTGCCTGACATCACCACCATCTCGCCATCTCTCTCCCATTCAAAGCCACCATCACTAATACCACCAGATCTGGACTTCACTGAATCAAGCATCCGCTTAATGATCTCCTTCGACTGCAAGATCTCGATGCATTCATCACCATCAGGAACAGGTGAAGCAATAGCAGTTTGATTGCGGTAGTCGATGACGTCAGCCTCGTCAGCAGTGATGGCAGCGGTGGTTAATGGTGGTGGACTGGTGGAGAACATGAGAGGGCCAGGTGAGTCCCTCGTTCTTTTCTATTCAAACGACATCATTTGGGGTTTGACTAGTTTTTCTAAGCCCATTCAACAATGAAAAGTATTTTTTTTTTTTTATTCCTAATTCATTTGTGGCTGAAAACAATGATCACATAAGAACTCTTTGAACTTTGACTTGTCCATCGTTAGCAAATCATCATCAATAAACAAGTAAACAAATCTGATCTAAAAACAACCATTTTCATTAACCATTTTTATGATTTTTTTTTTATTTTTTAGAATTTTTATGATTTTTTAGAATTTTTTTGATTTTTTAGAGTTTTATGATTTTTTAGAATTTTTTTTATTTTTTAGAATTTTTATGATTTTTTAGATTTTTTTATTTTTTAGAATTTTTTTGATTTTTTATATTTTTTAAGATTTTTTTTATTTTTTTAGAATTTTTATGATTTTTTAGAATTTTTTTGATTTTTTAGGATTTTTATGATTTTTTATAACTACAGGGACTGTTTGTGTAATAAATAAAACTTAAAACTAGTAATTTATAACTACAGGGACTGTTTGTGTAATAAATAAAACTTAAAAACTAACTTCAGTTAAAAAAAATTAACAGAAGTTCATTGAGTACCAATATGTTGATAGGTAGGATTATTATATACCAATTCTGTAGGTTGGATTATTATTTACCAACTGGTTAAAGGTTGGTTTATTAAATACCAATTTTCCTAGTTTTAAAAAGGTAAAAAATATTAAAAATATGTTATTAAAAGTAAATATAATAATAAACTATTATAGTATATTAAATAAAAAAATAATAAAAAGCTATATATTATTATAAAAATAAAGTTACTATTTATCGTCTTTCAGCAACAATATATATATATATATATAGGGGACCGCTAGAATGAGAACCACCTCGAGTTATGAGAACCGCGAGAACCACACCGTACGGGGCGAGGTGGACCAAAATTTTTTTTCAAAAACGTAGATGCATGTATTATAAACACATTCGTAAAAAAAAAAAAAAATTTAAAAAACGCAGTGTGGGTAGTTTTTTACTCCACAAAGTTGTGGTTTACGAGTTCCGTAAATTTATGGAACTCGTAAACCACAACTTTGTGGTGTAAAAAACTACCCACACGGCGTTTTTTTTTTTAATTTTCTTTTACGAATGTGTCCCCTATACATACATCTACGTTTTTGAAAAAAAAAATTGGTCCACCTCGCCCCGGATCAAGTAGTTCTCGCGGTTCTCATAACTCGAGGTGGTTCTCATTCTAGCGGTCCCCTGTATATATATATATATATATATATATATATTACCCTATATAGGGTAGGGCTATATAGAAAACCCTAGAAAACCCAACATCCCGACATTTTTTTTTTTGAAAAAAATAACACATGTAATATACATGTTTTTAAGAGTTTTGGGCCAAAAAAATCAAAAAAGCGCCGAAGGGATGTTTTAAAAAAAAAAAAATTCAGCAATTTATGTCTTTTGCGCCTAACACATGTTAGGCGCTGAAATTTGTTTATTTTTTTAAAAACATCCCTTCGGCGCTTTTTTGTTTTTTTTTGCCCAAAACACTTTAAAACATGTATATTACATGTGTTATTTTTTTCAAAAAAAAAATGTCGGGAGGTTGGGTAAAAATGGGTGGAGATTTGAGTTTCCAGAGTTTTCTATATAAATAGGGTTTTCTGTCTAGCATTACCCTATATATATATATATATAGGGAGAAGATCATGCGAGAACCACCTCTTATTGTGAGAACTGCGAGAACCAATGTGAACACACCAAAAATGCCTAAAAATAGCTAAAAATCACACAAAAAAAATTTTTTTTTGAATTTTTTAATATTTTTTATAAAAAAATCTCTACTTTTCGAAGCAAAAAAAAAAAAAAATTTTGCTTCTAAAAGTAGTGATTTTAACATAAAAAATATTAAAAAATTCAAAAAAAAAAATTTTAGATATTTTTTTATATTTTTTTAGGTTTTTTGGGGGTTTAGTTTTTAGCATTTTAGCTTGGGGGTGGGGGGGGGGGGTTAGGTTTTTGGGGGGTGGGGGAGGGGGGTTTAGGTTTTTTTTTTGGGGGGGGGGGGTTAGGTTTTGGGGGGGGGGGGGGTGGGGGTTTAGGTTTTTTGGGGGAGGGGGGGTGGGGGTTAGGTTTTTTTAGCTATTTTAGGTTGTGTTCACATTGGTTCTCAAGGTTCTCACAATAAGGGTGGTTCTCGCATGAGCCCCTCCCTATATATATAAGGGTTCTTTGTAGAACTTCATATTTAGGCAGAACTTTCAGAACTAATATCAACCACTCATTTTTTTTCAAATTATTAAAATGTAAAAATAAATAAAAAGGGTAAAATAGTAATTTACAAATTGTTTCTCACCCATTAACCAAATCCCTATTATCTCTCCATCTTCAATCTTCTATACTAGGAATCGAACTGATTTTAATTACGTTCTTAATTTTTTCAACTTGGCTAAGGATCATATTTGATTATGTATCGCTTATTTACATATGTGTGATTGTTATACATGTATATAAATATAGTATTTACAATCAGTTTAACATTCAAATTGTTCCACACTTTCCGCATGTATGTAAATAGTGATTATTTTTTCAAACTCATTATCTATTTACATATGTAAAATTTTTCACACTAATAATACAAATCATTATCTATTTACATATTATACATCAAATAATAATGCAAAAAGAAGTGTTTACAAAATATGTATGTAACAAAAATTGATGTAAGAAACATAGTAACCTAAACACATAATTTGAAACTACACTTACATATCTGTGCATAGACGTTTACACATATGTAGGTAACAAAATATAGATGTTTTCATATGTAAACGTTTGTTCAACACTTCAACCTATTCAAAAAACTAAATAGATTTTTCAATCTACACATGCGGTTTCTTCAGTTGTTATATAATACTTTAATTTAATATCTAATACTAGTTAAAAATAGCTAAACTAAAAACAAAGCTTCTGCATAAAACGTTGTATAGCACATATGTACTTAACTATATACATACGCATAACATTGTTTTGCATATATGTAAGTTAAATCTTTACATACGTGTAACCTGGTTTTACATATCTGTAAATTAAATATTTTCGTATATTTTATTATCACACATATGTGTAATTAAATTATATACATATATGTAGTAAGTAAACATACAAAATCAATTAGCCTTTATAAAAGCTTTTCAAAAACAATCATGATTAACAAGAAAGTATCTTAATTTGGGAATAATATTTGAGGCAAATGAATTGGACATCCAATAATAATGTTATGGGGTCTGGTGAAATCCAACATTCAAATCAAATGAAAAACAAGAATGCAAGTCAAATGAGAATACATCGTGCTTTTTGAGTGAGAGAGAGAAAAGAGAATATGTAGGGGTTTGGTTACGATCGAGAGAGTTGCAAACATATTTAATGAACTCATTTTTTGAATCTTCCCAAAATGCCCTTTTTTATTTATTAAAAGGTCCTTCAAAGATTTATTAATTACGTAAACACCATGATTGATTTAAACCATAGATCAAATGATCTAAGGGTTCAAAAGAGTTCTGAACGTTCTGAAAATATATGAAGTTCTGAAATGATCTTGATCCTATATATATATATATAGGGCAAGGATATATAGGAAACCATTTTTTAGTGAGAAAACTAAGGAAACTCAATTGTGACCATTGATCTTGATCATCTAAGGGTTAGGGAAATTTGATGTTTATTGATTTAAATTTAATACATAACATATGTTGATTAGTGGGCCAGGAGGGTATTTGTGTCAAAAAGGCCCTATCTCATTCTCTCTCTTCTTTATTGTTGTCACCATCACCATCACCATCACCATCATCATTGTTTCTCTTTCTTCTTTTTTCTTTTCTTTGAGAATTCAAAAAAACTTCTGTGCATTCACCATCATCATCATCCCTTCTCTCATCCTCTCTCTTTCTTCATGTTTCAATCACCAAGAACACACACAAGTGTGTGTGAGAGAATCGTTATTGTTAAAACCCCTTCGTGTTCATGAAGAACACCAAGAACACACACACAAGTGTGTGAGAAAGAAGCAGGCCTGAATCATTCGGTTGCATGTGTTTCTAGAGAGAGAAAGTTATTAGAACACCAAGACCAAGAACACACACAAGTGTGTGAGAGAGAAGCAGGTCAGAAATCATTTGGTTCATGGGTTTTTAGAGAGAGAAAGTTGTTAGAACGCCAAGAACACACACACACAAGTGTGTGTGTGTGAGAATCATTTTTGAAGATCTTCATCGGGTCTAGATCCGGTTAGTGTTCTACTAATAGCAAGAACACACTTGATTTTTTTGTTAAAAAGGTTGTCAATAACTTTTTGTGTGCTCAAAGTGTTCTAGTAATGGGTTAATGTTCATGTATTTTGCAGGTTTTTGTTTTTATGTTAAAATGATTTTTAGTTTTTTGATATTTTCAGTTTGTTGACCAATAATTTATGGGTTGGGTTTGTGTTAGGTTTTATAAATTGGATTTGCTTTATTTTGTTTTCTGTTTTTTGTTTAAATTGGGCATCCCAATTATTGGTAGATAATTAGTTTGAAAATCCATAATTGTTACAGTAAAGGTTTCAAAATGTTGTTGGTTAAGTTGTTCTTTTTTTATAATTAGTGTTAAATGTTTCAAATTTTTGCAGGCATAACTAGTTACGTATGTTACATTTCTGCCAGCTACATTTCTGCTAGTTAGATTCTAAACTGTTTGTCCTGTATGTTGTAACATATGTTACACTTTCGGACAATATATGGTGCATACATTGTGTTACACATTTTGTTTTGATATGAGTGGATATTGAAATGGTGAATGGTAATTGTTGTATCCTCATCTTAGCAAGTACTCTTTTGCTGACTACTAATATTTGTGTTTTTCATTTCTTGGGCAGGACTGGGACTGGGAAGAAACCTAACAAAACATTATGTGTTTACAAATCTATATCTTTTTAAATGGGTTGAAATGTTATTTTAAATGGGTTGTTAGTTGAAATGTCTTGCTGGCATAATTAGCTACATATGTTGTAATAATGTTACACGTGTTACTTATGTTAAAACCAGCCCTTTCTTGGACATAAAAAGGAGCTACACATATGTAACACATGTTTGTAACGTGTGTTACACTGGAGGGTACCTTTGATGTTGTACAGAAGTTACCCTCCAGTGTAACACATGTTACAAACATGTGTTACATATGTTCAACCTCTTTGTTACCAAAAATCGGGGCTGCACATATGTAACACGTGTTACAACAGGTTTTTACCTACTTGCACGTCTCTATTACAAATGGATGAAAAACAGTTTTTTTAAAACATCCACGGTGTAACACTTGTTTATTTGAAAGTTCTTAAAACAACCGTTGTAACACGTGTTATAATCCCATCTTCAACGTAAAGATACATCCAATGTAACACGTGTTACAAAAGGAAATTACCTACTTACACATCTCTATTACGTTGATTTAAACAGTTATTTAAAAACATCCACTTTGCAACACTTGTTTATTTGAAAGTTCTTAAAACAACCGTTGTAACACGTGTTACAACTTTTTTAGTGTTGTGCATTTTCCTTTTTATTATCTCATCTTCAGCTTGAAGATACATCCAATGCAACACGTGTTAGGTTTGTTACGTGTTACAAAAGGTTTTTACTTAATGTAATAGTAAGTTTAAATGTTAAAATGTTTTTTTTAAGATTGGCTGTTAAATGTTAAAATATATAAACTTCATAATTTATTCGGAATATCTCGTTTATTTTACAAAAAAACTCCGGAAATATTACTTGTGCTATTATGTATTTACTATGGCGGTTGTATTTGCAGGAGTGAGGAGAATGACCAGGTCCGTGACGGGTAGGCTGGCTAATAAGCGAAAGCAGAACGATAAAGAAACAGAACGATAACGAAAGAAGGTAGATGGAGAAACCGATGAAGAATGGGAACAAGAAGTCGATGAAGGGCAGGTGGTGGGTACCTTTGACGTTGTACAGAAGTTACCCTCCAGTGTAACACATGTTACAAACATGTGTTACATATGTTCAACCCCTTTGTTACCAAAAATCGGGGCTGCACATATGTAAGACATGTTTGTAACTTATGTTACACTAGAGGGTAACACATGTATGATCATTTTTGGATCATTTGTATATATTTAAGTCTGTATAAACCTACAACATTGATACCCCCAAAAAGGTTACACATGTTACGATAGAATGGGAAATGTGTAGCAACGTTCAATACTGTTGTTTCACTCTATAGTGTGTAACATGTGTGAAATGGCGTTTGTCAGTAAAACATATAACTTGTAAGGTGATACGACTGTATCTTTAAAACATGTTTACCTATAAGTACTTACATGTTACAGGTTGTATCTTTAAAACATGTTTAAACTGGAAACAGGAAACACTTGCAATGTATAAAGCAGAGTTACAGAAGATGTAACATGTGTAAAACTGGAAACACTTGTGTAACATTTTGGTGTAACACATTTTACAGGTTGTATCTTTAAAACATGTTTACCTATAAGTACTTACAAAATATAAAGCAGAGTAGGAACACAACTTTTAAGGATGTTACATACATTGTAGAGAAGATGTTACATGTGCACACACAATTAACATGTGTAACATCACGACAAGTGTCATGTGTGATCTTTTTTTGTTACCCTAGGGTGCTAAACGTATTACAACGTTCATAACACACGTAAACTTATACTAACATCCGTCCCTATGTCCACAGATGATATAGAACATACTCCACGTTACCATATTTACTAGTATTCTAATGGTACTAAATTGTGGACACCGAATGTCAACGAGCAATATCATCCTATTATTGTTAAATCATACGTCACACTGGAAGAACTTCTTGCCATGTGTAAGGCTTATAACCAAGAAGCTGGGTTCAATGTAAAAAATATACGTTAATGCAGTTTTTTTATCTACTAATAACATTGTTAATAACAAGTCTAGGTACTTATGTAACATGAAGTGTATCGTTTGTCCCTTTAATTTGTTACACTAGTCTCATATACTTATAGTTACATATATTACTTGTTTGTTCATTGATATGACATTTTGGATGATGTAATGTTGTTACATATGTAATTTTGCTAAGTTTAAATTGACACCAAAGGGGCTGACATATGTAACACATGTTTATAACATATGTTACAATATGAGTATATATGTAACACATGTATAGCAATCTTACACATGTTACATATAGGTGTTACATGTGTTACAACGTCAAGGTTACACATGTTACATATAGTTGTTGCATCCAAAAAAAATTGCCTTCACAACAACATCCGTATTCATCCAAATATTGGCATACTAACAATGAAAATAAAAATAAATTTTATATCAATAGTTGTAATGCTTCTAAAAATGGTCTTCTAAAAATTGCCTTCACAACAACACCATCGTCACCACGAAAACCTGATGATACGTTGTAATCCTTCCGCGGGTTTCGCTTCTTGATAACCATCTTCATCTTGAACACAAAACATCTTTCCACCTATGAACAAAACAAGTACATCAATATTAAATATTCTATAGTTAAAACTTATTAATCTTCTATGTAACATGTGTAACGTGGCTATACATGTGTTACCTCTCTAGTGTAACACATGTTACAAACATGTGTTACATATGTGCACCCCCCTTTGTGTCCAAAAAGGGTTGGGGTATCTATAAGTAACTTGCATAATGTTGTTACTACATATGTAGCTAATTATCCCACCAAAAAAACACGACTTTTTATTTGTAAAATAAACGAGATATTCCGAATAAATTATGAAGTTTATACATTTTAACATTTAACAGCCAATCTAAAAAAAACAATAAGCTGGTCTCATATACTGGGTGTAACACATGTAACACCCTATATACAACATATGTAACCCGCAGTGTAACACGTGTTACAACATATATGACAAACAGTTTAGAAATTTTAGCATTAATCTTCGTAAAAATAACAATATACTCTGTACAAACAATTTAGAAAGTCAACATTAATCTTCGTAAAAAATATCAATATACTCTTCGCATAAATGTAGCTGATAGAAATGTAACATATGTAACAAATTATGCCAGTAAAAAACACGAATTTCTATTTGTAAAACAAAACCGATATCCGATTAAATTATGAACTTTCTAAAGGTAATGAAAATGTAATATCGGAGTGAATTTATTCAAAAAAACAACTAAAAAACAAAGAAATTTGAAACATACATCGTAAAAATTATGAATTTTCAAACTAATTATCTACCATCAATGGTGATGCTGAATTTAAACAAAACTAGAAAACAAATTAAACCAAATCCAATTCATAAACCCTAAAAAAAACCCAGCTCACCCACATCCCCCCCCCCCCCACACACACAAAAATCCAACTAAAAGCAATCATTAACTCAAAATCGCTGGACAAACAATTTAGAAATTTAACTTTAATCTTCATAAAAAAATCAATACACTTTGAAGAGAGAAATACATCATACAAAAATTTCTTATAGATCTTGATTTAAAAAATAAAATAAACAAACTAGCTCTGATTTTAAATCTACCAAACGTTATACAAAGTATAAATCTAAACAAATTACATAAATTAACAAAAGTAAGATCTTTAAACCTGTTTCTCTCTCACACACTTGTGCGTGTGTTCTTGGTGTCTAGGTGAACAACATGAAAATTGTTATCTCTCATTCCAAAACATTAGCTTTCTCTCTCTAAAAAACAGAAACAAAGATGTGATTAAAATGACACCGAGCTTCCTTTTCTTTGAGAGCTTTGATGGTGGCTTCGATCTTCAATGGTGGCTTCGATCTTCAGATTTCAAGGTTGGAAGGGATGGTGGCTTTGATCTTCGATCTTTGAGAGCTTTGATGGTGGCAGAGCTTTGATGGTGGCTTCGATCTTCATATTTCAAAGGTTGGAAGGGATGGCTTCGATCTTCAGATTTCAATGGTTGAAGAAGAGAACAATGGAGTTTTGAAAAATATGATGGATGATAAGAAGTACAAAAGGTGATGGATGATGGGTTGGGTATAATCAAGTGGGGATGTGGGGAAATGTGATGGTTGGTGAAAAGTACAAAGCACAATCTTCAAAGAAAGAAACAAAAAGACCAAAATACCCTTAAAGGATGGGTATGGATGAGGTGATGTGGGTGAATGTGGACCACATATTCTAGTTTGCTAAGTTTTCTCACTAAAATTGGTTTTCTCCATATACTTACACTATATATATATATATATATATAGGGGAATGTTCAAATGAAAACTACTAGTAAACGCGAAATCTAACTAAAAAAGGCTAAAAAACATAACAAATTTTTTATTTTTTTTGCATACCAATTTTCGTCATTTTTTATATATGAAAAAAATATTTTTCAAAAAAAAAAAAATTGTAGTGCAACACATGTGTATGTGTACTACAAATTTTTTTTTATTTGAAAAATAATTTTTTTTCATATAAAAAAACATGCGATTTTTATAAAAAATTGAAAAAAAAAATTTGGTGTGTTTTTTAGGCTTTTTTTAGTTAGTTTTCGAGTTTTTACGTTAAAAGTGGTTTTCATTTAAACATTCCCCTCTCTCTCTATATATATATATAATTCCAAAGCATCTTCTTGATTTTCAGGTACATGTCTTTTAAGTTTAAAATTTGGGTTATGGTTATGGCTCAAACCGAACCGAACCATCCCGCCTCATGCATACCCCTAAAATCACCGATCAGTGTTTTGTTCCCCGTTGCATTGTGCGAGCACCCATTAGTTTATATATATAACGTATCTTAGATGGGCATAATTATCTATACTTACTATATAATACTTAATACATAGTAGATGTGCAAGAATGTAATTTCATAGTTGAGTTGTTAATTATGTTGGGTTACTGGTTATGAAGTGACATTGAAATTTAATGAAATTTAATTATTAATTATGGGATATTAACTTAACGAGAATAATAATCAATTAATTATTTTTTTGAACGGCATATCTTGAGTAAATTAATTATTTGATTTATATAAACCACATGCATATCTTGAATTCTAAACAAAATAGAAGGGTTAAATAGTTACATGACAAAAATATAGGGGGTGAAAATGAAATTAGAAATTAAAACAACATTTGCTTTCTTCTTTGAGTAAATTGCCATTTTAGTCCCTGAGTTTTGTCCAAATTTGTCAGTTTAGTCCAAATAGTTTTTTTTGTGCATTTGGGTCCCTGACTTTTACATTTTGTTGCCATTTTGATCATTTTGTCTAACTCCATCCAAAAACCCAGTTTGTAACAGGGGTATTTTGGTGATTTCCTTAAAAAATGTTTTCAGTTGCCATTTTGATCCAATTCCAAAAAATCAAAAAAATTCCAAAAATTCCAAAAAAATCTAAAAATAAAAAAAAATTCTAAAAAATCATAAAAATTCTAAAAAATTCAAAAAAATCTAAAAATAAAAAAAATTCTAAAAAATCCAAAAATCATTAAATGTTTCGGCACGAACCGTTTCGACCCGTACCGTTTCGAACCGTACCGTTTCGACGCGAACCGTTTCGAACCGAACCGTTTCGACGCGAACCGTTTCGAATCGAACCGTTTCGACCCGTACCGTATCGAACCGAACCGTTTCGACGCGAACCGTTTCGAACCGTACCGTTTCGACCCGTACCGTATCGAATCGAACCGTTTCGACGCGAACCGTTTCGAACCGTACCGTTTCGACCCGTACCGTATCGAACCGAACCGTTTCGACGCGAACCGTTTCGACCCGTACCGTATCGAACCGAACCGTTTCGACACGAACCGTTTCGAGCCCGTACCGTGTCGAACCCGAACCGTTTCGACGCGAACCGTTTCGAGCCCGTACCGTTTCGACCCGTACCGTATCGAACCGAACCGTTTCGACGCGAACCGTTTCGAACCGTACCGTTTCGACCCGTACCGTATCGAACCGAACCGTTTCACGCGAACCGTTTCGAGCCCGTACCGTATCGAACCCGAACCGTACGGTTCGAAACGGTACGGGTCGAAACGCTTCGCGTCGAAACGGTTCGGCTCGAAACGGTTCGTGTTCGAAACGGTACGGGTCGAAACGGTTCGTGTCGAAACGGTTCGGCTCGAAACGGTTCGGCTCGAAACGGTTCGCGTCGAAACGGTTCGGTTCGATACGGTACGGGTCGAAACGGTACGGTTCGAAACGCTTCGCGTCGAAACGGTTCGGCTCGAAACGGTTCGGGTTCGAAATGGTACGGGTCGAAACGGTACGGTTCGATACGGTACGGGTTCGAAACGGTTCGCGTCGAAACGGTTCGGTTCGATACGGTACGGGTCGAAACGGTTCGTGCCGAAACATATAATGATTTTGGGATTTTTTAGAATGTTTTTTATTTTTAGATTTTTTTTTAGAATTTTTATGATTTTTTAGATTTTTTTTTTATTTTTAGATTTTTTAGATTTTTTTTGAATTTTTTTGATTTTTTTGAATTTTTTTGATTTTTTGGAATTGGATCAAAATGGCAACTGAAAACATTAGTGATTAAGTACAAACTGAGTTTTTGGATGGAGTTAGACAAAATGATCAAAATGGCAACAAAATGTAAAAGTCAGGGACCCGGATGCACAAAAAAAACTATTTGGACTAAACTGGCAAATTTGGAAAAAACTTAGGGACTAAAATGGCAATTTACTCTTCTTGTTTTCTGAAATGTTTGAGTGGAACAGAACCAGCAAAGCATTTCAATTTGGTAAAATTCAACCGATACCATTTAAAATCGTTTAACTTCTTATCATGAGTTAACTTTAGAAATCCATAATGACACTTGCTAAATTAATTGTCATCATTAGACAAATAGTTATATTTGATTAACTCATTCAAGTTATAAATTTAATGAACCTCTGGCTCTATTCATTTCTTTATATTCTACGTAAGTTCAAGTTATATCTCTTTGGACCTATAATGAAGGTTTTGTTTTCATTGAGTTCTTTGGAATTTTTTTGTCATTTTTATTATATTAGGTTTTAATTATTCTGAGTTTTTTGTTCTTTAGACTCTGTTTATTGTTGGATAAAGGTGGATAAAGGTTGTTTACGATTTACCAAATAACTAGCATTATGTTAAAGTTGTGGTTTCAAGTGACAAACATATTGAAAGATGGAAGTGAGGTATTTTTATATGATTGAGTATATTGTATTTCGTCTTCGTACGTTTGGTGTATTGAAGTCGTGATGGCAACCGAAAGTTGTGTTTGCTTACTGTGCTAGGCTTGATATTTGTGTTTGAAAGTGATTATATTATATTTTAATATAAGAAGTTGTGTAATCAAATATAATAAAATGTGATTGAGGAGATGGTGTTTGGATGTGTCTTTGTTTCTTGAAGGTTTTTTTTTTACCGAGAGCATATACCTTTATGAAATTCACGACCCGCCGCAATGCGTTGGTTACCTTCTAGTAATATCATATGCATGTTAAGACAAATTAATAATGTTGAGTTAATGGAGTTGGGCTAGTTAATTATGTGAGATATACGTTAATTAATTATTTATATCTATTATTATTATTATTATTATTATTATTATTATTATTATTATATTAAAATACAACTCGTTAGGATAAAAAGGCAATTATCACATGATATTAAGACGCGATGTACAGAAGATACGACATATTTGGTTACAAAGTAAAATTTTGAAATTTCACACGCGAGATACTAACACACATTATATTAAAGACGATACGATATATTGGTTACAAAGTGAAAGTTTGAAATTTAATTATCCATCATTCTAACCTAAAGACCAATCACATCTTTCCATCCAATGTAACAGTTGTTTAACCTCCTAAGAAGAGACACCTTCATCTTATTTTTGTCATTTTTTGAACTTATTTAAATTTGAGTAAATTACAAAACTCGTCATTTATGTATGCTACTTATTGCAAACTGTGTCCTTTGTCTTTAATATATACAAGAAACGTACTCGATGTTTGCAAAACCCTACACGTTATGTCCTTTAACCATAACTCAGTTATATTTTTTAGTTAAATCAGAAATCACAAGGGTATTTTAGTCTTTTTACCTTTTTATTAAAATACATTTTAATAAATAAAACAAAATATTATATCATATACATACATACATACTTCATTCTCTCTCTACAGAACTTTTATCTCTCTCTACATAACTCTCTCTTATCATCTGCAACCACCATTCACCAACACTCCCACCTCAACCACTGTCAACCGCCACCACCACTCCCACTTCACCGCCCAACCACCACCCACCTGCCACCATCACTTCATCGCATATTGCCCCTCTTTCTCACTCTTTCCTCTCGAACTATCCTACCACCACCAAATCCACCTGCCGCCACCACCACCACTTCACCGCAGATCACGCCCCCTCCCCTCTCTCTCTCTCTCTAACTATCCTACCATCACCATAACCCACCTGCAACAACCACCATCACATAAATCCCCAAATTTGGGCACAAACCAACACAAAAAGATAAGAGAAACAAGATAAAAAAAAATCCAAGGGTGTGCCGCCGCCTCCTCTGCCACGCGCCGCCGTGCTCCGATTTGTACGCAGATCCACTCGTTTTTGTAACAACCCTTTTTCAGTTCTGATCTTAAACACACATACTCTCTCTTTAAGTTCTCTCTCTCTCTCTACAAAACTCTCTCTCTCTCTACAGATCTCCCGCCATAGGTCCGTTGTGCAGGATGATACATGGTAAGAAGAAGAAGATGGTTGTGACGGTGGTCATGGTTGGGGGAGACGGAGAGGTTAGGGGTGAAGTGACGGAGGTTCGGGTTTGAGTTCGAGTTTTGGGGGTGAAGTGACGGAGAGGTTGCAGCGGAAAGATGAGGGTAGACGGAGGTGGGGGTGGGGTGGTGGCGGTCGGTGGGAAGGGGTGGTGGGTGGGGAATGAGGGGGGGGGGGGTGGCAGATTGCCATTGTTGATATAAAGAGAGATTATGTCGGTGTAATATTTATTATTTATTATTTATTATTTTATTTTTATTTTTTATGATTATTTATTTTAATATTTAGGGTAAAATGACCAAGATACCCTTGTGTGGGGTCCAATTGGTCAGATTTAACCATGAAAAATAACTGAGTTATGGTTAAAGGACATAACGTGTAGGGTTTTGGAAACATCGAGTACGTTTCTTGTATATATTGAAGACAAATGACGCACTTTGTAATAAGTGACATACATAAAGGACGAGTTTTGTAATTTACTCTTTAAATTTTAATATCTTAGTGAAACTGATCATTCCATCGATGCAACGGGTTCCCACTATTAACTATAGATATAGATAATTAATTTAATAAAAAACGTATGTGATTGTAATTTGTTCCTTTTTAGTCAAAGTTCCAATTCGTGGAAACCAATAATTGCAAAATTTTAATAGCATTAACTATTAATGATGTCCACAAAACAAATTTTATTTTGCAAAATTTATAAAATGTCGTTTTAGAATTAGGTAAATGGTCAAGGATTGTTTATTGTATAATGTATATGACACTATATTGTTACAAATGCAATTTTTAAAAAGTATTATTAGTGAGGATATATGAAAATAAATACAAACCAAAAAAGGTGTTAGGGACATTAATAATTTTTAACCCTTGTATTTACTAACTTTATAATTGTTTTAACCAATTTTTTTAAGAGAAATTTAGAATTATTTATATATAAAATACTGGCCGAGTTACATCAATATCGCAGGTAAGCGAGCAACAAGCTGCGCCGCTACCCCTTTCTGAATAGCAAACCCTAGCCTATTAAAGAAAAAGTAAAAAGAGTGTTAGGCAGTTCATTGACACGATTTTTAGCTGTGGGCAAAGTCATATTTTTATTTTTACTTGAGGGAAAAATCAATTTTTTTTCCCGATGATAAAATACTAATTTTTAGCTAGGGGAAAACCGTATTTTTATTTTGCACTGGGGGTATGAAAACATAATTTTGAATTGAGGGTGATATCGTAGTTTTGAATCGAGGGGAAAATTGTAAATTTTAGCTGAGGGCAAAAGCATAATTTTATTTTGAACTGGGGGCAAAGACGTAATTTTAAACTGGGGGAAACCGTAATTTTAAAGTGGGTATAAAATAATAAACTGGTGTAAAATCGTAATTTTGAGCCGGGGAAAAAGAAAATTTTATTTTGAACTGGGGCAAAAACGTAATTTTGGCTGAGGGTAAAAGCGTAATTTTTTTTACCGATGGCGAAATCGTATTTTCGTTTTAGCTGGGTGTAAAGTCATATTTTTATTTTGAACTAGGGGAAAATCATAATTTTGAACCGAGGATAAAATCGTAATTTTGAGGTAGGGGTTTGAGGTAGGGGAAAACGATAATTTTATTTTTAGCTGGGGGCAAAAAAATAATTTTAAACTGAGGGTGAAATGGTAATTTTGAACCGAGGGAAAAATCGTAATTTTGAGCTGGGGCAAAAGCATAATTTTACTTTGAACTGGGGGCGAAGGCGAAGACGTAATTTTAAACTGGGGGCAAAACCGTAATTTTAAAGCGGGTATAAAATAAAAAGCTGAGGGTAAAATCGTAATTTTTAAACCTATGGCAAAATCGTAATTTTGAGCTGCTGGCAAAAGGGTTATTATAATTTTTAGTTGGGAGAAAAGCGTAATTTTAAACTGGGGGCTAAACCGTAATTTTAATGTGGATATAAAATAATAAATGGTTGGTCCAATAGAGAAGGGGCGGCTGCCCATTTCGACCAATGGCAGGAAAACACTATTCCCTGCCATTATCTTTGTATATGTTGAATAATAGTGATGACACATACACTGTATTGTGTGGGTCTATCCGTAACCAAAGAACGAGCCGATGTTTGTGGCGATAGACAAACTTAGGGACGCGGTGTGGGCCCCTAAGTTCATTTTCCCTTATTATAAAGAAAAAACTTAATAAACATGGGGAAAGATCCACTAAAAAGTGGATTTTGCCTAAGTGGCCTAAGAAAAATTGTGATGTTGACATGTGACACTCCTAATAAGTAGGAAAGAAGGAAATTTTGGTCCTTATAAATAGGAGTGAAAATGACATGTGACACCCCTTTTGTTTTTTAAAATACAACAAAAAATCTGGTACAAAAAAATCTAGCACAAAAAATCTAGTACGAAAAAATATAGCACAAAAATGTAGTACAAAAAATATAGCACAAAAAAATCTAGTACAAAAAAATATAGCACGAAAAAATTCAGCAAAAAAATGTAGTACAAAAGAATCCAGCACAAAAAATTGAGGAAAAAAAAATCAAGACAAAAAAATTCAGGACAAAAAAATTTTGCACAAAAATATTGTACAAAAATCCAGCACAAAAATGTTATACAACATAAAAATATAACACATTTTAGTGGGTCATTTTAGTCTTCATAATTTATATAGCAATATGGTACTCAAACTAAAGATAAAAAGACGCTCGATTTTACAGTGAAATTTTTATGAAAAAATAATGTCGTATAAAAAAGTTATGAACGTTTGAAAAATGAGGGTGCAATATGCATGTATCTTGCATGTGGAGAGAGAAAGTTCATAAATATGATTTTTCCAACATACCCTTGCACTCCTCCTTTCTCCTACACTTTCATCTTAACCATTAATTTGAAAATTGAATGGTTAAGATTCCTTCTAATCATACTTACGCAAAATAAACTTTTTATTTGATCTTACCCCTAATAAACATAGTGAGTGTGTATATATAAAGTGAATAAACATTTATAAAATGTATTTATTAATTTACAATAATAAAACTTAGGTTATGTTTAACTTTTCAAATAAAGTTTGAGAAATTTTGCATATGTTTAGAGTCTATTAATCTATCTCTTATACTAAAACAAAATAATGTTGACCATTTGACCATGATGTGGCATATGTCTTTGGCCAGAAAATTGTTATTTGGGCGCCATTATCTCTATTCTCTCAATTCTCATTCAATTGATATATCGCCTCCCACATCCTTCATTCGAATTTGAAAGGCTCCTTTGATTATTATGGAAACTTGAACAAATCATCAATTACCGGAAGATCTTTTGCGAAAATATGGAAGCGTTTCCAATTTTACCGCCTATATACACTTTACGGCTCTTAATTCCAGGATTCAAAGCACGATTCCAGTCGCCTGTTTTGTTTAATCTTGATCATCCTTCGAAACTGAAGCATCGGTAAGTTGGATTCCATCTGTGTTTGTGATTTTGTAGTTGTTATAAGAAAACCCTAATTTGGTTGTATGATTTCTTATGTTGTTGTTGTTGATTAGGCCGTTAATTGTTTTTTATATGCGGTTTTGTGTTGGTCATGGTGATTTTGTGTTGTCAGGAGGGTGGTCGTCACTGGACGGTCGTTGATAGTTGGGTATCAACGTTAACGTTGGTTTAGAATACTTAGCCACCACCTCCGGGCATGGCGGCTAGGGTTTTGTTGGACTTATGGCGATGCCGGTTCATTGGTATATTCATTTATGCACTATAAAATGATACAACATCAACCAGTAACATTTTATAGCTGTTTGGTGTTGTACCGTGTGGTGAAATGGTTGTACGGTGGTTATAAATAGTAATTTAACGACCGTTAAATAGGAATTGTAGTTGTGTTTGGTTTAAATAGATCGTTGTTACACAAAGGCTGTGATGAGTTATAACAAAATAAAGGCAATATGTCGCCATGGTGTGGCAGCTATGGAGGATGGCAGCTTAGTACCTGTAACCCCTATTGCAGCCATGGTGGCTTGGTCCTTTTGCTTACTCTGAGCCTCATGAATCAGTTAATTGTTTCCTATTTGTTTAGAAGATCATGTACACTATAATGTAATTAGCAAATATTGTTGTAATGGTAACAAGCGAAAATAGAAAAAGGTTGATTTCAGGTGACTTCCATCAATTTCCACATAACTTCAAGTGGGTTTTTATTGTTTGAGGGTAAAGGTTTATAATAACTTTTTTTAATGAATTTGAAATTAGGTTTTGGAGCTGGCTGGAAATGCAGCACATCCAAATGCTCCCCTAATCAGACGTTCGGTGAAGATACTTTGTAAAGTTGTTACGGTCCAGTTGAAGGTACGGTTGTTGATGATGTAAAGTTGACTTAAAATTGACTTTGATTTTGTGTTATGTTGGTTAGTTAAATTAATTGAATTTTTTGTGTGTGTGTATAGGCAGAACCAGATACGGATGAGGTTTTTGCCCAAATTACTCTGATACCTGTATCTGATGTGATTATCATGGGTTGATGGTGTCAGCTGATCGTTTTTTCTGGTGTTTTTCATGTTGTTAGTTTTAAGATGATAACATCATTTTTGTTGTGACAGCAAGATGTAACTGCTTCTAAGGACTCTGCACCACCGTCAGAACCACAGTTTCGGGTGCATTCTTTTTGCAAGACGTTGACTGCTTCAGATACTAGCACACATGGTGGATTTTCGGTTTTGAGAAGACATGCTGATGAGTGCCTTCCTCCATTGGTTAGTAGCTTACTTGAGAGGATTGCCTTTCTTTCCTAAGTTAGTTTAAGTTTTAAAGCGTGAGCATGGGTTTGATCGACTCGGTTATGGGCTAAATTGAACCTAAAGCTGATTAACCGATGATTCAGTTTCATTTTTTATGTCGATAGTTTCAGTTATAAATGGCTTGGTTAATTCGATTCACCATCGGTTACAGTCGTCGACGCTAATATCTATACTAGCCATGATTTGTTATGAAGGACCACATTTACCTTCACTTGAATCATGTAAATTTACTAAAGAATCTTTATTCTCCCATGATTTCTGTTTCAAACCTGGTGGGGTTCTTGATGGTTCACTTGGGCCGCTTATGCATGGAAAAGTTGGGTTGTTGAGGGAATGATGGGTTGGGTTCCACAAGTTGATTCGTATCAATGCCATATGTATATTTGTTTCATGGACATAGACTGGAGCAAACTCACTGCTGCTGACAGGAGTAGCCGCCTTCGTAACTGGTATTAAACAATCATGGGCGGAAGTGTTCATTGCATTAACCCTCTGATTGACTAAATAGTTGTATCCAACTTGATTGCTTTCTCATAATAGTTGAAAAGTTCTGGTTCCGCCAGTGTTTCTGATACCGGTGTTTTATTAATTATGAAAGATGTCTCATGTATTTTTTGGTCAACCTATAATTGAAGGTATAATTTACTGATCACACACAAACAAGAGATTGGACAACTCTTAACTTTGGAGCAAGGAAAACCTCAAAGAGAAGCTATTGCGGAGGTGTGTAGAAGATATATTCTTAAAAGAAATGTTAAGAATACATCTTCATTTGTAAGTTTTTCAGGTGGCATATGCGACCGCTTCTTCTGTTGTATGAATCGTTGGTATAGTACACAGTTCTTCAATCTTCATCACTTTGACCCTGAAAAGTCAAACCCTGAAAGTTATACCATGTTGCTGTGGAAATGTTATTGTGACAGCAATCATGTGGATCGGGAATTCTAGCTGATGGCCGCCTCGCTGACTTAATAAGAAGAGTTTCTGTTTTCAGGAAGGTTTTAATGAAGATCGATCTACGTCAGGTTTGTTCTGTTCTAGATGGGTCAGTTCAAAACATTTAGCTTAAACAAAATTGGTCAAACAGGTCAAACGTGCTGAAAGTTTAATGCATACAGCTTCCTAAATTGTTTTTAATAAAAAAATAGATTATTATTGTAATTAGGGTTGCAAATGAACCGAACGAAGTACTGTTCATGAACACTTACCAAACGAGATTTGTTGTTCGTGTTCATCCATTAAGGAAATGAACGTGTTCGTTTGTTAATTTTAGGTAACGAATGCGTACAAACATTCATGAACACAAAGGAACTTAAACTAATGTTGCCTATTTGCTAATTAAATTATGATGGTGGGGCAAATGAGTAATGGTGTGTATGAAATCATTTGGTTGTTTTAAATTTTCACTCACTGGTTTGTTTTCGACATGCCCAATACTTTTAGTGAGCATTACGATATGCCGACAGGTAACTACCGATACCCTGTTTTATAAATGTGGCAAAATGGGTGGGTGGGGGATAATGGGTCAAACTGGGTTTGGTGATGCAGAGTAAGCATCTTTCTTTTAAGAGTAAATTACCTTTATTCCCAGACCAAGTCCAGCCAACAAACCATTTTCATTCATTTTATTTTATTTGTTATGAAATATATATATTATGCTAATCATGATTGCAAAACAAAGGTGTATGAGTACTTTTTGTAGCATTTTGTAACTACTTGAAAGCAATCACATCTGACCGGGATGCAATATACAGTAAGAGCTTGAAATGGGCCAGTCAGTACATATGGGCATTATCCTTGCTGGTGATTTTATGGTAAGTTTGCTTTTGTTCGCTTTTTTTTTTTCAATTTAAATTTTATTTTTTGCTATATTTTGGTAAAGTTGCTAAGCATTATGTTTTTACAAATCTGAAATCATTAGAGGCATCTTTGTTCAAGTCTTGGTATAACCACTCAGATGGTTAAGCTGCTAAAAAATGCATTCAAAAGCCTAAAAGACTTTATTATAAGGTAATTAGACAAAAAAAACTTATTTTTTTGGTGACTGAGCTTTTCGGTAGCGGTGACAAAAGAGCAACACCAAATAACATAGTTAATTCTTCATTTTTTTGTTCCACTTGACTGCATTGTTTCTAATTTTTTCCAGCTGACCTTTATGTATTAATGTTATTTGAATAATTGTTTAATTTTGTAAACTGTTATGTGTAGGTGGCATTTTGGCTCACCAGATTGACTTCTACTGATTGTTGCGGGTGCTCATCGGGACAGAACCTGTAAGGACTCTCAAAATTATCCTAAAAATACCCGTAAGTAAAAACCTAAACCCCTGAAACCAAACTGTACATGAAAAAATCAAGAAAACCAGAAATATGGTTCTCAGGCGGGCCGCGTAAGAGACAAGCCCTGTCTTACGCGGGCCGCGTCAACCCTGAGTTTGACCGGATAAGTATCCGGGCCACGTATAACCCACCTGTCAAACCTAAGCCATGACCATGCAAACCTATACGTAGACTGGGCGGCCACGCGGGCCGCGTAAGATATAGGGGATAGGTTACGCGGGCCGCGTAAGGCCCTAAATTCAGCTATAAATAGCCCGTCACTTGCACAGTCCACTGGTGTCGATCAAAACTTTCAAAAAACGAACTTATATTACTCTGAAGTCGAAATTTCATATATTATTAGCGAGGCGCTGCTCCGATACCGGGTATTAACTTGATCGCTGCTACGATTCAATGTCCGATCGATTAAATTATCCAATGGATGTTTAAGTGCTGCCCACATTAGGGTATATGCTTTGTCATTCGTCGTGGATACGATGGATGTTTAAGTATCGCACTTTGTCATTCGTTGTGAAGATTTAATCTCGTGAGTTATCGTAAATGTTGTATTAGTTACTAACCGAGTTCGTGTGCATGTTATTAAATTTAGGTTAAAAGGCTAATCAGTAGGCTAGGCTCTGCTCAAATAAATCTGCAATGTGAGTCATTCTCTTTTTATCAAAATTTGTTTACAAAAGCATGTTTATTTTCAAAGTTATAATTACAGGGATTAAGTCTTTGTAATCACCAAATTACAGCCGGTATGTGGGGTTTTGTATACATTACTTGATAAACTTCACCATTGGACAACGGGGCCAAGGGGTGATATGACCATAGTCACAGACACCATCGGGCTAAGAGGCTACCGATGAATGTCGAGTGACAAATACTGTGGGTAGTTGGTTGATATATGGAAACATTGTAATCGCTCTTAATACTGTAAATTATAACAAATGTGTCGTTTTAGTAACAAGAATGATTCACCAGTATTTCCCGCTGACAAAACATTTTTCAAACATGTTTCAGGTGATCTGTTGTGATCCAGGAAAAGTGCCGCGAAGCACTACAAGCTTAAGGAAATGACTCAGTATAAAATAAAGAAACATGTTTTGGGAAAAATAAAAATTTCTCCGTGAAATCATATGGTTGTAAATTACCGGGGTTTATCCCGAGTTGTGAAAGAAAATAATCGGGAAATTTCAGTTTTAAAAAGATCCTGAAGAAAACTTCCGCTATTAACTCAATTAAATAAATACCACGGGATTTTCTGTCCCGCGGCTCCTGAAACGGGTCAAACCGGGTCGGGGGCCGTGACAGAAAAAAGTGGTATCAGAGCCACTGATTTAAGCCAATTAAGTATTTAGAAAATACTTAATTTTTCTGATTGCTATTCTATGATTATGTGTTTTATTATTTGAATATGTGTATACAGTATGGGTAAGCAAAAGCTTTCAAACATCTATCTTAAATTAGATAGGTCATCCAATGAGAAGGGAAGTTCATCCCAAAAAAAATCCTCAAATCACTCTGTAATTCCTGATGAAGGAATATTTGTTCGTAAGGCACAATATGAGGAACCACTTTCTCCTAATAAAAGAAGTTTGATTATTAGGAAAAGTCAGGAGAAAATAAAGAAATCCCAAGAAAAGAAAGTTAAACAGGAAGCCCAGGAATTAATCAATAAATCACCGTGGGAAGACAAGTTAGATGAAAAATGGGCAGATCTCTATATGCTAGCTACTGTAGCAGTAAATGCAAATCTTTAAATACCTAAATCAAGTTGTAGTACCCTCATCATCTACAAAGCCAGAAACCTTATCCAGTAAATAAATAAGTTTGCAAGTAAACCTCAATATGTTTTAATTTTCAGTTGTCTTTTGTATTAAATTAGTCACACGGTATGCAATAATATTTTCTATGAAATTTTGTTATAAAATTTTAACTTAGCACTTTTTGTGTATTTTGCATATGTGCTAAACAACATGAATGACTTGTCTGACGCCCTTCAAAATCTAAATCTCTATCCGGCGAAAATAGAGGTTTCTAGAGACTTTACGGGTTACATAGCAGATATAGAAGAACCTGTGGAATTCAATGCTCCACCTCCAGAGAAACCTAAGCCCAAGAAAAGGAGAAGATTTGTAGGATGGAGGCGTGTGCGCAGGAGGAAACCCACAACTAGGAGAATTCCTAAAATAGAAAATCCTTTAGATAAAGGAAAGGGGATTGAAGTCGGGGAAAGTTCTAGGCAGATGGAAAAAGAGTTTGGGGGAGATTCTAGGCAAAATCAGATGGAATTTGGGGAAAGCTCTAGACAAGTTGAAGAATTACCATTTCAGGATGAATTAGATCGCACATTGGCAAGCTGTGATATAGTCAGGCCTGTCAATAATAATTTTTACTCTTATCCTGTTGAAAATCAACTCCCTATAAACTTAGAACCAGCAATCCCAGAACCAATAATCCACACCCAACCTCTAGGAATGGATGAATGGTGGACTAATGATTGGCAGTTCCAAAACCTTCTCAACAGTCCTTATTCCTTTCTCCCTCAGTTCGACCCAGAACCTATACCAAACCCACCGATGAGCAATGAGAATTTAGCTGAACTTCGCCACTTTGGCGAAGAGTTGGTGGATACCGGAAATAGGATCAGGGAAGTAGGAGAACAGATCTCCTGGAAATACGACGAGAGGGAACGCCGTTACTAAAATATCAACTGAAGAAGGATAGTGTGGTGTGAAAATATGAAACTGTGATTGTAAAATAAATAATTAGAATATAGTTTGTAAAATAACTATAAAATAAAACTTGTAAGATAAAGGTGTGTAATGACGCATATTATAAAATATAAATCAAGAAATCGATAGTTTTGACTATATATGTGTTATGAAAATTATATGATTAATTGTGTATGATTGTTATTTATTCGATACTAATAAATTATATAAATTAATTAACAGATGGAAAATGCTAATAATGAACCAGTTAATGAGGTCAACCAATCTGAGCAACATCCGGGGGATCAATATATGACTAGGCAAGATATAGAAAATATCGTTGCTCAAGGAATAGCCAATGCTATTCCAGCAATACTTGCTGCCGCACAAAAACCTGTTGAACCTCAACAAATAATTCCCAGCAAACGTATTTCTGAAGATAACTTCTATAATAGCGTAAATGAAGGCGGTAATCATACTAATCATGATAATGAACCACGGCAAGCTCCACCCCCTAAGAAAATGAAAGCTGCAACATCTGGTTGCACTTACAAAGAATTTCTTGCTTGTAAACCAACTGAATTTGCAGGCAATGAAGGGGCGACTGTGGCACTGCGTTGGTTCGAGAAAACCGAGGCAGTGATTATCATTAGTAAATGTGCCGAAAATGACAAGGTCATGTACGCATCAAATCTTTTCAAAGAAGGAGCTCTAGAATGGTGGAATACAGTACTTCAATCCAAAGGAAGAAATATGGCCTATGCCATGAATTGGGAAGAATTTAAGCATTTAATAGAAAGAAAATTCTGTCCCGAATACGAAAAAGATCAAATGGCAAATAAGTTCCTAAATCATCGTATGACGGGTGTAGATTGTCGCGGTTATACTTCGACATTCTTTGAATATGCTAGAGTGGTACCAACACTGGCTTCGCCAGAACCGGTACTCATTTCTCGCTATATTTGGGGATTAATTAGCGAAATCCGCAATATCGTTAAAGCTGCGAGACCTCGTACTATTGACGATGCGGTGGAATTAGCTAACACCCTAACTGACGAACTGGTACGCACAAGAGATGAAAACAGGAAAAAGGAACTGGCTCAGAAAATTTCCCAAGGATTTCGTACGGGTAATAATAGTAGCTTCAGGAAAAGAGGAATAGGGCAATCTTCAACTCCGCCGTTCTGCAGAAATTGCAAAAAGAAACATTATGGTAGATGCAATGTAATTTGCAATTTTTGCAAAACTGTAGGACATCGCGAAGAAGACTGCAGAAAGAAAACCAGGATCTGCTATAACTGTGGAGAAAATGGGCATTTCAAAACAGAATGTCCTAAATTGGTCAAACCAGCAGACAACAAAGCCAAGCCGGCCGATGGAGCTACCAAGAAGAATGTTCGAGCCTTCCAGTTAACTACTCAGGAAGCCGAGTTAATTCCTGACGTGATAGCTGGTACGTTCCTAGTTCACAATGTTTATGCAAAAGTATTATTTGACTCTGGTGTAAACCAAAGTTTTATCAATACTTCATTCTGCCAAGCTCTTAAATTACCCTTAACCAACCTTAGGCAGATTTTTACAGTCGAAACGGCAGATGGAAATTCTGTTAAAATAGATAGGGTTTTGCGGGAAGGAAATATAGAACTTTCAGGGCATAAATTCTCTACAAACCTGTTACCTAAGAAATTAGCCGAATTCGATGTTGTGTTAGGAATGGATTGGTTAGTAACCAACCATGCTCGAATCCTTTATGATAAAAATTCTATAGAGATTCAAACACCTACTGGGGAAGTAATCATGATTATGGGAGATAAACCACATAAACCCATGAAGTTCATATCAGTAATGAAAGTTGCTAGTTATGAACGAAAGCAAGGAATAGTATATATGATTTCAGTAATCATTATTACTAAGGGTAAAGAACTTAAGGAGATTCCTGTAGTCTCAGAATACCCAGATATATTCCCAGAAGAGTTACCAGGATTACCACCAGATAGGGAGGTAGAATTTAGAATTCATCTAATTCCAGGAACTACACTGATAGCCAAGGCACCTTATCGGTTAGCACCCACATAAATGTTAGAACTGAAAAAGCAATTAGATGAATTATTAAGTAAATGTTTCATACAACCTAGTTCATCCCCGTGGGGAGCACCAGTGTTGTTTGTAAAGAAGAAAGATGGTTCAATGAGAATGTGTATCGATTATAGAGAATTGAATAAGGTTACAATTAAGAATCGATACCCATTACCTAGGATTGATGATCTTTTCGATCAACTCCAGGGAGCTAGATATTTTTCTAAGATTGACTTACGCTCCGGATATCATCAATTGAAGGTACAAGAAGAAGACATACCTAAAACTGCTTTCAGAACTAGGTATGGTCATTACGAGTTTACAGTCATGCCTTTCGGATTAACGAATGCACCTGCTGCATTCATGGACATGATGAATAGGATCTGTAAACCATATTTAGATAAATTTGTAATTGTCTTCATCGACGATATACTCATTTATTCCAAAAGTCAGAACGAGCATTGTCAGCACTTGCATGCACTCTTAACTTTGTTAAGAAAAGAAAAACTTTATGCCAAATTCTCGAAGTGTGAATTTTGGCTACAAGAAGTGCAATTCCTAGGACACATGGTAAATCATAAAGGTATTCATATAGATCCTGCTAAGATAGAGGCAATTACCAAATGGAGGGTTCCGCAAACCGCAATGGAAATTAGAAGTTTTATAGGTTTAGCTGGATATTATAGACGGTTTATTAAGGATTTTTCCAAGATAGCTGTACCATTAACTAAGTTAACCTGTAAAGCAGTTAAGTTTGAATGGGGACCTAAACAAGAAGAAGCCTTTAGAATCTTGAAGCAGAAATTAACAAATGCTCCAATCCTAGCCTTACCAGAAGGAACCGAAGATTTTGAAGTTAACTGTGATGCTTCAAAACTAGGATTAGGATGTGTACTAATGCAACGCAAGAAGGTAATTGCGTATGCATCAAGGCAATTGAAAAAGCACGAAGAAAACTATACGACTCATGATTTAGAATTAGGAGCTGTAATTTTTGCCCTTAAGATTTGGAGACATTATCTGTACGGAAGTAAATTTACTGTTTATACAGATCATAAAAGTTTAAGGTACATATTTGGGCAAAAAGAGTTGAACATGAGAGAAAGGAGATGGATGGAAATCTTAAGTGACTACGACTGTGATATTCAATATCATGAAGGAAAGGCAAATGTAGTTGCAGATGCCTTCAGTCGTAAGTATCATGAGAATCAAAGACGAGTTCGTGCTCTCCGATTAAATTTACAATTAGATTTAATGGAGCAACTGAAGAATGTTCAAAAGAACAGCAATAGAGGATGCTGCTGAAGGAATGAAAGGACGAATAAAAGTATTAAAACAAGGAGCTGATGGAATTTGGAGATTCCATAAAAGCAGAATTTGGGTACCTAAGCAGGGATAATTAAGAAATAAGATCTTAGAAGAAGCTCATAAATCTAGGTATACCATACACCCAGGAAACAATAAGATATACCAAGATTTAAGAAACAACTTTTGGTAGATAGGAATGAAAAAGGATATAGCTCGATATATTTCTAAGTGTCTTACTTGTTCACAAGTTAAGGCAGAACATCAGAAACCTTCAGGTCTACTCCAACAACTAGAAATGCCTCTATGGAAATGGGAACTCATAACAATGGGTTTTGTTACTAAGTTACCCAAAACCAGAAAAGGTAATGATGCGATTTGGGTAATTGTAGATCGATTAACCAAATCAGCTCACTTTCTACCTATGAAAGAAACCTTTAGCATGGAAAGATTGGCAAAGTTATATGTAGATGAAGTTGTATCCTTACATGGAGTTCCACTCTCCATTGTTTCGGATCGGGATAGTCGTTTCACTTCCCATTTTTGGACTAGTTTCCAAGAAGCAATGGGAACTCGACTAAATTTAAGTACGACATATCATCCTCAGACAGACGGACAAAGTGAAAGAACGATCCAAACTTTGGAAGACATGCTCAGAGCACGTGTAATAGATTTTGGTGGAAACTGGGATGACCACTTGCCATTATTTGAATTCTCCTATAACAATAGTTATCATTCAAGTATTTAAACTGCCCCATTTGAAGCACTATATGGAAGAAAGTGCAGAACTCCAGTTTGTTGGGCAGAAATAGGAGAAAGTCAATTGTCAGGTCCTGAAATAGTGCAAGAAACGACCGACAAGATTACTCAAATCAAGGAAAGATTAAAGACTGCTCGAGATCGCCAGAAAATTTATGCAGACAATAGACGGAAGCCTTTGGAATTCCAAGTAGGAGACAAAGTACTATTGAAAGTTTCTCCTTGGAAAGGAGTAGTTCGATTCGGTAAGAAAGGAAAGCTAAGTCCAAGATACGTAGGACCATTTCCAGTGATCCAACGTATAGGACCAGTTGCTTATCGTTTACAACTACCAGAAGAGTTAGCTGGAGTACATGATGTATTTCATGTATCCAATCTCAAGAAATGTTTATCAGACGAATCTTTGGTAGTACCTCTCCAAGATATAGAGGTAAACGAAAAGTTAAAATTTGTTGAGAAGCCTCTTCAAATAGAAGACAGAAAGGTGAAATTTCTTAAACATAAACGGTTAATACTGGTCAAAGTCAAGTGGGATTCGAAGAGAGAACCCGAATACACTTGGGAGCTGGAATCAGAGATGAAGCGAAAATATCCTCAATTATTCCAATGAATCTCGAGGACGAGATTCTAAATAAGGTGGGGAGAATGTAAGGACTCTCAAAATTATCCTAAAAATACCCGTAAGTAAAAACCCGAACCCCTGAAACCAAACTGTACATGAAAAAATCAAGAAAACCGGAAATATGGTTCTCAGGCGGGCCGCGTAAGAGACAAGCCCTGTCTTACGCGGGCCGCGTCAACCCTGAGTTTGACCGGATAAGTATCCGGGCCACGTATAACCCACCTGTCAAACCTAAGCCATGACCATGCAAACCTATACGTAGACTGGGCGGCCACGCGGGCCGCGTAAGATATAGGGGATAGGTTACGCGGGCCGCATAAGGCCCTAAATTCAGCTATAAATAGCCCGTCACTTGCACAGTCCACTGGTGTCGATCAAAACTTTCAAAAACGAACTTATATTACTCTGAAGTCAAAATTTCATATATTATTAGCGAGGCGCTGATCCGATACCGGGTATTAACTTGATCGCTGCTACGATTCAATGTCCGATCGATTAAATTATCCAATGGATGTTTAAGTGCTGCCCACCTTAGGGTTTATGCTTTGTCATTCGTTGTGGATACGATGGATGTTTAAGTATCGCACTTTGTCATTCGTTGTGAAGATTTAATCTCGTGAGTTATCGTAAATGCTGTATTAGTTACTAACCGAGTTCGTGTGCATGTTATTAAATTTAGGTTAAAAGGCTAATCAGTAGGCAAGGCTCTGCTCAAATAAATCTGCAATGTGAGTCATTCTCTTTTTATCAAATTTTTTTTACAAAAGCATGTTTATTTTCAAAGTTATAATTACAGGGATTAAGTCTTTGTAATCACCAAATTATAGCCGGTATGTGGGGTTTTGTATACATTACTTGATAAACTTCACCATTGGACAACGGGGCCAAGGGGTGATATGACCATAGTCACAGACACCATCGGGCTAAGAGGCTACCGATGAATGTCGAGTGACAAATACTGTGGGTAGTTGGTTGATATATGGAAACATTGTAATCGCTCTTAATACTGTAAATTATAACAAATGTGTCGTTTTAGTAACAAGAATGATTCACCAGTATTTCCCGCTGACAAAACCTTTTTCAAACATGTTTCAGGTAATCTGTTGTGATCCAGGAAAAGTGCCGCGAAGCACTACAAGCTTAAGGAAGTGGCTCAGTATAAAATAAAGAAACATGTTTTGGGAAAAATAAAAATTTCTCCGTGAAATCATATGGTTGTAAATTACCGGGGTTTATCCCGAGTTGTGAAATAAAATAATCGGGAAATTTCAGTTTTAAAAAGATCCTGAAGAAAACTTCCGCTATTAACTCAATTAAATAAATACCACGGGATTTTCTGTCCCGCGGCTCCTGAAACGGGTCAAACCGGGTCAGGGGCCGTGACCGAACCAGACAGTACCAACACCGGAAGATTAAAATATCAAATCGAGGAGAACCAAACCTATCTAAACGAGTTCCATTTAAGACTGTAACGATTTGCGTTTTGGATTTCCTAATTCTCACAAGGAGTGTAATAGTTTTTTTAGCGTTATCAGGGAAATGACCACCATACCTACCTAATATAGTTTTTTTTTGTTTTGCTACTTATCTTTACTTTGCTTTCATAATTAAATTGGTGTCGAATTTTGGGTGCAGGCCATGGATACCGAAGACAAGGAGAGCAAATAACTAATTGGACATAGAATTTTTGTTATTACTGGTATGCTAAGATTGAGACAAAGTTAAACTTTTATGGTAAATGAACTAATACATATATTTGGAAAAGTATTGGAGTTATGTGTTTTTTTAATTGTTGTTTTATAGAGAGGCATGGGTGTAGCAGGTGGTTTGAGTGCGAAAATCTGGTGGCAGATGAGTTGTTAGTGGTTGTGGGCGGTGGTGATTGTTAGCCATACCATTGTGGTGATTAAGGAAAAGAGGGATGGTTTTCAACAACCGGTGAGCCATTTGTAGTAAAGGAGGATGATTACCAGCTTCATTCCAAGGTAAGTGTTTACTTTTTTTTTTTTTTGTAAATACATGTGTAAGTAAACTGGCAACTCACATGTTTTACTGCTTTTTTGTTATGTGCATTCAAAGGAAATTGGCATCAATGTAGATTTCGCAACTTCGACCAGTTAATAATGGGTCGATTCTGTTTTATTTTTAATGGGTCGATTTAACAATTAAAAAAGCTAACTCAGATAAAATTACTTTGAGATGGCAGTGGGTCATACTCAGATAAATGGTCATCGGTCAAAAGAGGTTTGGGTTCGGGTAAAGAAAGGGAGATTTTGGAGGTTTTAAGCATTGGAATACATTTTTGATGCCTTTTTGACTTCTTGGCATGTTCCATTTTTAACTAAATCTTTTTAGTTTAACCCATTTGAATACTCAACGTGAAAAACAAACTAAATCAACCCCAGTGTATCATTGGTCAAAAATTGGCACTTCAAAAATTAATTATTATCATTTTTACAAAACCAGTTAAGGTGGTCAGTTTTTGTTGACATAGCGTCTTAATTATATCTAATTTTGCTATGTGATATATTGGAAAAATGGAGCAGAGGCATGGGGCTATAAGGAAGCTACAAAGCAAATTGAAGGCAACAGGGGACAATTCAAATATCATCTCCTTCAAGAACATGCCGGATAAGTACCGTGAGTTTATCTCCCCAGTTTCATTATATTATAATAAGTTTTAGATATTTACGAATTATATCGTTTATTGGTTTTATATTATTCAATTCATGTGATATGTAAATTGTAAATATAACATTATCAAATATGCATGTTTAAAACGGGTCAGAGTGGGTCTGGTTAAAGAGGGTAATCTTTTAAGAATTGATGAAGTGGAAATTTGTGGCTCATTTATATTGGATACAACTTCTATGCATGCTATATTGGAATTTATTTGTGATATGGATTCATCATTTAGCTGACAAGATGATTCACCATTTATATTAGTAAAAAAATTTATCTTCTTTGGATTCATCATTAAGCCTACAAAACGAATAAACTCTAGATTGTAAATATTGAATACAATAGCCAGAATGTCAGATACATTAGTAGAGTTTTTATGTATTATTATTGGGCAAAGATATTTCCTAAGCTGAATGTATGAAAAGTGTGGTCCAGTGAATTCGTAAAATGTATCTTCTTATCTAGAGGAAACATCGACAAAGATGGTGTTAAGAGGCTTGATGTTGTATACTTGATATATATGTTCACCTTTCAGGAGATGTGACTGCATAGAAATTAAATTTTATCATTTTTAAATTGGTTTAAAAAGTGGGAGGCGCTCCGAGGAATTTAGTGATTTAGGTCCCAAAAGCCGAGTTGCGAGGCGCGCTTCTATGCATTTTTAAGTGACTCACGCACCTCGAAATTCAGTTGCGCTTTTTCAACTCAAGATTGTTAATGTTATATTTAGTGAGAATTAAGTGCGAGTCATGATGACAGGATAACCATTCTTCTTCAAATGTCTTTTTGGTTCTTATCTATGTAGGTTCTGATTCCATCTTCATCACCAACCCTGAAGAACAGCTTAACGATCCTGCATCAAGTTCCTAAAGGTCATGTTGGGGTTTACTGTATGGGAAGTACCCTCCAGAAGACAACTACAACTCCAGGTTTGTTTATAATACTTATACATGATGTTGTTTCATATTATGAAGATGAATTTGGTCTATAACGGTAATGTATAGGTGAGGGATATCCCGCAAAATTGATGGGCCTAGCCCATGTTATATTATTTTTGCATTTTAATTCGGTCCAGACGGTTTCGCTCGGGTTTATACGAATCCAGCTGATATCTCAGAACCGAACAAATACCCAACATGCTCCATTTGGGTCGGGTTCGGTTTTATAATGGGTCGGTTCTTGGGTTTTTTCGGACCGGCCCTAATAGTGCTCACCCCTACATATAGTGATAAGAACACTTTATTTTTACAATTTGTTCACAGTAGTGGATCTTTTTATAAAATGCATTCTAAGTTGACTTTCTCTAATTTAATGATAGTATTGACGTTATCTTCAACTGGGATAATATTATTATAACCACCCAACAAAAGAATTATGTCATATATACTCATTTGCGTACATATAAAGCTTAAGGAAAATGAGAAGGGTGAAATTATCATATTATAAATTTTATTAGTTGCCCCGTTTTTATTATGAAGGTAATATCGATTAATGTTATGAATGTATATTGTGGAAACAGTTTACAGTAATGGATGAAAAGAAGCACCATATTTTCAAGGCTACACATCTGCTCTTAAGGGATTCTTTGGCTGCAATTTTTTTTTCTTTTTTATAAAACCATTTGATGTAACATAATTAATATTAATTATACCTAAATATGCAATTTGATGCTTTTATATAAAAGTGGGAAAAACGGGTTTGTGATTTAATGTGGACATTTTTTATTAGGTAAGAGTTAACTACTTTTATATAAAAGTGAGAAAAGCGGGTTTGTGATTTAAATCCATTTTTTTATAGATTTAATACAACATTTATTTCATTTCAAAAAATTATTTATAGACGTATACATGATAATTAATATGAAATGTAATCGTTAATTAATTTTTATAAGATATTATTTATCTTAATATTCGAACAAACCTGTAATAAAGTATTTACGTATTAAAGTATAAATTTTTTGTTGTTTAGCCACCCGTGTATTACACGGGGACTTAGACTAGTATTATCTATATGATATTAAAACTATACTTAGTTATAATAAATATATGTAAATGATCGTGATAATATGAAAATAAAGTAAGAATAAGGGAAGGTGGAAGAATTGTTTGGAAACGTTTTGGGTGAAAGATGGAGACTGATGGTCATGTAATCGTGAAGGATGCATTGCATGTAAGTTGTCCTTAGCATTACATACGATATTAGAGCATAACTTAAACTAACCTTTAGAAGATAATAATAATAATAATAATAATAATAATAATAATAATAATAATAATAATAATAAAACAATAATAAAATAATTATAATTAAAATAATAATAATAATAATAATAATAAAACAATAATAAAACAAAATAACAACAACAACAACGAGGTTTAGTTTAAGATGTTTTAGTTTGATTTATCCTAGTTTTGTGATGTTTCTATGAATACCACAACTGAGTATGAAACTATTTTTTGAACACATAATGCTGAGCCTGAAAGCTACATATCCAAGCAATCTACCATTCGGTATACCCACTTAACTCAAAATCCTACCAATACACAAGGTACCAACAATTAGTACATTTAGAGTCCAATGATTCACAATAAAAAATGTGTAGATCACCAATAATAGCCTATTTTAAGTCAATTCTTCTGTATATTTTATGAAAAATTGTAACATACATTAATAATTTAATCCAAGATAATGTATTTTCGTCATTTTAGTCAAAATGACATTATAATTACATCATTTTTTAATTTAGATTAATAATTGAGTAAAGATAGATTAACTTATTTGAAACTATAAACAAAAACGTTCACTCTTTATCATGAGTAAAATGCACGGATAGTCCCTGTGGTTTGGTAAAATTTCACCCTTAGTCCCCAACTTTTGGAAATTACACTCGTGCTCCCTGTGGTTTGACAGTTTGTTACTCAGATAGTCCCTGGAGTAGATGTCCGTTAGTTTTCTCCGTTAAATCTGTGTTAAATGACAAAATTACCCCTATACTGTAAGACCCTAATCCGTTTTAATCTAAGATTCGCAGCGGAAAATACATACTAAAAATTTCTTTATAAGTTATTCCTTCTTTCACTTAATTACATTAATCCCTTTTCATAAATTAATTAAAAACTAACATACTTATATCAAATTAAATGACCACATACACACCCACGTACAATCCATGTCTTGACTCGATCTTCAATCGCTTACTCTCCATGTTGAGAATTTCGTAACCTTGTACAACCTGCAGTCACCACATACAATTACTTCATTAGCAACCGGTGACGTAATACATATACTTTAAAACATGCATCATCAAGCATCAACATTTCTTATCCTCGCTTATGTGAATCCATTCATCCATCCAGTCGAACTCTCTCATCCGACTCTCCATACTTAACCTTCATTCTTCACTCTTAGTATACCTGCATTTCTATTTCATTCTTAACAGAAAACAATTAGCATCATTAACTTATCTCATATGTGTAATTTCACGAGTACACATAACCAAATCTCATTCATTTGTGCATTTAACTAAATTCCATTTCATGCATAATACCTTACCATTCATACCCACTTCATTTACAACTTACATCTTACCCACAAGTATAATTACTTACTTTATCTTTGTGCATAATACTAACATGTAAGTTCCCTACCTTACCCATACTTAATAGAAATTACTTTCTTACCCACTTTCGACTCACTTTCCGTAAACTTACCTTATTACCTCCATTGATTCATACTTTCCCACATGATTCACAATAACCATCGTACTACAATACATTTTACATCTAAAGTGTAAGTTCGGGATTCACTTACCTTATGTGCCCGTATTTGCATCCGCTTACTTGAGTCTTCTTGGCCCGTTAGCCTTCCACGCTCCCATCCCTCTTGACATGATTCCTATACTTTCATGTCATTATGTTTACATCCTTATTAACATACATGATTATACATATGAACGATCATATCAAGTTCATATCTCACATAGGCCTTTCATTAGCCGATTCAAACAAGCATATAGCATACTCAACATCATCATAACATAACCTTCACATATTAATGTCATTTAGACATTTCATCAAACACTTGGTGTGCGTACTACTTTTTAAGCATAATGTACACGTTTTTCATGCCTTTCCTCCTAATTATCCCTTTCATTCATCAACCTAAATAAACATCATTCAAATTCTATACCATACTTCATCCATATACAAGCACACATCACATACTACACATATTCATGATCAAATTCATACCATTTCATGGATTAAACATAAACCCACTTAGCTAAAAGTGGTAATTCATCCAAACACCTAAATTATAGCAATTCACTAAGAATTTTCACATAGGATTAGTTCCTAAACAAGCATATATCGTCAATTTGGCCATAACCTCTACGATTCATACATAAATCACTACTTGTGATGTTCATCAAGATTTCTCAACTTCATTAAACATCAAAATTTAACATACCTTATGATCCTCTAGCTTGGGTGATCGTTAATTCATGTTCCGTTCCTTCTTGAATTTGAGCCTCGATTCATCCTTTAATTGGATGATATATGATGAACTAGGGTTTGGCTCTCTAGAGCCTTCCCCTGATCACGTACAGAACACACACACGATGTGTATGTATGTGTGTGTTATTTTCTTTTAATAAAACAACTTTCAAGTTGTTCACTTTGGTCCCTCATGTTTCGTTTTAATTAATTAAGGCTACAACCCTTCGTTTAATACCAACGATACTAATATTCAACTAGGTTAATTATTCCTAGTTAATATTCATTTACGGGTTCACTTTTACTCCAAACGGTAATTTACCCATTCCTTTATATTAACCGGGTTTAAATTATCAAACCCTATTTTTGGGATGTTACATATACACACACATAATGAATAAAGCCTTTGAAAAATTTCTTGTCTGTACATAAAACCCAATAGTTGTGCATCCCACATCACCACCACCTCTATCATACACTGTCATCACCACCTGCCTCTAACCCCATAACCAATGCAACCACCAGCTGTCACCATCCCCAATGCCACAATACCAACCACCATCAACCCAACAAAGAATCCCTGTTTCCTTCCATAAAATCAAACCAACGAAACCCTAATTTTAAAAATCAAATCGATTTGGGGCTACAAACAAAGCGGTGGTGGTACCTGGTAGTTAACGATGACACACAACAAGATATGACAATGAAACTGCATTGTTTAGGTTCCACCCCACTTATCTCTTCTGTACGGTAGTGGAGGTGGGTGGCGATGGTAGGGAAGGGGAGGTGGATGACGGTGGTGGAGAAGGGGATGTGGTAAACAGTGGTAGTTGTGGTAGGAGGTGGTTGTAACGGTGATGGTGGAAGGTGGTGTCGACCCCCACCACAAAAACCTAATTTCAGATGGTCGCTGCCGTAGTTGTCAACCTGCAATATCACCAATATCTCCCCATCGCTGGAACATTAACCATAATTGTTATCTCTGATCAAAACAAAACAACGAAACCCTAATCCGACCAGATACGAGTCTGACATCTCCGATGGAATCCCTTTCCTCACTTTAGCAGTTGAACGCCTCAGGGTGATGCACATGCCGGAGTGGGGTCGTTGATCTGAAGTTCACCGGCTTCTCTCTCTCTCTCTCTCTCGTAAGTTCTCTCTCTCTCGTGATTTATCTCTCTCTATTTTGATCTGATGGGAGCATGGTTGTTAATGGTGGTGGAAGCTGATGGGTGGAGGTTAAGGATGAGCTGGTGGTATGTGGGCCCTACAAATAAACAAAAAGATTATTTTTTTTCTTGAGTAAGGGCATTTTAGTCATTTCAAGTGGACTTAACGACGAAACTAACGGACATCCACTCCAGGGACTATCCGAGTAACAAACTGTCAAACCACAGGGAGCACGGGTGTAATTTCCAAAAGTTGGGGACTACGGATGAAATTTTACAAAACCACAGGGACTAACCGGGCATTTTACTCATTTTATTATGTATATTTTTTACAACAAATTCATACGCATTAAATCATACATAGTGAATGTCCTTAACCAAATAACATCTTAGGTACACCGACTTTAATATAATTAAGGCGTGAAATATCCATTGATTATATGTCACATTTCTAACAAAAACAAAATGATTATTGTAAATATTTTAGTTTCATCAAGCTATTTTAGGCGAGGAGGTGAGGAATACAAGCTCGTTCAAAACTAATATGATTCTCGGCTTTGGCGAACAATGAGGTCAAGGTGACTGCTCCCCCTTCGTGGGAGTTCAAGGAGGCAGTGTCCCAAGCTGGGGTCTAACTGCCTAGGGTGACCTGAAACGAATTCATTTGATTCATATATACCATAGAAAGAACCATAAAAAAACATTATGTTAATTCAACTAACCCTAAACCCATGATATGAATATTTTTCATCCTTAAACCTTTTTTAATAGATTAACAAAATAAATGAGAGAGAGAGAGATGCGGTATAATCACTGACTATACCTTGATCGGTGGGTAAATTAGCACGTATGTGACGTGTTTGATGGCCTCTATTGTATCCCGTAAGGGTTATAAGAGGACCATGAGATAACGGGTTTGAACACATGCCATATATGTGACAAGTTTGATGACGTCTATTGAAGATGATCCAAATTTCCCAACGTAAGCTAATTATATAATAAAGAATAAAATGCTCGGATAGTCCCTGTGGTTTTGTAAAATAACACATATAGTCCCAAATTTTAGAAATTACACCAGTGTTCCCCGTGGTTTGACAGTTTGTTACTCGGATAGTCCCTGGAGTGGATGTCCGTTGGTTTTCTCCGTTAAATCTATGTAAAATGACAAAATTACCCATTGCTTTTATTAAAATATAAGAAAAACTAACAGATGAGCCCATCCTTATCTTCTTTTTCATTCCATTTTTACACCACATTACTCCTGCTCCATTACTTCATCATATTTTCTTCTTCAACCTTGCCTAAAACTCCATTGTTCATATATTTCACCTAATTCACTACCATAAGCCTTCAATTCTCCACGTGCCAGTCAAATAATAATATGTGAAAACTCCATCACAAAACCACCAGCCTCAAAGATCCAAACCTAAACCTAAAGAACTTGTATTCGGTTACACCACAAACACCGTCGAACACCTCCACCACCAACTACCCACCACCACCAACGAACACCTCCCGGAAAAATTAAGTGGCACCGTTTGTTCGTCTTCAAACCTGCACCTCCAGCGCCGTCTACGTATCAAACGCCCACCTTATCGTCGTCATTTGCTTCTATATCCGCTACCGGTGGAAAGGGTTGTGTGGCGGAAATGGTCGTTACTGATGGAAAAGGGGGCAAGGGACATTGGTGTAGATGACGTGCATCTTCATTGTCATTTTTTCGGACAGTGGTGTAGATGAAAGGGAGGGGAAATAAGTAATTTCAGATGAACTTAAAGGAGAAAACTAACAGACATCCACTTCAGGGACTATCCGAGTAACAAACTGCTAAACCACAAGGAGCACCGGTGTAATTTCAAAAAGTTGAGAACTATAGGTGTTATTTTACAAAACCACATGGACTATCCGGGCATCTTACTCATATAACAAATAAAATATTCATAGCATGAATGTGTAATTTAAGCTAAATATATAATAAATTTAAATTAACCTATAAATAAGCAACGTAATTGTGATTAAGGTTGTTGTACCTTTAGCTTTGAAGATTTAAAAAAAAAAAAAAAAAAAAATCCTTTTTAACACTAAAGTTTTAATCTTTGACAATTTAAGTTTAAAATTTTAATCTTTGTTTCCTTTTTAACCCTAAAGTTTTAATCTTTGACAATTTAAATTTAAAGTTTTAATCTTTGATAATTTAACCCCTATGATTAATTTGATTTTTCACTTCTAATTCAAAAGTTTCCATCTTATACAATTTAACCCCATTGATTAATTTGATTTTTCACTTCTAATTCAAAAGTTTCCATCTTTTGTAATTTAACCACTTTGATTTTTTTACTTATGTGTTGTAATATTGGCTTTGGGGGTTTTCAAAGAAAAAAATGGTTATGCATATGGTTGTTGTAACCTTGGCTTTGGGGGGTTTTCAAAAAAAAAAAAATTGATTTTTTTTACTTTTCACCCAAAAGTATATCATAAATTACTTTTAACCCAAAACTATTTGTTTTTTTTTTTTACTTTTAATACAAAACTTTTTTATCTTTTGCAATCTATTCTCACAACTTTTTTTACTTTCAACTTTGGTCCTTTATAGTTTTCACTTTATGCTTTGTTCTAAATTTTGGGACTTAACACATCGCAACGTGCGTCTTTGGTTTAACGTTTTTACGATTCATTCTAAATTTTGCGAGTTAACACGACGCAACGTACGTGTGTGGGCGAATGTTTTTACATCGTCTATTTTTTTTCCCGTTTGACAGGTTCAATATAACGTACGCATCCTAAATCGACTTAGTTATAACTAAAGAATCCCCGCCGTATTGCGGCGGGTCGTAATTCTAGTTTAAATACTATAGCAAGTTACTTATGCATATATGTGTTGTATGTGATGCTTTGGAAGTTTTTCAAAAATAATTTGATTTTTTATTTTTAGTCCAAAGGTATTTAACAAATTAGGTTTAACCCAAAACTATTTAAATTTTTTACTTTAAACCCAAAACTTTTCATCTTTTACCATTTAATCTCTCAACCTTTTTACTTTCAACTTTGGTCATATATACTTTCCATCATTCGCAAATTTTTTGTTTTACATTCTAAATTTTGCGAGTTAACACGGCGCAACGTGCGTGTGTGGTTCAACGTTTTTACGTTCCGTTCTAAGTTTTGCGAGTTAACACGACGCAATGTGCATGTGTGATTCAACGTTTTTATGTCATCTATTTTTCTTCAATTTGACAATTTCGTCATAACATGCGGGTCCTAAATTGACTTGGTTATTATTTTCTATGTTTTACGTTTCAGTCTAATTTATTTACATTAACACGCCGCAAATTCAGTGTTAGTGGTCGCTCATAGTGGTGTGACATTAATGCTATTTGACACGGTTTTATATCCCCGCCGGAACACATTGGTGGTTAATACTAGTTAGAATTATTTAACATCGCGTGCTCGGTTGCTTTAAGAGTGTGGTCGGCTTTCAGTCAATGGTGCAAAATACCGCCTCTATACCTTTTTGAATTTAAAGACATTTTAGAGATCCATAAATTCATTAAGTGTAGTAAGAAGGAGGAGAAAATCGTCTATGGGTTGGCTTTAATAACGTCCTGGTGCATATGGAAAGAGAGAAATGAAGTGGTTTTCAATCAGAAAAGATGTAACCCGAAAGATATCATATGGGAGTTAAAAGCGAGAAGTTTTGCGTGGGTTAGAAATAGATCCTCATGTAAATCTATTAGATGGTCGGATTGGTGTAAATACCCTTTGTATATGTTGTAGTTTGTTTTGCCCTTTGCCCGTTTGGGTCGGGGGTGTTGTCTGTTTGGCCTTTTTCCCGTTTGGGTCGGAGGTTATTTTAATGAAGTTTAATTTAAAAAAAAAAAAAAAAGTCTCTTGTTACCAACATCGAAATGTGTTTCACGGTGCCGTCTAGACTTACAATCACATTAGGAAACCAACACAAACGAGTGGCCCAAAATAAAAGTATGATTGAGTAGGATCTCTCTACTCACTTATTAATGGTCCACGCTTCTTGCGAATCAAAATATCTACCTACCACTTTTTAGTTTTATTCTAGACGATAAAAGGCGATTTAATTTGTTCTTTTCTATCAAAATCATAATATTTATTTTGCCCAAATATTTAGTGAAATATTCAATGTTTGGTCAAATACGTTGAAGAGTCTATGATAACCAATACGTTATTTTCTAAAATATAATTGTTTATCCACAATAAGATGTGACACCTCTGAAATTACACAATTAAATTATTATATAGCATAGATATAGATCAGGGAAAATATGAAGTTGACGCGTACCAACTCTTTCCTCAAGCGTTAAAAAAGCTGGTTTAGTATGTATTATACAACTCTTTCATCAATCATTATAATTAATCTGGTTTAGCAATGTATCTTTAAATTAAAATGGTTCATGTCTCAGGCTAAATTTAAGATCTAATATGTAGATTACAAAATTATTTCACCTGAAAATCATCATGAGCTTTTTGTAGATTAGCCGTGAGTCCTCATTAATTGATTTTTGTTTAATCTGAACAACGGAATTGAATTAAAAGGAACCCGCTAACAAGAAACTATAAGTTCAAAAAAAAATAAAAAAATTGCATGAATAATAGAGGGTTTTGCAACCACTCTATCCATGAAATGTTACATTTTCTCTTCCTAGAAGAGTACCAAAGAAAAAGAAAAATCTATTACGTCTTCAAACAACGTAACTCTGCTTGTTCGATTTTTAGAGAAAACTCATCATTCCTAAGCTTCTAAATAGCCTACCATGTAACGACAGCTATCGCACCCACAACTTCTCTCTTCACCACATAAGTATTCATATTCTTAATCAAACCCATAATATTCGATGGAAATCTGATCAGGGAAAAGGATCCCATTAATTAATTAAATTAGAATGAAAAGTTATATTGGTTGAAATTGGTACGTTTTCTCTAACATCTTTCATGTTCCTACTATAGAAAAATGTAACTTTTTCTCTCTTCTCTATTCTACATTCAAGACTATCTTCTTATCAATTGAATTTATGAAGTACGATATTTATACTAACGAATTGAAGACTATCTTCTTATAAATAGAATTTATCAAGTACTAATAGTCATTGATTTTTAATGAAAGAAAGATAAATGTACAATCAATTCTATTGTATAAACGTGCATGTATTCCCTTCTATAAAACCACACCAAATTCTTTAAAGTCTTTCATATTTTGTAGCCTGTCTTTCTATCTCCTTTATACATTTCATGTTATATCCAGTGGCGGACCCATGATTTTTTTCCTGGGGGTGCGGAAATTTTTTTAAAGATTTTAGACCCCTAACTATATAAAAAAATCGGTTCATAGCGAGTCGGATCGGGTCGGGTCATGTAAAACAAGTAAATACAAACAAACAAAGTTTCATAGCGGGTCGAATCAGATCGGGTCGGGTCCATTTCAATTTTCAAACAATCAAACCCTAGTTCCTAACTTCCTATCACATTAACAAACAAAAAAGCATCAACATTCAAATCATCCCTACTTCTATTTCTCTTAATCATTAAATAAAAGAACAAAAGAACTTATCTAAAACATACATTGGTCTTTAACTAGAAGAATCCGACGAAAAAAAGTGGCTCAACCCCTTTCCTCTTGAGAAATCGCGACATAACTTCCCTACTCATTGATCTTTCCTAATCCTATCACATACAAAATAAACAAGGATCTTCAACATAACACATGTTCCTTAATTTTCAATTTAAAATTTTGAATTTCAAGCCCTAGTATTATTATTTTTACCAACCAACAATCATATAATCAATAAAACCACCAACGATTTGGTTTTTTTTTTTTTTTTTTTTTTTTTTTTTTTTTTTTTATTACGTGGACTGATTTTGTTTAACAAAACTAGTAGTTGAAATGGGGCTTGAATGGGTATTAAGTTATTGGGCTTGATGGATTGAATTTAAGTTTTATTAAATGGGTTAGTGGGCTAACTTGTTTACATAATTTGATCGGGTTTCAATCTGTGTTCACAATTTTTTTTATATAAATTCCTAACATTTTTTTTCTAAGGGGTGCGGATGAAAATTTCCAAGGGGTGCGGTCGGGATTTTTCACGAAAAATACCACTAATTTTTTTTTTCAAGGGGTGCGGCCGCCCACTCACCCCATAAAGTAGGTCCGCCCATGGTTATATCCTACTCGCATATGACGGAGATTTTTCTGATGATCGAAGGTGGTGAAGTTCATATTTCACGGATTCACGGTGTCATCGATTACATACACCATGTTAACCACTGGGTCTTGGCCCAGTGGCCACCGGCCTCCTTGTTAAGTCTCTCGTGGCCTTCCATTGCGTGGAGGTCTTGGGTTCGATCCCGAGCGAGTTGATTCAGAGGATGATTTACCGCCAGGGCGCATTGCCGGGTTGCAAACTGGGGAGCAAAGCTCCCGCGGTTAGGGATACCGTGCCTTATCCTTTTTTTTTTTTTACACCATGTTATTTTCTTCCAGCCAATAGAAAGGTTATGATATAGTAAAAATGATAAGAGTTTGAGTTTGTCGTTGGAGTGCTACCATTCTACTTTTGCCTCATATAGCCCAAGAGCTGAGGGCTATGGAAAAACATAAGGATTGAGAGGTTGAAAATTATGAATATTGTTTTACAAAATTGCAGAAATCAACTTTTATGTTATACCCAAACTGTACTTCATACATTTCACTATGAAATCGGTAAAAACAACCTTTATGTTCATGTTTTACTACAGAGTCAACCTTTACCACTAATCTCGTTTGTTATCTTGGTTAACTGCCCTCACATGTGTTGCACGTGAGGGCATTACAATCATTTCACATATCCTTTTAATGTCTTTTTATTTTATATAAAGGGAATATGCCATAGAATAGTAATGAAGTTTTAGAAGTGTTCTAATTAGGTCACTAATAAAAGTTATTGTTCCAATTAGATCATTATACTTTATTTTGGTGTTCTAATGCTAGATATTTTACTTGAATATCAGGTCATAGTCCTACATGACATTTATTTAACTTTTTTATTTTAAAACATGATGACATGGAATCAAATAAAAGAAATATAATAAGTCAAAACAAAATCAAAACCCGAAACGATTTAGATCTCGTTAGGGTTGAGTTTCGGCGATTTGCGTGGAGAGGAAAAGCTTCAACGATGGCGAATCAAGAACAATCGTCAGCAACAACGTCAATCAAGCCTTCGACCAACCGAATATTCTACATAATCTATGACTTTTTTTAACTTTATTTAGGGTAAATTACACTTTTCGTCCTTTATGTTTATACTGGATTGCAACAGATGACCTTTAACTTCAATAATTACAGTCACAATCCTTTTTTTTATTAAAACCATTACACCTTAGGTCCTTTTGCACTAACTAGGTTAAAATTTTCAATTAAGTCTGATCAATTAAGGGTAATTTAGTCATTTTAACAACTTAATTAAAAATAGTTTATAAAAAACAAGTCAACAAAAAATATCCCCCTCTCAAGTCAACAACCTCTTCTCCCTAACCTTGTAACCTTTGAGCTTCACCACTGCCACTCCAGCCACCACCACAACGACCACCTAAACGCCTCACTACCACCACTCTGGCCTCCACCTAAACGCCTCACCACCCATCTCTCTTCCTCCCAAAGACCACCATCCATCACTATTAACAACCACCGACAATATTTTGCAACAACTGATTCAAGTCATACGATTCTGCAACATACGATTCTACAGTTTGCAACATACACAACGTCTGCAAACAGTCAGGGGACTCTAAATGATTAGACGTTAATTACAATACCTTAAGAAAATATTTCAGATCTGAAAAAAATAACTAAAAGTAAAGTCTTACTTGCTGGATATCCATGTAACTCATCAAATCACCCACAAGTTTGAATTTTTTCAGAATCAAACCAGACCTCACTTGCTCAAACTGAACCACACGCCCAAATAATGAGCAAATCAAGAAACCCCAAATCTCCTTATTCAACAATAAAGTGAACAAACATAAATAGATATCCTGAATCTATACACATGAGACCTGCATAATATGCAAGAAGATGCAAGGAACCCTAATCTTTAAAGTAAATGAAAGTGAACTAAAAGGCAGACTTTTGCCATTTTGGATAAGTATTTGGAAATTGACGGAAACCTTTATTTTATGGAGGGAAAAGGGGAAAGTTTTGAGGAAAGATTTAAACCCTTGTTTGTTACATTGTGTGGATCCAACAAGAAGACGAATTTGATGGATATAAACCGGCATCAGATTTAGTTTTAAGATGGGGGCAGTGGGTGGTTGAGGTGGGTGTTAGAGAGTGGTGGTGGGTTGTTGATGGTGGTGGTGGGTGTTAGAGAGAGAAGGGTGAAAGAGAGAACTGAAGAAAGGAGATGGGATTTGGTGGTGGTGGCGGCAGATTTGATGGTGGTGGTGGGGGGTTGGTTGGAGAAAGACACAGAACTGATGGTGGTGGGACACAGATTGAGATAGGGAGATAGAGGATTTTATTTGTTTAAATATATTATTAAACATAGTGGTAAAATTACAAATGTACCCTCATGTACCTTGCATATGCCATAGTTAACTGAAAATTTTAACCAGGTTATGATCAAAGGACGTATCGTGTAATGAGTTTTACAAATAAAGGATTGTGACTGTAATTATTGAAGTTAAAGGCTATCCATTGCAATACGATACAAACATAAAGGACGAAAAATGTACATGATGATGATGATGATGATTTTAGTGTGAATGATCCCTTCTTGAATTTAGTTTGTTCTGACAAGGATGGTGAAGATGAAGTTGATCTCAGTTCTGTTGAAGATTGGAATGGAAATTAACAAGATTAATGGATGATGAAGATGAAGTTGATCTCAGTTCTTTTTAGAGATTTTGTAAAAAAAATCACATTTTTTATTTTTTTTCGCATTTTTTTAACTTTTCTACAATTTTTTTAAACCTATTTCGCATTTTTCCAAACCCATTTGGCATTTATGTGCCATGTCAATAAATTTTTTAAATAAAAACCTAAATAAATGCCATGTAGGATGGATGACCTTCTATTTAGGTAAAATATATAGGATTGAAACATCAAATGAAACTTGAATGACCTAATTGGAACAAAAAAAATTAAGAGCGACCTAATTAGAACACTCATGAAACTTGGTTACTATGGTACAAAGTTAACCCTTATATAAACCATAAATAAAATAGCAGGTTTTTCATCTTCATCCCCTTCCTATAACAAAACCCTAATTCTCCAAAGTCCAAACTATACCAAAATCATGATAAATAATAATAAGAGTTGGGAGCTTGCTACATCGATTATAGAAACCCATAACAATGAGGTCTTGAAATGAACTCAAAACCCACAAATCTATGCCATTGAAGTGGGGCGCCTCGTTGCGATTCAGTTACGATTGGAGCTATTTCGATACAGTATGCAGAAGTGGGTTGTTGCGTTTGAGTTTTGACCGGGGAAAATGACCATTTCTAATTTTTCTCTCCAACGATGCGATGTTCATGGTTCAAAAAACAAAGATGGTGGGTTAAAGCAAGTGTACTAGTGATTACCTGTGTATAAAGTGAAGGATCTGGTGCACAAAACACCTTTGAAAGTTTGAATCCTTGAGATTTCACCGGAGAAAGTTCAAGATCATGGTGGTGGTACGACGACACAACGTCAGAGATATTAGTTAAAGGGTATCTGTTTGGTTTGAAGTTAGGTTAAAAAAAGGATAAATTACACTTTTCGTCCTTTATGTTTGTATCAGATTGCATTGGATAGCCTTTAACTTTAATAATTACAGTCACAATCCTTTATTTGCAAAACTCATTACACATTACACATTTCATCCTTTTACACTAACCAAGTTAAAATTTTATGTTAAATCAGATCATGTGCACCTCATGTGAGGGCATTTATGTCATTTTACCCCTGTCTATCTTAACTAGCTCTCTGTTTCCCTCCTCTCCAGCCAACCACCAAATCCAGCCACCAACACCTACCACTCCCCCACCGCCAACATTTAACTGCCTCAAAATTTAGCAGTAGTCAACTCTAAAAGTGTAATTTACCCGAATAAATATCTGCAGCAATAATTCTACCTAACACACACATTGTTCTTAAATTCTCAGGAAAAAAAAAACCATTGCGTTTAACAATCATTTGGTGAATACCTAACAACAAATTTTGAATCTTTTGGCCTAAACAACACCCACAAAGATTTTTAGCAAATTTCAAGTTTATTGAGCAATTTTTTTATGAGAATGTCGAGCAATTGGTCAAAAAACTCAATTAGGTTTCTTCAGCGAAAAACCCACCGTGTTCCTCCTTGTTCCTCCATCCCTGCTGTTCCAAAGAAATTAGTTTCTTGAATCTGCTAACCGCCACCACCGTAACACAAACAACAAATAATGAATTTCAAAAATAATCTGATTAAGCATTTTCATTTCCAGATCTGCAATTATCGATGTGTCTTCACTACGTTTCGTTCATTGTTGTCGTCGACTGCCGCTGCTTAGAACCCCTGCAATTACCCCTACCCACCGCTGACCGAACGCCGAAACCCTGACCACCACCATTAAGTTCCAGATCCGCGAAGAACCACGATGCTGTAAGGGGTTTGGTTATGTTCTAGGGTTTCAGATCTGAAGGTTTTGCAAGGTTGTGAGGGGTTTTTTTTCCAGATCCAAAGTCCGGCCACACCATCGCAATCAGAGGGGCCGGAAACTAGAGAGATAGAGAGATGGTGGTAGTCAGAGGCTTTCAGGTGGTGGATTGTGATGGTTGTCGGTGTTTGTGCATGTGGCGGATGGCGGCTGTGGTGGTGGTTGAAGTAGAGAATACAGATGATGGTTTTCGGAGATGGTGGTGGTGCTGGTTGCTGGGGATGGTGCTGATGTATGTTGCCGGAGATGATGGTGCTGAGAGATGTTGCCGGAGATGACGGTGATGGTTGTTACCGGAGGACTGGTGGTTTTAATTTGTAGAGAGTTTAAAGAGGAGGAAATATGTTTTGGTATTTAGGTTTTTTTTGTTTTATTTATCAAGAAACATTTAAATAAAAGCAAGAAATGACCAAAATACCCTTGTGTGCCTAGAATTAACTGAAATTTTTAACCTTGTTAGTGCTAAAGGACGTAGAGTGTAATGAGTTTTAAGTATAAAGGACTGTGACTGTAATTATTGAAGTTAAATGCTATCCATTGCAATCTGATACAAACATAAAGGACGAAAAATGTAATTTACCCAAGATTTTATCTTGAAAATATTGCTGAAACATCATCATCATCCTTTTTCTCTACTACTACAAGTAAAAATTTGAATTCTACCATCTTTGTCCGAATCAATTAATTCTCTAATTGTGAGTTATAACTTTAATAGTAGAGAGTGAGTTTTGAGATGGTGGGTTATAGAGCTACTTTAATTACTTGATAATTAAAAAATAGAAACCTCGATATTTAACTGAGTTTTTAGACGATTTAGTGGTAAAGGTTAACCCTGTAGCAAAAAATGAACATAAAGGTTGGTTTTTGCAGATTTTATAGTGAAATGTACGAAGTGCAGTTTAGGTATAACATAAAAGTTGATTTGTGTAATTTAGTCATATTATATATTATATTATATAAATATTGTTGACGAAGGATGATGAATAGTAACTTTATTTTTATAATAATATATAGTTTTTTGTTTTTATTTTATTTAATATATTATAATAGTTTATTATTATATTTACTTTTAATAACATATTTTTTATATTTTCCCTTTTTTTAAAACGATATATTTCCTATACCATTTTTTAATAATTCACAAAAGTCATCTAAATGGGTCAAAATAAATTACGCGCGTAACTTAGGTGTTTGCCACGTACTTCACAAAAGTTATGAATCCGAGATAGAGGATTGAGTTAAACACTTTGAACTTTCATGTTTTTCATTATAAAACTTTAGATTTTTATAACTTTTCCACAAAAGTTAAAATGAGTTAAGTTTTTTTTATTAGTTTTTCTTTAGGCTTTTTCTCGGATATGATCGTCGTTCGGTGGCTGCTTAGTACGGTGTTTAGTGGTCACATTTGATATGTCAGGTTTTTCTTACCCCCTCGATTTTCTAATATGTGTCGTATAAATTCTACTTCGTCTATGTGTCACGTTACGTGAGTCACTTAGTGTTAGAATTCTTATTTTTATATTAGGTTGATCGTCGTTCGATTGCTACTTACAATTGTTAAACGCCACATCTCTGCAACGATTTTACATCACACCCCGCAACGCGGGGGCTATTGACTAGTTACTTAATAATTAAAAAATAGAATGAAATGACAATAATGCCCTCAATATTTAACTGAGTTTTTAGACGATGTTAGTGGTAAGGTTGACCCTGTAGCAAAAAATGAACATAAAGGTTGATTTTTGCCGATTTTATAGTGAAATGTACGAAGTGCAGTTCAGGTATAACATAAAGGTTGATTTGTGCAATTTAGTCATATTATATACATTATATTATATTATATAAATATTGTTGACGAAGGACGATGAATAGTAACTTTATTTTTATAATAATATATAGTTTTTGTTTTTATTTTATTTAATATATTATAATAGTTTATTATTATATTTACTTTTAATAACATATTTTTTATATTTTCCCTTTTTTCAAAACCATATATTTCCTATACCATTTTTTAATAATTCTTTTTTTTCTTAAAAAAAAAATATTAATTTATCGATTAATTTGATACTTTTTTTTAATAATTTATATTTATAACTTTTTTCTAAAAACTTAAGTACGTAGTTGTGCTTGATTTTTTCCTCGACATTCTGTTATAAGTTTTGTTAAAAACGAAGTTGTACTCTAAATAAATTATTTATTTGGTATGTGTTGACGAACAACGATGAATAGTAACTTTATTTTTGTAACAATATATAGTTTTTTGTTTTTCTTTTATTTAATATATTATAATAGTTTGTTATCATATTTACTTTTAATAACATATTTTAATTTTTTCCCTTTTTTAAAACCATATATTTCCTATACCAGTTTTTTAATAATTTTTTTTCTTTTTATAACATATATTAATTTATCGATTAATTTGATACTTTTTTAATAATTTACATTTATAACTTAAAAAAAAACTTAAGTACATAGTTGTGCTTGATTTTTTCCCCGACATTATGTTATAAGTTTTGTTAAAAACGAAGTTGTACTTTAAATAAAGTATTTATTTGGTATCGTAAAACGGTACTGTAACACCCCGAAATCAGGTTTGGTAATTAAACCACGTTAATATTTATGAACGGGTAAAATACCGTTAGTGGTGAAATTAACCCGGTAAATATTAGGATTTAAATAAATAAACCTAATATTAAATTAAAAAGTGAATAAAAGCTTTAGAGGAAACAAAGTTTATAAGAGGCCCGAGTTAACGGGACTTAAAATAAAACGGGATTTAACTCCCTGAACCCATTAAATTAACTAGGAATAATTAACCTAGTTAGTAATGAGTAATTAAGTGAAAACAAGATATAAAATAAGAATTTATAAACCTTTTTATAAAAAGGTTATAACTATAGGGACTAAAAGGGGTGGAAAGAGTTTTGATTAAAACAAAAATTAAAAACCAAAACACACACAAAGTGTGTTCTGGTCGACGTTTCCACAGAGCCAAGAAAGGGGTTCTTCTTTTGAACCCTAAATCATCAAAATCAACCAAATTCTTGGGGCAAATCAAGTCTAAATGGAAAACCAAGCTAAAATTAGTGATCACCAAGCCTAGGGGATCACAAGGTATGTCAAATTTCATTATTTGATTCCACCTCAGATTCTTGATGAACTTATGAAATCAAAATTCGAGCTTGCATGATTGATGTTTAGGTGAAACTAGGATGAATCCATGTCTAGGAACAAACCCTAGTTGAAAAATTGATGATTTAAGATTGAAAAATAGGAATTTGATAACCACCCATATACGTGCTAAGTGGGTTTTGATTAAATTCGTGTATATGATGCTTTTAGGGGTTTTAATTGCTAAGAATAAGTGTTATAATGTCATAAACATGTTCAAATTGAAAGCTGAATTCAAACAGCTCCTGATCAGAAATTACAGCCGACTTGTATTGGCTGTAACCTGAACAAAACTTGACAAAAACATGTGTTTCTTGAGTCTAAAATGTAATTCCAAGGAATATCTTTAAAACCCCACTGGAATCGCATTTTTTCGACGAAAATTGAGCGTTTTATGAATTTTTCCGTATCAAAGGTTCAAGCTGCGTTTTCTGGCAGAATTTGCAGCCCATTACGAATTTCATAACTCAATTTAGGAATTGAGTTATGATCTCAAATTCTTATTGTAGATAGTTTTAAGTGACTAAAAGAATATCCAATTGGAATTTCGTCAATCGGATAAACGAGGAATTTTAAATTAATTTTTCGGTAATCTACAGTTAGAAGTGACGAATCTGATTGCAGCTTAGTAAATGAACTTTTATGATTTTTTGGTAAAGAGTTAGATCTTGAAATTTTAACACAAGGTCTAACCCTCCGAGAGGTACGCCACATAAAAAATCATAATTTTTGAAGACTTGTAAACAGGTTAAACAAGTCATCAAAAACAGCCCATTTTTCAGTGATATGAAATGCTTGAATGAAATCGCGGTCTACTTGGTTGTGTGTAAAATTTGATTTCATTAAGAGTTCGGATGAAATATGCCTAAGTGAGTTCAATGAACCAAATGTGCATTTGAATATGTTGATAAGTCAATTGACTTTTAAAAAGTCAAACCGACTAATGATTAGATCAAATGATAATTTTCATATGGTCGAATGATAAATTCGACATAAAACCCGTAGGATGGAATAGTCGTAAACGATTATGACTAATCTAACCGTCTTACGAATTGTGATGATGATAGTTTGACTCTAGACAAGCTAGATGAAGACTTGGGAAAGAAGCGGGTCAAACGGATCGAGTACGCGGAAAAAAGCACATAACCGGATGCAAGGTAAGTGAAACTTACACCTTTTAGTAGAATAAATGTTTATTCTATAAGTTGCAAATACAATAAGGATAATATTCAAGATATGGTTCCCGACGCGAAATAATACGGGTCGTAACTAATATAAATGATAAAAACCATGTTTAATGGTAAAAGAAATAAAACGGTAAATTAGCCATGGAAAGCTAATTGTAAAAATGGATTTTTGAACGGTTACTATAAGTAATCCTAAATGAATAAAAAGAGTAAAACGGGTCAATTGGTAATGAGGATACCGTTTGACAAATATCGACTAATAAGCACTTGTCGAGTCTTATGCTTACAGGATGAAGATGCTTATGAATTCGCGTTGCTATGAACTAGCAAATTTTCGAGACAAGGTATTAAAACGGGTCAATGTATTGATCCGAGCCAGGTACACATAATTATGTTGTAGTTAAAAGTGCTATTTTGGTCAATAATTGGCGAGAGTCTTTTGTCGTAAAATAAGAGACTAGAATTGACCAAAAAGCCCTTAACGGGCGAACCGGGTAAACGACCGTTAGAGGTTGTTTAGAAACTTGTTTATTGATTATGAAACCCTTAGATACATATGAAAGTGTAGGCAAAAACATTTGTGGGTCGAAATGCCTAAAAATGGTTCATTTGCGTAAAATGACTAGTCGAAGGGTAAAAATTGGGATTTGGGGTTCCTTACGTTAAATCCACCACAAAAATAGTTGTGGTGGAAAATAATTAGTTAACTAGTATGGAAATGCAAGATGCGAAGGGAAAATGGCGAGTTGGATGCCTAATGCACAAAACTCATCTAAACGGGTCAAAATAAATTACACGCGTAACTTAGGTGTTTGCCACATACTTCACAAAAGTTATGAATCCGAGATAGAGGATTGAGTTAAACACTTTGGAATATGGTTTCTGATTAACTAGAAACAAGTTGGGAGGTCTTAAATTCAAATGGGTCAAAATGTTGATTTTGAGCAATAAGCCGAATGATTAAAAATTTAGAATTTATTAGTTTGAATGTTGGATTTTTACTCCATAAGATGGAGAATTAAATTACGGTCGCGTAGGAAAAAGAATCACCTAAAACGGACCCGTAGATAAAAAGTTATGGCGTTTTAAAGTTGATTTTTGATAAATAAACATAGCTGGGCGAAATGCAGGTTTCAGAAGCAAACTTGCTGGAAATTGGACTTCCCCGCAGCACGCGACAGGAGACCAGAATCCGGGCGCGACACGCGACAATAGTCGCGACACGCGACAGAACATGGGAATGCCGTCGCGACACGCGAATATTTTGGAAATTTGTTGCTAAACTTATTGTTGGCATATTTTGACACACAAACTGGCTCAAACATGTTTTTAGATGCCAAATGACTAACTCAATTCATTTCTTATGAAATGTAGGTATATGGTACCGTAACGGAAGACGATCAAGCTCGATGGAACGAACCGAACACACATCGAATGAAGCTTCCGCAGTTGTTTTAGTTTGTTTTATCAAAAGTGGATTTATGAAAACACATTCAATTATGTTTTGGAATGTTGTAAACATATTTAATTACTTATAACGTAAAAGTTTTTGTTAAGTGGCATTTTTCATATAAAATGCTTACTTTATGTTGTAGAAATGTTAAAAATTAATACGGGTGTTACAGGTACGATGATAAACTAAACCGTTCTAATGGTTTGGCTTTCTAAACAACATGTTTTATTTTCAAATCACGTTTGTTTTACATTATCATTTGCTCGGTTTCGCCGCAATGCGCGACGTCAGAAAAAACTAGTTATAATTATATTATAATACATATTAAAGCACTGGTGCTACAGTACTTGCATTGGCCTCCAATTCTCCTACATACATATTAATAAGTGAACGGAATGAACAGTAGAAGAAGGTTATTTTGGTCCATTTTTTGTTTAACCAGTTTAAAAGATAGATAACAGTGACAAGAGAAGAGAAACTGAGAGAAAAAGAGTCACTCTAGCTGCGTTCATGGCCTCCGACCGACTGTAGCCGGCCATGGCCTCCGGCCGACCGATCTAACAGCGTCACTGAACGACGACGACGGCTAGGGTTACCGGAATGTCTACAGGAGGCGGAAGTTTTCTGCAGAGGGGATTTGGTTCGACACGGCTGCGGCGACGGTGGAGTTTACGGTTCCGATGACCCTTTTGGTACTCCGACGAGAAGCTCCAGGCCTGAATTTCATTTTCTTAGCTACAAGTGAGGCGACATGCAACCCTCCGAAGAAGATCCGACGAAGTTCAGGTAATCCCTCTTTACCTGCATGTTCTGCTTTTACAAGATTGACAACCTGAATATGATGAGGATTAGATCGGGGGGTTTGTCACAGTATCCGGTGGTGATGGAATCAGGGTGCAGTTCCGGTGGTGATTATCAGTGTGATTAGGGCTCCTGCGAATTAGGGTTCTAGCGAATTTGAGAGGTATTTTGAAGGCGGCGATTAGGGTTCAACGAGTATAGTATGGCTGGTGACAAGTCGAATGGAGTAGACAACCGTTCAAGTTCAATTCATATAGGTAACCTGACTATTGTTATCAGTTGTATAATATTTTCGGTAGTATGTTAATCGGTTCATGAATCTTGAGGTTTTAGAAAGTCTCCATTGTTAGTAAGCATATATAGAACACAACTTGACCTTCCCATTTCGTGATCAAAACCTTATACAAATTCAATCAAGTTTAAAACTGCTAATAAATTTTATCATGTTGTTGTTTATGAACATGAAAAACCACCTGTGAAACCGGTGCGCAGATCAAACAAAAAGCGGTTTTTTTAGTAGTAATCCTGAAATAGAGGCCAATGAACAATCAGAGCTTATAAAGAGGAGGCAGCAAAATTTGGCGACAGAAGTTTTGATGAAGTTTGCTGATGGAAGGTTACTTTCCTTCAGAAATACAATTAAATAAAATGTTTAGACGGTTCGGGCCATTAATGGAGTCAGAAACTGAAGTCGATAGGCAGAGTTGTTGGGCTTGAGTGGTGTTTAAAAAGTGTTCTCATGCGGAAATTGCCCATAGTAGTGCTGGAACATTCAACATCTTTGGCTCCAGTGTACATTATGAGCTTAATTACACAAAGCCATTACCCCTTCCTTTCACACAAGATCCACCACATGCAAGGTACTTCTTTCATCCTGGTAAATTTACTGTTGTTTTATTTTTAGCCAATTCAAAAAATTAATATCAAATATACCCATTCAAAACGCCGAAATGCTGTTGAAATTGACTGAATTGCCCGAAATTGACTGGATTGCCCAAAGCTGAAGCAAGTATGTTGGTTTGGCTGGTTTGAAATCCAAACGGTTCGGTTTTCGCTGTTTGTTGGGTATAATGGTCTGGTCCGGTTTGAGACTTGGAACCTGCCATGTAAACCAAACTGGCCGTTTGACACTTAATTATTTATATAATTGTAATCATTTTTGGAATATGTGGTTTTGTATATGTATTATAGTCACGAATTTGGCGGGTATAATGGTCTGGTCCGGTTTGAGACTTGGAACCTGTCATGTAAACCAAACTGGCCGTTTGACACTTATTTATTTATACATCGCAATCATTTTTGGAATATGTGGTTTTGTTTATGTATTATAGTCACGAACCATCTTTAGCATTTTAAAATTGTTAGTACAAACTAATGATTATCTAAAAGAATAAAATAATAAAATTGATTCAAACCATCAAACCATCCACCCAACCAGGCTGGTTTGGTTTGTCGTTTGGAAACTGTAGTTAGCGGTTCAACCCAAAGCTTTTTGCAAAATTGGCCGAACCGGACCATGTGTTTTAAGGGAAGGGTATAAATGTCATAAGTTTAAAAATGGGTATATTTGATACTGTGATTCATTGTTCGGCGTATTATACAAAGTTTTGAAAGGGACGTATGAAATTATACCATATTTTTATTTTACTCCAATAATCTGTTCATGAAATTAGTTAGATTTGCATCAGTTTCGATTTGAACAGTGAATTGCCTATTTCCATACAGAAGATGGTGTTTGTCCCTTTTTATGTGTAGATAAAAAAGGTTTGCAGAGTTTGAAAGTAGTTATATATGCACCAGTTTAGATTAGAACAGTACATTGCCTATTTCCATATATAAGATTGTGTTTGTAACTTTTTGTTTGTGTTTTAATTTGTAATGTTTTTAAATACTGTACACTTTTTAATACTTTCTGAAAAATGAATATGATAATAGAACTGGTAGTCAATTGTTTGTTTGACATAGATTTAACATAGAAAATTAACTCCATTAGTGATTTGGACTATAAATACAAGAAACAAATATTGAGTATTGCCAATGAAAAAAATAAAATAAAAAATAAAAGCTTATGGACTAGATCCATAATTCTATCGCTAACAAATTAGTAAGTTACGAGATTAACAGTTTACTATGTTTCTTTTTATTTTTCGGAACTCGAATTTTATTTGAACACAAAACTAGCAAGGCGCTAGAAAGGAAAACAGTGAAACAAGACAGCTAAACAGCCAAACAACACCAGAACTACGCATCAGAGAAATTAAATGACTTCCATGATGTCTCATCCAAGGAAAACTGCTTGACGCGATTCTTTATCCGACGAAGGCCCAACACCTTGACTTCATCAATAACACAAGCTAGCCCAACAAGTAAGGAGCATAACTAAACGCACCAATCTGTATAGTTTAGTTTTACTTTGTATTTTTATAGAACCCATCCGTATAATTTGGTTTTACTTTGTAAATTAAACATTGCTATGGTCGTGAGAAATTAACCCGACTCTCTTGCGCAACGCGCGTTGGGAATAATCCTAGTTTGCTTTTAATTACAATAATACGATCTACACTCGTATATTTAACTTTTCCTTTTTATGGCATTTATGTAATTTACTCAATTTTTTGTGGCATTTGTAACCATCCTACAAGACACTGTATTCTTTCTTTTTTCTATAGGGGCTGTTTGGCAACATCTGAATCAATAAGTGCTGAATGAATAAGAGGTCTGAATGGGTAAGAGGGTCTGAACCAGTAAGTGCTGAACCAATAAAATGCTGTTTGGTTGCACATCTGAATGATGTGTAAAATGACATTTTTACCCCTAAACAAAACAAAATCCCCAACAGTTAATTCCCACTTCCTTATTTTTAACTCGCCAGCTATATATGTGTATATACTAATCATTCAAGATTTCAATCATCAACACCTTCACTTTTTTTTTTTTGAATGGCATCAACACCTTCACTTCACATCTTCAATCTACCTCCCATCTCTTTTTCTTCCTCTGCAGACATCAAACACACACAAAAAGATATACCTTCATCACTTACCCCCCAAAATTCCCTCATCTCCCTCTCACATGGAAGGTCGGCCGACCACCACCACTGGTAGCGGTGCACGGCGGCTGTGGTTGAAAGACGAGTGAGGAAGAGTGAGGCGAGAGAAAAGATGGGACGGAGAGAGAGAAATCGGAGAAGGGGAGCCGGCCATCTCCGGCGACGTTGCCGGCGACAGTGCCGCCGTTTACGGCAGCGGAGGTTGAGGGTTTCGGTGGATGATGACGACGATCGATGATGTTGATGATGAATGACGATGAGGATGAGCGATGATGACGATGATGACGATGATGGTGTTGAAAGTGATGTCGGCAGCTGGCCAGCGCCGCCGATTCACCACCGTCCTCCAACTCGGTGAGATGAGCGATGATGACGATGAGGAGAAGAGGCTGTTTGTTTTGTTAGGGCAAGGGGTATGAGTGTCCATTGTTTCATTCAGATGTGAAATATAGCTGACCCATTCAGATCTGAATGGTTCTATTAAGAGGTCAAGTTTTTGTGAACCAAACACCTTAACATCTGTTCGATTCAGAGGTTGCCTCTGAATGAGGCCATTCAGACCTAAACAAACAGCCCCTATGTTTTGAGTACACAAATGTTTTGATTCTTACACTTTGACCCCTTCAAATTTTGTTAAGTTTTTAAAACCATTTTACATTTTTACCCCCTGAGTTTTAATAAATTTATCAAACGCCTCATGAACTTCAATAAAGTTATTTTTACTCTTTTAAAACTGCATTACACTACAAACCCCGAATTTTAAAAAAGTTACTGTTTTAAATTTTAAACGAATTTCATTATGACGTCATAATTTTTTACATGTTTCCTCTTTTTATATATAGTTTCAAATAATATTAATTTATGTTATTGTATTGGAAATGTATAACCGAAACATAAATCATTATCAATAACTAGACTTTAAATTACTATGATTATTTTTGCTTTTTAAAAAAAGGATTATTTCCCACCACAACACGCGAATGAGAACAACCTAGTTCTCATTAAAGTCCAACTATATTTCGTGTATTATCTTTATGAGTGTTTTCATTAAAGTCCATCCATATTTCGTGTAATATTTTTATTGCGCCATCAAAATATGAATATTCTCATTTTCTCATCATTCACACCCTTATTCCAAAGGTGGATACATTTCTGTCTAACCATATACATGGGTCACAAGGGTTAACGATGAGTTTAGACCAATGCAATGTGTTGGTAGGGGAATCTAAAGCTTTATAAAAAGGTCGAACAAGCTTCCCCTTCACAAGAGTTTACGATATAGTTCACATAAAATGAAAGGAATGGATATAGTTCACAACTCCGCATAGAATCAAAAGAATGGATTTTTTAACGCAGTGTCCACCATATAGAACTAGAACCATTAACCACATTAGTAGAAACGCCTTTACTACACTCTTTGATATCGCTACTAGGCCACCAAACAAATGGATAAGGCTAAAAATTGAGCAATATATATCCTTGATATTTCAAAAGGGATGCAAGCCTTTTCTGTATGCTTCTACTTGTACACAATAGATGCAAAATTGAGCCACTATAGATTATTGGTGTACAAGGTGATGCTTATTGTTATTCGATGTATCACAATATATCACAGCATAGGTTCTTAATGTATTTTAATGGAATAATGTCCTCTAAAGAATACGAGTACTAGAAAAAAAGCATAAACATATTTTATTCATTAAAACAGATAAATGTTTTAAATGATAAATGTACTCTCTTAGTCCTTATACTATAAATTCATTTGGACACATAAAAGTTTTAAATGAGAAATGTACTCTCTTAGTTCGTATACTGTAAATTCATTAGGACAGTCACATATAAATGTTTTAAATGAGAAATGTACTCTCTTAGCCTGTATCCTGTAAATTCATTAGGATAGATAAGTGTTTTAAATGAGAAATGTACTCTTTTAGTCCGTATACGTATACTGTATAATAAATTATATAAAAGTAAAAAAATAGTTATTAACATAACATTAGATCCAATATATTTTTAAAAATAGTACCGATGAAAATTCAATCAAGTTATACACGACAAAGAAACCGTTGAAAATTCAATCAAGTTATACACGATAAAGAACTGTATTTATCAAGTTATACACGATAAAGAAACCGATGAAAATTCAATCAAGTTATACACGATAAAGATCTATATTTCAACAAAGTTGATTTAAATTACAATCACTTGACTTAACGATAGATACAAACAAAAACATTATTATAATAATAATTGATATAAAAATAAAAAAAAAATATGTGACGTTATTGTATTGTAAGCTAATAATATGTGGTTGGCTTCTATCTTGACAAAACCAAATACGCATGATTTAACGTTGATTGATTTACATAATGGTCCAAGCAAGCATGCTTCAATTAACCACCACAAGTTCCTGATGTTTCTTTGGATATCCTTCAAAACCCCCTTGCTTTTTCAAGATTCCATCGACAACAAGGAACACATACATTTGTGTTCAAGTCGGTAACATTTTCATTAAAGATCGAGTGAGACGTTTGAGGTTTAAAATCCCACGAAACGATAACGAGACCATAATAACTTTTTTTTATAGGGACAATTGCATATTTACTCTTAAAAAACTGCTTAATTGCGTATTTACCCAACTTAAAATTAAAATAACATATATCCTCTTCCTTAACTATTAGAATTGCATATATCGCATTCCTTAACTAATTTAATTGCAAATTTACCCATTTTGATTTTTTTTATTAAAAACAAGTTATATAATGACTTTGTTACCCTTATTTTTACTAGTCTTTGTGGATTTTTCACAATTCTTTAAAAAACATATTTATTCATTTTTACTAAAACTTAAACACTGAAATAAACCGCTACACTAGTAAAAATCAAAAACTAGTAAAAATGAATAAATATGTTTTTTTTTTAAGTTTTAGTAAAAATAAGGGTAAAAAAGTCATTATATAACTTGTTTTTAATGAAATAAATCAAAATGAGTAAATTTGCAATTTTATTAGTTAAGGAAAGAGATATATGCAATTTTAATAGTTAAGGAAGATGATATATGCAATTTTAATTTTAAGTTGGGTAAATACGCAATTAAGCAATTTTTTAAGAGCAAATATGCAATTGTCCCCTTTTTATAAGGTTTTTTGTCCATCTTCTTTGAGGTTATGGGGTTCTAATTTCTAAATATTGGTTATGAGAATAAATTATTACACGTTACTTTGATGCGAGTAATCTCTATCCTTAAAGAAATTTTGTTGCACCGTTTAATAAAACAATGTGCTTTGAGTTTGTGGCGAGTCACTTCCCAAAATACAACGAAACAAGTAGTGTATCTTATCAACACTACACGAGATGTGTATTTAATAAACCAACCCCCCAAATAAGTGTGAAATAGGTGGAAACACAAAGGCGTCAAATCAGATGACATAGTTGATAGCTTTGGTGGTCACGAAGATCACACTAATATAATTCTTTTTATGTTGATTACCTTCTTACAAACAAGTTATTTTGCGTTGTTAGCTTTGATTTGATTTCAATGATAGTGAAAAATTAAAGTAAATTCACAAGAGCTGTTACCCGAAAGAAAGAAAAGTTGGTTCGTTCCGAGGCGAAAAGTCCTTGTGTAAGGACCTTCACGGATCAAATACGCGAGAGGAGATCCATGAGGAGGATAAAAAATGGGGAACTTTGGCCGGGAAAGACCACCATGACCCGTGAGAAGAGAGCAAGAAAAATCAATCGGGTCTGATATATTGTCGATTTTCTAAAGACTAGTGATATCGAATGAATTGCTAATACCTTTTTTGAATATTAATCTGATATATTTGTAATTCTACACCAATTGTCACTGTGGGACTTGATCTTTAAACTTTTTGAAGAATGATACCATTTTACACACCTTAATACTACAAAATCAAAGTCCAAGCGGTATAATTTATTTTTTGAACCACGAAGGTTACTGGATGTGAAGTTCTTATAATGTAAGAGCTATTATATAATCTCTATCCAACAAACCGTGATATCAACTGTTCAAGTAAGCAGAAATTGGTGTTACCAAAATCGATTTCTGGCCATTGTATGCCATAAGTACATGGAACTCACATTGTTTGTTGTGTTTGAATGTTAAGTGGTGTTTTCGAAGCCATGACTCTGACCGATATTTCATGGGCCTTCTCTAACGTCTCAACCACTTGACCCATTGACGGTCGTTCTGGTTTGTGTCCTGTGCATGACATTGCTAGCTTAAACACAAGTTCAAAGGCTTCTGTAGAGTATTCACCTTCAAGCTTTGGATCAGCGAATCCTACTACGCTTCCACCTCTGGTTAGTGACTTCGCCTGTGTGATTTTTGTTCTTTATATTTTATTTGCTTCTCTATACAAAAAGTGAAAAAATTACTAACAAAAAGATATTTACCGTCCTCACTAATGACATCGGTTTGTTTGCATTCATGTTTATAACTTTCTTTCCGGAGATAATTTGTAGAAGCACGATTCCAAAACTATACACATCACCTGCTGAATTTACTTGACGGTCACTTTGGTATTCGGGGTCAACATAACCGAATGTTCCTCGGACCTCTGAGCTTGCATATGTTTCTCCAATGTCAATAACCTTGGACAATCCAAAGTCAGATAACTTGGCCTCAAGTTTTGGCCCTAGGAGTATGTTTGTCGGCTGCAGTTTTATATAACAGTTAGTTATAAACCAGAGACATTAATCTTTCAAATTATTAATCTCAATTTAAACCTTAATATCCCGATGAACAATGCAACCCTCTGAATATGTGTGGAGAAACCAAAGTCCTCGAGCGGAATCTACTGCAATCTCAAGCCTTTGAGTCCATGACAACGCTTTATCCTTTCCTGATTATGAATGAACTCATCAGAAAGATGATGAAATTAAGGCTTACCATGGAAAAGAGAAACTATATGTGCTCAAAATGGTTTCAAATGTTACCAAAAAGCCACTCTGCGAGATTTCCATTGACACATAGTTCATAAATGAGGAAGCATTCATCCCCATTGTCACAATACCCTAGCAATGTAACCAGATTCGGATGTTTAACTAGCGCTAGATTTTTTACTTCCCTCAAAAAAGTTTCTACAAATTCCTCATTGATGATGTGCTTGATGGCAACACGTCGTTTATTTTTTAGCCTGCCTCTATACACCTTGCCTGTTATGCTCTCATTACATTAGTGTTTAGCTAAAGATTAATACAACATAATGCCATATTGGCACACGCTAGTTTCCTTGCATGTTTTGGGCATAATGTAGATAAATGCTTACCTGCTGTTCCTTCACCAATGTAGTTTGATTGGTCCAAGTTGTTTGTAGCATAATGGATATCCTTAAGCGGAACCTTAAGATATTCAGACTTCTTTGGCAGATCACGCTTCGTGGCTGTCAAACAAAAGATATGAATTTACACATGTTTGTTCTTGACCTAGAGTTTCACCGTATGACTAAGGCAGTAGATGTACCGTCTTCCTGTGCTTTTGCACGCGAGTTCTGACATCGTCTTACAATGATATATACACAGACTATCACTAATGCTAAAAACCCTGACAGCGGTCCAACTATCTCTGTTTGAGCAACAAAGCAATCATTTAGTATGATTCATATCAGGGGTCGATATAAGTCATTGAAACCAATTGAACCACCCAAACCAAAGCAAGTTAACCAGTTTGGACGGTTTCAGATTTATACGGTTTGGTTTTGGTGCGTTGACAGTTTAAGAGTTCGACCGGCAGTTTGGAACTTGGAATTGGCCGTTTAACCTTATTTAATCTTTTTTACTTTTGGAATATGCACTTGTATATATATTATAGTTTATAACCATGAATCATCTTATTATTTAATTTTTTTAATACAAACCAATGATTTTTGAAAAAAAAAAAAGTTCAAACCGCCAAACCGCTAAAGCCAAACGGTCTGGCCGACTCATCTAACCTGGCCTGTTTGGTTTGAAGTTTCCTGAAACCATAGTTAGCGGTTTGGCCCAGAATTTTGGAGTTGCATTATAACATTTTCATTTTACGCGGTTACAAATAAAACAAGATATATAGAATAGCATACCAGCTGTCTCCTTCTTTTTTTCTTGTGCACTGGTGTCAGCATATACCTTAAAACCTGTGGAGAATGATGAAGAGTTTAGTGTGTCTCCAAATACAAAGTATAACAAGAAACAACAAATGTTAACTTTTTTTTAATCTCTCTAACAACAAATTCATATGTGATATGTTTGTGCTCTCAACTTTTAATGTATCTCATTACCGTTGGTAACATTGCCCAGGCATCTACGAATGTTCTGCACCCAAATCAAGTCATCGATTCGACTACTGGTCAACGAAGTCAACACCGCAAATCTGCATAAATCAACATCATCTCCAGCTTCTATCCCTCTGATCTCATTCCAACTCTTTACACAGTTTTCACATGAACCTTCACGACGGTCAAGTAAACCGCAGCCTGTCGATAGACCTATAACTTCATCACCAAGCTTATTAAGCACATCTTGAACCAAAAAACCTGAGCAGCCTTTTACACCACTGGTTATGGTTAGCTTATCAATCCCACAACTAAAAACATCTGTTATGTTGTTCTTAATATTGTACAAGCAACTTGTTTGTTCAGTCGAGTTCAAGAAGATTCTTCCGGTCTGATTTGCACGCGCAGCTAGTGCATCGAGGTAGATGTTAAACGGTTCTTTACAACATTTGTCTCGTAAAAAATCGTTCCATGTCCCTCCGTCGCATGTCGAATTTAGTACGGTTGTGAGGTTCTTGAACTCTAGTGGACAGTGAGTTGAAGAAGGTTGGGAAACTGTGTTTTTGATTGGATTACTAAACCAAAAGAACAAAAAGATGAGTGATGTATGAATGATCATTTGAGAATCCATCAAAAGTGGCATATTTTGATCAAAATATGGAGTTATAATGTGGAGTTTTGTTTATAGGGAAAACGGTTGAAGTGAAGAATGTTGTTGGGCTGAAGAGTATTGGGTACAACGTTATAAGTCACTAAACTATGTAATAAAAGTATTGTTATTGTGTTGTCCGGACATTCTTGTAGTCATTGGAGAGACAGGTATAGTTGGCGGCGAATCAATTATGAAGGGATATCCAAAGTAGTTCTAGTTACATGTTTGCTTGGACACTCCTTTATTTATTAACACATCATTTGCATCTATACTTACGTATAGCGATATACGTAGCATATAAGTTACATAAGAGAACGTTTTAATTGCCAAAGAACATTTTGTTAGATTTTGTCTAATGGTGTGCCTATACGCCACTTATAGAGCTATACATGTATAAAGGGGAGTATGTTTTTTCCTCAAAGATATATGGCCACATTTTTTATGAAAACCCCCTCCTAAACGTGCTGTACGACACATACTAAATTGTTTTTTTTCAAACATATTTATATAATATTGTTTTTTTTAACAAAATTTATGAATATTTTACTCAAAATTTATGTGTTTTAAACATAAAACTATTGTTGTTCAATCGAAACCATACTATCAAAAACCACTACTAAAAAAAAGAGGTATTTGCTATGAAATTTTGCTACGGGAAAAAATGGTGACAAATTTTGCTACGAGTTAGCTACGAACACATTTTGTTACGAATTAGCTACGGATTAGCTACGAACTTCCGTCGCAAATGAATTTCGTAGCAAAACTCATAGTAAATCCGTAGCAAAATTGACGAAATTAATATAAAACATATAATGTAGCAAAACCGGTAGCAAAATCCGTAGCAAAACCATGAAAATAAGTATTAAGAAATAAACTAAAAAAAATAAAATAAAATAAAATCTGTAGCAAAATCGATAGCAAAATTGTGGAAATAAATATAATAAAAAAACTTAGAAAAATTGGTAGCAAAGCCCTTAGCTAAATCATAAAAATAAATATTTAAAAACTAACTAACCGAGGTTTAAAAAAAAGGTAGCAAAATCGGTAAGTAAATAGAGTCCGCAGAGATATTGGTAGCAAAATCTAGAAAATTTTCTTAAAAACTAACGTAGCAAAATCTGTAGTAAATCCATAGATAAATTCATTGCAAAATAAGAAAAAGAAAGTATTCAAAAAATAATTTACTAATATCCATCACAACATCCACAGCAAAATACGTTGCGAAAACAAAAAAAAAAAATATAAAATTAATTAATAACAGTGGTAGCAAAATCCATTGCAAAACTAACAAAATAAATATTCAAAAAAACAAAAAAAAGACGCGTAAGAAAATCCATAAGCAAAAACGAATAAAAAAATATTAAAAAAATACTTAATAATATATACAATAGAAAAAACAAAAGCAAAAATATTAATTACTTAAAAATAGTTAAAGAAGGTCAATTTTACACGGACTGATGTAAACATAAATACATTTAATATAGCTATCATACATATTATACAAATAATACAATTAAGCATATGGATGAGCAAATGATACTGGGTACCGGTACCGAATATATTTGGTACCAATTTTTGACGTTTTTGGTACCAGTTTGGTACAGTACCGATATTTATCGGTTTTACCACTCAAATACCAGTACCGTACCAGGTATTTTCGGTACCGGTGCCCATTCTTAGGATTTTCAGTACTAGTTGACACCGAACTCATCCCTATTTAAACATATTAGATCATTCTGGTAATTGATTTCTATAACGTTTTCATATTATTTGCACTCATTTTATAAATATACAAAATCCATGGAGGGGAATAGTGTCAGGCAGTTGCCTGGCACTTCTCCATTGACCCAAACAAATTATGATTTTACCCAAGGTTAGAATTAAGATTTGGACCCCAGTTGATATACAAAATCCATGGAGGGAATAGTCAGGCAGCTAGCAGCCTGACACTTCCCCATTGGCCCGAACAAATTACGATTTTATCCAACCTTAGAATTACGATTTGCCACCCAGTTCAAAATTCTAGTCTTACCATTGTTGAAGATTTCGACAAATTACGATTTTACCCCAGTCAAATTTTACGATTTTGCCCCCAGTTCAAAATTACAATGTTGCCACCGTTGTAGCTTTTGACAAATTATGATTATACCAATGTTTTAAAATCCGGTTTTTATACCGTACCGAATTTGGCTAAAAAACGGTTTCACCGAGTGTATCGAGCGGCTCAACCGGGTGCACCAGGCGGTTTAACCGGATGGTTCAATCGGTACAACTGGCCGGTTTGGATCGGTTTTCAAAACATTAGATTATACCCCAGCTGAACTTACGATTTATTCCCAGTTCAGAATTACAGTCTTTTCCTTGGTTTCGTTTTTTTCTTGCAAAACTTTGATAGCGTTTTGTTTTTATTGGTAGAGAAATATTTGGCCAAGCGCCCCGCAACGCGGGCTGGGCATAAACTAGAATACCACAAAGACCATGAGGGGGAACAGTGCCAAGCAGCTGCTCGTCACTCCCACATTGGCCCGGACAAGTTACGATTTTACCCATAGTTTAAAATTACGATTTTTCCCCTTTTCTAAATTATGATTTTGCCCCTAATTCTAATTTACATTCTTTCCACTCTTTTAGCTTTTGACAAATTACGATTTTACCCCAGTTAAAGATTATGATTTTCCCCCGGTTCGAAATTACGGTCTTCCCATCGTTTTAGTTTTTTTAGCAAAACTATGGTTGTATTTTATTTTAATTGGTTGACTCGATATAATTTATATTTGTGTCATGCAGCTGCCTTGTACTCGTTGTTTTGACAAATTTCAGTTTTGCCCCCAGCTAAAAGTTATAGCCTTGCCATTGTTTTAGTTTTTTATCTAGCAAAGCTATGATAGTGTTTTGTTTTAATTGGTAGAGAAATATTCTGTCTAGCGCCCAGCAATACGGACAGGGCACAAAACTAGTTCATTTACATATCTAATATCTATTTAGTTATATCCAATTAACACTTAATCATGTTTAATTAGAGGTGGCAATCTTGACCCAAAGGCTTTTAAGTGTGTTAGTTTGGGTTGCTTTCAAAATTATATGGGTTAGTTTGGGTAAGATATTTTAACTAAACGGGTCACAATGGGTCAATTGAGATTTCATCTTGTTATTTTCGGGTCAAAGCGGGTCGAAAACTTTAAAGAAATGGGTCGATGTCGGTTAGCACCTTAAAGAAACGGGATAGGTTTCGGATCAGAATGGGTTTCGGGTTGGCACAAGTATCAGAACAAGACGGGTTACGACACGAAACAGGTTTTGGATCGGAACGGTTTCAGTTCGAATTGAGTTTCAGACCGAGACGGGTTTTGGCACGGGGCGGGTTTTGGATCGGAACGGGTCGGGTTCGGGCCGACACGGGTGTCCGCACAGGGACGGGTTTTGGATCGCAACGGGTTTTAGGCCAACACGAGTTTCCGCACTGGAGGGGTTTTGGATCGCAACGGGTTTTAGGCCGACACGAGTTTCCGCACGGGACAAGTTTCGGGTCGGGACGGGTTTCGGTTTCATTTCGTTTTTTATTTCGGTTTGGTCGGTTTTTTCGGTTTGGTTTCGAATCGGTTTCAATATTTTTAGTTATTTTTTGTTTCGTTTCGGTTTTGGTTTTTTGTTTCCGTTTGGCCAGTTTATTCGGTTTCGTTTTGGTTGAGTTGTGAAATTTAGTTTCGTTTTAATCGTTTTTTTTTTGTTTCATTTTGGATCAGTTTTGATCTTTTCAGTTTTTTGTTTCGTTTTAGTTTAGTTTTTTTTTTGTTTCGTTTTGGTCGGTTTTGATTTTTGATTTCGTTTTGATCCATCTTTTTGTTTTCATTTCGGATTGCTTTCAATTTTATCATTATTTTTATTTCATTTCGGATCGGTTTCGATCTTATCAGTTTTTTTTTGTGTTTCGTTTTGGTTTTGATTTTTTATGTCGTTTTGATGGTTTTTTCGGTTTCGTTTCGGATCGGTTTCAATCCTTTCAGTTTTTTGTTTCGTTTCGGGTTTTTTTAAGTACAATCTTTTGGTCGTATGTTGGTCGTATGTTGTTGAAAACAGATACATGGTTTAACAAAAAATAAGAATTTTATATGATATTTAGAACTTGTTACTGATTTGTTGTTTTTATTTCACATAGAAAGTAGAATTTGATGTTAAAAACAATCCATAGTTTAATTAAAAATTGTGCAATTGTGAAAACCCCTTATAAATTATAACAACCCTCCTAAAACACCCTTAACACGACCCTAAACGTTCCTAATATACCCCGTATACGAGAAACGGACCTAGAATACCTTAGTAATTATAAAAATCAAATAAAAACACAAAAATAGGGTTGTCGCGGGCCACGACCCGGACCCCCTTAACTGTCGCTGGGCGCGAGCTAGTTAACTTGCCGGACACACAAGTCCGCCATGTGTCCGGTTACGTATCAAGGCTACACCCTTGACTCACCAAAGCTAGTGCTTAGCCAGTCTTCCTCGCGGGCCGCGAAGGCCGACCCTATAACTCTCATGGGGCGCGAACCGCCCTTCGGCCAGGCTATAAATAGGGGTCGAGACCCTCATTTGTTCTCGTTCAAATTTCTTTCTTTCCTCTGACATATAGTAGCAATTATACTCGAGAAATAATAACCCTATAAAGCGAAGCTCTGCCTCGTTGTAAGTATTATAACCCCTATTTGTTACCCTACACGATCGATCTAGGGCTCAGTAACGCATGTCAAGGCTCTGCCTGACTCAGTCGTTGGAGTTCTATCTCGTGTTACACCCGATTGATCTAGGACTCTGTAATGTGTTAGGCCGTTGTGATCAGGATCTGTTCGTCTCAAACGTGGTGGAATCGATCAGGATTGATGTGCGGAATCCATCAATAGTGTCGCAAGATCAACAATAACGCATTCAACGTTTAAATCTGTCTGATTTCTATTAGATCAATGATGAAAGTACAATAGAACCGGTAGAGAATCAGACTGACAGAGTCTCCTTGCAAGTCCAGCCCAAAAGTTCTAAATGACTATCCCAAGCTGGGTATTTATAGGCAACATTAGGGAGCTTTATGTGTCGTCCGATCGGGTGGTGATCCGATCGGATGGTCATCCGATCGGATGACATCAGCCATCCGACGGACTTCACATTTACATTAAGCGTCGTTCCCTGAGTTGTCGTTACACAGACATACATACATTTACATAAAAATATACAAAAGTCATACATAGAACAAAATAAGACTCAATGCTGACGGAAGCTACAGACATATGAACTAACAGACTCCCCCTTGGATGTAGCTGTAGTTCCTTCCAGCATAGTCTTCAGTCTTTCCTCTTGCGTCTTCGTTCCTTTGCTCTCTGCCTCCTCTGTTCTGCCTTTTCTTCTAACATTTTTCTCCTTAAAAGTCTTCCTTCTTCAATCCACCATTTTCTGTACACTGGATCACCGTCGCGCTTTCTGTCCCACTTAGGAATCTTTTTCTCTTCCTTTTCTATCGGTGTCTGATCCGTTGGAGGTGGTCTCATGAGTTTAAACTTTCCAAGCTTTGTTGCTTTCTCAGCTATTTCCTTGAATCTCTGTTCCTTCTTGTACTTCTTCAGAAATTCATCAATCTCCAAGTCTCTCCAATTAGATTTCCAATACCTGCCGGAGTTGATGTCTTTCTCAAAACATACATCCATAATCTTCTGATATTGCATTGCTTGTACTTTGTCAGGATTTTCGTACACAATCTTGTTGTAGAACAAGCAGTCGATATCTTTCTTCGAGCAGTTTACTAGCCACATCGGGTCTAGCACACATATTCTTCTCGCTTCGCCTTTTGATTTATCAAACAAGGAAATTATTGCTTCCGCTGTGCTCTGATTATATAACCACCCTTGAAAATCTTCAAAGAAGTCTTGTTCCATAGCTCTTAGAGGCATGTTCTTTAAGCACCTTGGCGGCTTCACATCCAAAGTAATATCCTTTTTGCCATTCTCCAGGATAGTCACAATTTGCTCTGGAAATTGAGGCTTCCAATCAGGATATCTTGCCTTTGATTGTTGTTTGACATAATCCCATAAGTGTTGGTCATGTTGTTTTACATCCAAGCCATGATAAAAATGCTTGATGTTCTTTGTCTGGACTAATTCATCGATATCCCACCATGGGAGAGTTTTGATATCAGCCAAGAACTCAAAGTATTGAACTCCTTGCTCCCGTCTAATAGCGTAAACTTGAAGATCTTCCAGATAGCCCCAAGACAGAATGTCTCCCCAGGAAATGTTTGCATCATGCGTAAAGTACTGAAGCGGCCTTATATACTTTCTTTCTTTAGGCACTACCTTGAACCACTTCTTCCTTTCCTCAGCAAGATTCTCTCTAGGAATGGTTTTCGGAACCCCTTCAGTTGTAATCTTTTCAACAATCTTCCGTTTGATTTCGTCTTCATTTTGATCTTTGAACATTTCGGCAAGCGAAGGAAACGTCTCATCAATTCCAGAATAATGGAAATCCGTTTCTTCATCAGACGAATCAGAGGCATCTTCAACAATCACATCATTGTACTGATCAGCATCTTGGGCGTACCTAAACTCATACTCCTTCTCTGGTGATGGAGGTATCTCATCTTCTATGTCAAACTTAAATTTCCCATCATCTAAGCCCAACTCTTCTAACATCTCCACTCTAGACCTAGGTACCTCTAGCTCCCCCTCATACCGAGCATGCAAATAAATGATAGTTGGTTATGTGAGGAATACCTGGTCGACATGTTGCTTTCCTGATGAAGAGGACTCCTGTTGATGATCCTCTTCTTGTTCATTAATTTCATCATTCAGAAAATCTTCAATCTTTTGTTCCACAGACGGATTCACAATCAACAACCCAGATGAACCCTGATCATCATCATCATTATTACCCTCTGGATAGTTGTCTATATAATCAAACAATTCATCATCATTAACCTCTTCTTCTTCATCTTCTTCTTGCTCGACTACTTCTTCATCTTTCCATTTTAACAATAACACTTCTTTTGCCTTTCTTTTCTTTTGTATAACATGCACTCCGCGGGCAATATCATTAAGATCAAAATATAGAGTAGAAGACTCACCAACCAGCATGAATCCCTTAGGACCTGTTTCAGCATCAACCATTTCTACGTCTGCTTGACTCGAATAACCACCTGCTTCTTGAGTCTCTTCAATAACACTTTTCATTTTCTGAGTAGCTTTTTCAGCTAACCTCCTTTCTCGTTCAACCCTACGCTCTTCGGCCCTTTTTATCTCAATGCTATTGAAAATGGAATGAACATCGATACCCAAATGGTGTTCCATTACAGTGTATAGCGTGTTGAGCTGTTCATCCTTCATAACTTTAACAGCCTTCATCGCTTCCATCTCCAACGTCATCGTCTTGAGTTCATTGGCTGATGCTTCATGAAGTTCACTTATCATCTGATTCAGTGTCATGTTGATATCGTTCATCTTTACCAGCTTCTTATTCATATCAGAAATTTCCTGTTGCATAACATCAAAGAGCTTTGTATTATCTTCAACATCATCTTCCATCTTCTTTAACTTTTCATCTTGATCTATCATGACGATCTTAATTTCTTCATTTACCTTCATCAACTCTTCAACTTGCTTCTTTAACGTATCACGTTCTGCTTCAGCTTTAGCTTTCTCCTTTTCAAGATCACTAACTTTCTTCTTTAATACTTTCACAGCCTCATTATTGAACACATCAAAGTCATCACCAAAATTTAAATCTTCTCTATAATCCCCAGTAGCATGAGGAAGATCTCCAAACAGGTCATCTGTATTTTTGGGCTGTGAAGACTCTGGAATCTCAAGATTATCTGGTGGTGGTAGTGGAGGTGTAGAAATCCTTACTCCAGTGACTTCAACATAATCATCATTACCAGATTTCTTTTGAACTTCAACAACAGGCACTTCAACACTTTGTACTTCAGGCTCTTTGGGTATCTCTGCACTTTGTACATTTTCTGCTTCATGAACCTTTGAAGTTGTAACATGTTTCTCACCTTTGCCACCTTGATCTTTCGGTAATGTAGCCCCAGCTTTTCTTGCACGTACATTCCTCGGAATGACGCCAGTCTGGACTGCCTTACGCTTTGCTCTTAATTTCTTTGTCTCTTCAACTGATGGAGTATAGGTTGTATCTTCATCGTCAGATCCTTTCTTCTTCTTTGTTTGCTTCTTTTTCAATTGAGCTTTTCCACGACCAAGTGTTGTAAGATCAAGCTCTGTCTCTGTCTCAGTGGACTCATCATCAGCTTCACTGGAATCATCATGAACAACACCTTCAGGCTCTTTCTCTTTGACGCTTTCTGTTGGAGCACTTGAACCTTGATCTTTCTGAGTTAGATCTTCAGTAAGCTTTAAGTACTGCTTAAACATTGCTTTTGTCAAATCAACTCCTTCTTGAGGAACTTCAGATGGATCTAACGTGCTCGTCAATCAACCTTTGTTGTGGTTCCTTTGAAGGTCCTGTAAAACAGACATTGAAGTAATCATTAGAATATTATAACAGTTTAAAGTTCTAGCTTCTCTTATGACTCCCCCTTTCACTATACCCTTAATCACAATCTTAGGAGTTGGCTCCTTAGGAATAACTACTGCAGGGGATATCTTCGGTGTTCTTTTTCTTTTTCCATCTCTTACAAACCACCAACGAGTTTTCTTCTCGATCATTTCACTCATCTTTTCATTTTCATTCTCAGAATCACTGTTATTGTGTCTCCATGCATCATTCTATGGAGCAACATATGCTGGATTGCCAATTCTGCATATCATTCTTTTAACTCTTTGTTTAGGTCCTTTAGATAATCTGCTTATTGTATCAGCTTTCATGTTCCTCAGACCTAAAACATCATCAGCATCCTTTGGAATGTATTTCATCAAATCATCTATCATCATCATGATGAACCTAGGATACATGATGTATTTTGTGGTTCCAGCTCCCACATTCTCTACCAAGAAGTCAAATATAACTTGCGACACATTGTAAGGTCTATTCAGTACCAGGCAAGCTATAATGTTCATGATATAGTCAGATGTTTCATCGTATGCTCCCTTTCTATGAGATAAGGAGTGAACAACACAGTGGATCATGAACTTGTAGGGCTTACTGAACATTGTTTTAATCATTTTTCCGTTTATGTGACCAGAAAAACCCATCCTGCACCATAAACCCTTGCAAAGACGTTCAGGAATAATGGTAGGATCGTTGTCAGAATCACCTAACTCTAACACTCTTTTTAGATCACCAACATTAAACTTTATCTCCAAATCCACATCCTGTCCATTCTCGCCCTTCTTCCTCACTGCTGAGTATATCATCTTCTCTTTCTCCTCATATCTCGCTGAGCTCCAAAAACGTCTCACATGAGATTCATACACTATAGTTTTGTCAATTAAGGCTTTAGCAATCTTGCTTTCCCTAAAAAACTTAGCTATATCTTCAAACAAAGTCTTGTCTGTATAATGAACATCTAGCAGACAATAGATGTTGTGGGATTTATCCCAATCAGAAGATTTTCCCTGCACAGGTATATGGCGTTGACATTTGCACATAGTTCGAGACATAAAGTGACAAGTATAAAAATTTTGAAAAATCTCAAAATTTTTCTAACTCTGGAATTCTCTCTGTGTATAGTACTGAGGTTCAGATGGCTGTCCGATCAGATTGCCACCCGATCGGATTGCCAACTTATGCAATGAGAGGTCAACATAAGCAAATGGATTAGATATCTGCAGGATTTAGGAACAAGGAATCTTGGGGTTTTAAATTGTTTTCGTGATTTTTAAAGCATTTTTGAACAGAAACAACTTAAAACCTTGTTGTAGAACTCATTATAAACAAGATTCCATGTATAAAAATCTAACAAATATCTTAACAAAGCTTGAAATTATGCAAGTTTCAAGCTTTTTAATGGAAGTACAAGAAAAATTGAAGAAGATGATAGTGGATAAAAGAGGAAAGGACAAGAAGATAGTTGAGAAACTTCTTTTAGAACATACCTAGGATGGTATGTGAGAATATTCCCCAAATCTCTGTCTCTGGAATGGTTCAAATGTGCAGGATTCTTGGCTGCATTTATAGAAAACGACAGTACGTTGCACACGGCCCCGTGTCGGCTGGACACGACCCCGTGTGCAGAGGGAATCCTGACACATTTTTGTCCGTATTCTGATAAAATCAGAAGGGAATCTTTGGGTGGACACGGGGGCGTGCTGACCTGAACACGGCCCCGTGCCTAGAAGCTGTCTTAAGGAATTCGTCTATTTTCAAGGACCTTCTTCAGATCGGGTGGTTCCTTACTGGAGGGAACAACCCCAAAGTGCCTAAGATACCTTAATTGTTCTAGATTAAGACGAGAATGCAAGAGGTTGTCGGTGAGGGTGATTCCTATGCTATATGTAGGTGGACAAGTCCAACCCTTTCCCGGGCTCTTGTTAAAGAAGGTGTATGTCGAATCGCTCAGGTCTATGTATGCATAGAACGAAGTCGATGGGGAGTCCTTCACGGCACAATCGACACAGGGACGACTATCGCTCAAGTCCTCACTAGAGTTAGAAGTATCGTTGGAAACAACGAAGTTGTTTGAATGCGATTCCAACCCTTCTTCTTGGTTATCGTCTTGGGATAGATCATTGAAATCTTTCCTAAGTTCTTTTAACCAATTAAGAATTAGATCTTCTAATTGAAATAATTCATCGAGAAGAATTTCTCCTAGAAAATCCGGTTGGGAGCATTCGAGGGAGAGATAGGGATTATTTTTACTTTCGCCCCTCTTAAGGATACAAGGAAACGATGGGTCTATATAGTGGGGCTTATAATTTAGAAAATAACATTTTAATTCCTTATGGTTACCACCACATAATTGACACCACGTACCATAAGAGTGCCGAAAGTAAAAAGTATCAGTATCACTCATTTTTGTGTCAGAAATTACCAACCGTCGGGATCTTACGGTTCTGTTTTCAGTAACTGAATCTTGGGCACGGGGGCGTGTTGAGTGGGCACGACCCCGTGTTCAGCTTACTGTCTGACTTAAAACAGGATTGCCAGTTCCAATGATTGGGCACGGGGCGTGTTCAGCGGGCACGGCCCGTGCTGAGTTCTGCAGAAGCTGAAAAAAAAAACTAAGAAAAATCCTAAAAAAAATGAAAAATAAGAAAAACGATTAGGCCGCTGATTCCTAATTTCTTAAAATCCTTGTGTCCCCGGCAGCGGCGCCAAAAACTTGATGTGCGTTAGGTGTATATGTAGGTTTAAGTATATTTTAAGCCCTTTTACACTTTTTTAGCCAAGTTTTAAATTTATAAAACACGATATTTACTAACAATAAACACATATATGGTCAAGTGCACCCATCGTGAGCGTAGTATAGTGTTGGCAAGATACCGAGGTCGTCCAAGGACACAAGAGCTTTTAGTACCGGTTTATCCTCAACGTCTAATCAAATCAAAAGTTTAGAAAAAGGTTTTAAACTAAGAAAAATAAAAACTAACTAAAATGCTGAAAATAAAAATAAAATAAAAACAGATAGACAAGATGAATCACTTGGTTCTGACTCGTGTATAGTGTAACCTTTGATTATTTCCGCACTTTTGCACTTATTTAAGAGATTATCTTAGTTATTGTAGTAGGCCCCTCTTTTGGAGGTGACGTTACCCTCAACCCAGTAGTTTGAGCCAGCAAGGATACAATCCTAAAGGGTCGGATTATTGAAAGATAATTAATTAAGTTATTAATGCAAATTATGGTAGGCCCCTCTTTTGAAGGTGACGTTACCCTCGGCTAAGTAGTCTGAGTCAGCAGGGATACAGTCCTAAATAGCTGGGTTATAGTATTTATAGTAGTTTAACTTATGAGGGGATCAAAGAGTTTGGACCCCCGCCTTCCGATACCGTTAAGTATTGAAGGAGGTCCTACTAAATTTGACCTAGGTCCCTTGCAGGATCTCTAAACGCTGAACAACGACAAGACTCTTACCAAACCGTTCCCTTAACCCCCGACCAGGTAGCCAACATACCTCCATATAGACCGTGGAGATATGAATGGTGAAAATCTTTTATTTTATATAGACAGTAAAATAATGCCAAGACACCACGTAAAAACGATAAGGAAGAATCACCTTCAACATAAGAAACTAGTTGTTAAAGTCATTAATACAAAACCAAGTAAAAAGTGCGAAAAGATTGAAAATAAAAAGTATTACACTAGACACTTGTCTTCACCAAGTGATGTAAGAGACTTAGGCAAACATGGCCTTGATTGTCAAGAACTCTTACGATCAATCTTGGATCCCGAGACGACTCACACACTCTATGATGGACAATGGATGATGGTGGTGGATGATGGTGTTATGGTGGTGGTGGGTGGTGGGTGGTGGGTGAAGTGTGTGAGAGGTGGTGTGCCAAGGGATGGTTTGAGCTTGAGCCAAGCACTCCTATTTATAGGCTGAACAGAAGCTCGGGCACGGCCCCGTGTCCACATCCTCTCTTTCTTCATTTAATGCAGCTTGTCTTTATTAGTTGACCACGCCCCCGTGTCCGCTGAGCACGACCCCGTGTGCAGAAGCATATCTGTACTATGAAGATTTGCCTGGATTATGCGAATCTTATAGTTAACCACGGCCCCGTGTCCGCTGAGCACGGCCCCGTGGTGGGCAATAGAAGCTTCTACCACTTTGTCTTTTCTGCTGACACTTGGGCACGCCCCCGTGCTGGCTGAGCACGGGGCGTGTTCAGTCTTCTGTCTTCTTGTTTTGCTTGGGAAGGTGCTGTCGTGGGGTCGGGCATGTCACATTTGTTCCTTTTCTTGTATTTATGTTAGGTTTTGATGTCTTTTTGCTTCTTTTGTTAATTTGAGCTCATTTAATCCTGAAATTACAAAAGGAAGACAAAAGCACACTTTTTCCAACATTAGTACTAAAAAGGGTTAGTTTTATGCCATAATTGATGTAATTTATATGTTGCATTTTGCATACATCAATTGCACAGTTCTCAAGATATAGTAGTGTGAATTTGATGGCTGTGCGATCGGATTGTCACCCGATCGGATTGCCACTCGATCCTTGGCAAGTGATGAACAGTGAATGAATGCATTGGAACAGTTGCCACCCAATCGGATTGCCGCCCGATCGGGTTGCCAAACTTTCCAAGTCACTTGTGAACAATGAAAGCACAGAAACAAGGTAAAAACTTAGAATATTATACAAAACAGAAATGCTATGGATCGGATGGCTGTCCGATCGGATTGCCACCCGATCGAGTTGCCAAACTATCCAAAACACTTTTGACAGAAGATGCACACATTACAAGGAATCATATCTAACACTCTAACAATTATGGCACAGATTCCTAGACACAAACACTTAGGAAAAATTTACCACATAACATGCATTGGATCGAGTGGTCACCCGATCAGATTGCCACCCGATCGAGTTGCCACTCGTTCCAAGAACGATGAAACACATCTTTGAACAGATTTTGAACATCAAAAATTTTCTAAGCTAAACATCAAATTGAACATAGATCTACATAGAGAATTCAGAGGCGATCACAACCCTATGTTCATTATGTTCTAACTCTCAGCCATTTGGGTTTAATTTGATAAAAACCCCACCGAATGCCAAATCGATCTAAACCTCAAATCTCCTATATCTAACATGTTTAAGCACAAATTGAAACGGTAAACTTGTAGATCTAATGATTGCAAACAAACCCCTATGCTTGATTTCTATCAAAACAACCTAAAAACGTCTAGATCTAAGATTTAAGCTTCGAACAGTCGCTCGGTTCAAAAAAACATAAAAAACATCAATTTTAACAGTCAAAGATCCAGAAAAACTTACCTTGCCCATTGAGAAAGTTGTGCAAACCAACAAGCCAATGAATTGTGGAAGGAGAAAATGTGAAAATCAAGCTCAGAAACTAGTGTGTTTGAGAGAGAAACGAGTGATCGCTCGAACGAGTAAAAGATTGACTGAAGTCAATGACCACATATTTATAGTGAAACCATGCATCGGATGGCCATCCGATCGGATTGCTGTCCAATCCAAAGACACCTCTTTGACTTTTTGACTTTTTCTCGTTTTATCAGATTTTGTCCAGTTTTAGAAATCCACTTAAGTATCTAGGTCCAAGTTAATGACCCTAGGCACTTAATTTGCCTACTAAGTCCAAGTTAATGACCTTGGTTGACCCGAAACAAATCAAACTGACATTTTTGTAGAACTTTTCAAAACACATTTTTAAGAAAATTACAAGTGTCAACTTAATGAACTTGTTTTGACTTTAGGTTTTACCAAGTTTTTCATGATAAGCTCCCAACCCTGTTATCCAGTATAGAAACTTTCCTGCTCCGCTTCACTTCTCAGAATCTGAAGATCCGCTTTCCACCTCGGTTTGTCACAAAACTAAAGCAAAAATGTAAAATCCTTTTGGGATTTTAAGAAAGTTTAAACTAGAAAACTATGAAATCTTTTTGGGTTTAGAACAAACTATGAAAAGCAGTAAAGATAAATGCAGTAAAAGTAAAGTAGTAAATGAAACTATTTACAAACATATTTTTGGTGAGCATGTCAGGGGATCATATCAGCTGCTTGACAAGTTACAAGTACCGTTGAGCTTATTACACACACAGAAATAAACAATTCGCTTAGATTGCCGATATACTGATCCATTTTAAATTCTCACACAAAGTTCAATTAATCAGGATACGAATTAGTGTTTTAAGATCTTAACTTATACGCGTGTCCCACCTCAGCATATACTCCTGTATCCAGACTCCTATATTCAGTCTTACAGGTGAATGTACACTAATGATATCTGTAAACGGGTAATGCGAGACCATGAGAGCTCAGGTTAGAACTTTCGTTCAGACAAAGAGATGATGGCTTGACTTTAGGTGTGTCCCGTTTGGGGATCTTTTCTTCAACAACACATAATTAGCATTTTTCAATGTTTCATCATTTTTTATGATGGCTCGACTTTAGGTGTGTTTCGTTTGGCACCTGCAGAAATGCAAGAACTAAAGAAACAATTAGATGAATTGTTGGAGAAAGGATTCATACAACCAAGTTCATCACCCTGGGGAGCGCCAATCTTATTCGTTAAAAAGAAGGACGGATCAATGCGAATATGCATTGACTACCGTGAATTAAACAAGGCCACAATTAAGAATCGGTATCCATTACCAAGAATTGATGATCTGTTTGATCAGTTACAAGGAGCCCGATTTTTCTCAAAAAATCGATTTAAGGTCAGGATATCATCAATTAAAAGTACGAGAAGAGGACATTCCTAAAACCGCCTTCCGAACAAGGTATGGTCATTATGAATTTACTGTCATGCCATTTGGTTTAACCAATGCCCCAGCTGCATTCATGGACATGATGAACCGAATATGTAAGCCATATTTGGATAAATTCATAATTGTCTTTATAGATGATATTCTCATTTACTCTAAGAGTAAAGAGAAACATGCCAAGCATTTGCACGCACTTTTAAGTTTATTAAGAAAAGAAAAACTTTATGCTAAGTTTTCAAAGTGCGAATTTTGGTTAGAACAGGTACAATTTCTCGGACATCTAGTTAATCATGAAGGAATTCATGTGGATCCCACAAAAATCGAGGCAATTACCAAATGGAAAACCCCTGAGTCACCAACCGAGGTTAGAAGTTTCTTAGAATTAGCCGGTTATTATAGAAGATTTATTCAAGATTTTTCTAGAATAGCCATTCCCTTAACTAAGTTAACTTGTAAATCTGTTAAGTTTAAATGGGAACCAAAACAAGAAGAAGCCTTTAGAATCCTTAAGCAAAGATTAACTCATGCACCCATACTAGCGTTACCAGAAGGAACTGAAGATTTTGTAATCTATTGTGACGCTTCTAAATTAGGTTACGGATGTGTGTTAATGCAACGTCAAAAGGTTATAGCCTATGCATCCAGACAACTTAAGAATCATGAAGAAAATTATTCCACTCATGATTTAGAATTTGGAGCTATAATTTTTGCCCTTAAGATTTGGAGACATTACATGTACGGTAGTAAGTTTACTGTTTTCACTGATCATAAAAGTTTAAGGTATGTTTTCAGGCAAAAGGAATTGAATATGAGACAAAGACGTTGGATGGAATTTCTTAGTGATTATGACTGTGATATTCAGTATCATGCAGGAAAAGCAAATGTAGTTGCTGATGCTTTAAGTTGAAAATATCACGAACAACCAAAAAGAGTACGTTCTCTTAAATTAAATCTACAAGTAGATTTAAATGAGCAGATTAGAAACGTACAAGAATTAGTAATCAAGGATGATATTGAAAAAATAAAAGGAATGATCAAGGAATTAGAACAACGAACAGATGGAATTTGGAGATTCCTGGAGATTCCATAAGAAAAAAATATGGGTACCTAAATTAGGAAACATACGTCATCACATATTAGAAGAAGCCCATAAGTCTAAATATACGATGCATCTAGGAAGCGATAAAATGTACCAGGATATAAGAAAGAATTTCTGGTGGATAGGAATGAAAAAGGACATAGTAGCCTATGTTTCTAAGTGTTTAACCTGTTCACAAGTCAAAGCTGAACATCAGAAACCTTCAGGTTTATTACAACAGTTAGAAATGCCTGTTTGGAAATGGGAATTGATAACAATGGATTTTGTTACTAAATTACCTAAAACAAAGAAAGGCAATGATATAATATGGGTGATTGTAGATAGACTAACCAAGTCAGCTCATTTCCTATCAATGAAAGAAACTTTTAATATGGAACAATTAGCTAAATTGTATGTAAATGAAATAGTTTCTTTACATGGAATTCCTCTATCAATTGTTTCTGACAGAGATAGTCATTTTACCTCTCATTTTTGGACAAGTTTCCGAAAAGCAATGGGAAGCAAGTTGAATCTAAGCACAGCTTATCATCCTTAAACGGATGGGCAAAGCGAAAGGACAATTCAGACAATGGAGGACATGCTTAGAGCTTGTGTAATTGATTTTGGAGGTAATTGGGACGATCACTTACCATTGATAGAATTTTCTTATAATATTAGTTATCACACAAGTATAAATGCTGCACCATTCGAAGCACTTTATGGACAAAAGTGCCGAACCCCAGTCTGTTGGGCAGAAATTAGGGAAAAGCAACTATCTGGACCTGAGATAGTACAAGAAACAACAGACAAAATCATTCAAGTCAAGGAACGACTGAAAGCAACACGTGATCGACAGAAAAGTTATGCTGACAACAGGCGAAAACCAATGGAATTTCAAGTAGGAGATAAAGTGTTATTAAAAGTCTCTCATTGGAAAGGAGTGGTAAGATTCATAAAAAGGGGGAAGCTAAGTCCCAGGTATATTGGACCTTTCAAGATTATTAAAAGAATAGGACCTGTAGCCTATCAGCTGCAACTGCCAGAGGAAATGACAGGAATACATGATGTATTTCATGTATCTAATCTCAAGAAATGTTTAGCAGATGAGTCACTAATAGTACCTCTTAAGGATATAGAGGTAAATGAGCAATTATAGTTTGTGGAAAAACCTCTACAGATTGAAGATAGGAAAGTTAAGAATCTCAAGCACAAAAGACTAGTTCTAGTCAAAGTGAAGTGGGACTCCAAAAGAGGACCAGAATACACATGGGAGCTTGAATCAGAAATGCAAAGGAAATACCCACACATGTTCCAGTAGACCTCGAGGACGAGCTCTAAAACAAGGTGGGGAGGATATAACAACCCTCCCGAATATTTTTCTAACAACCTAATATATTTTAAATAACCCTATATGTCTTAAAATACACCGTATGTGAAAACCGAGCCCAAAATATAAAATATCATTAAAAATAATTAAAAAACAAAGAAAATGGGTTTTAGGCGGGCCGCGTAACCCTCCTCTTAACCCTTATGCGGACCGCGAGAAGGTGATGGCTGGCACGACTCCAGGCCGCCACGTGGCCCAACACCCGGCAACCCTAACGATGACCCGGATAACCTAAACCCTACCCGGGCTACTACGCGGGCCGCGTAGCCCGTGGTCTATGTTTACGCGGGCCGCGTAAAAGTAAAAAACTGCCCCTATAAATAGAGGGCATCGGATCTTCAGTCTGCTCGTTCAAATATTTTCTATATCTCGACTTTCTGAAGTAATAAGCATAATTTTCGAGTATAATACCCCCTAATTAGCGAGGTTCTGCTCCGTTGCAAGTATTATAACCCTAGTTTCATATTAGATACGCTGCCCAATTGATCCAGGGTCCCGTAACAACTGTCGTGGTTCTGCCCGACATAGTTGTTGGAATACCTTCTCGGGGAGGGTATCGTTAATATAATTAAAGGGTTAGTATACTAACATATGTACATTTTTGTAAATTATAGATTAACACCAGGAAACCCTAGAAGAAATCTAAAACAACAATGTGAGTTTATCCGCTTTTTATAAATCTTTTTGTGAACTGTTTTACAAAACCTAAAATGTTTTACAATGTGATTAAACAGTGATTGAGTCTTTGTAGTTCTTCATTTACTGCCGGTATGTTGGGGTTTTGTACACAAAATGTGGAACACGTTACCATTGGACGACGAGTTAGCCCATGCGTAATATGACCCGCCAGTCAAGATTGACAGTACTGAATGAGTAATTGTGTAGAAATAAACAATGTGATCGCTCTCAATACTGTGTTAATTGATAAAATGTTTCTTGATTAAACTGGGATTCACTCACCAGTATTTCCCACTGACAAATGTTTTTAAAACGCATTTAAGGTAACACAATGTGACGGCCAATTAGTAAAAAGCCAGTTGGAGAGCACTGACGGCTTGGAAAACTGTGGCTATAAAAGTTACCGAAAAGACGATGTTTTAAATTCAATAAAATAGGGTTTTATCCCTATAAACATGTTGTAATAAAAGAAACTTGGGTTTTACCCATGTGATTATTAATATAAAATATGGTGGTTTTACTCTGATAAACATTTCCTAACTACGGTCCTGATGTAAATTCCGCTGCCAAATTAACAAACTGATACCACCACAAACAAATGTTCGCGGACGCCCGTTCCTGGAACAGATAAGGGGGCGGGGGTTGCGACAGAAGGTGGTATCAGAGCCTAGCCACTGATTCAGCCACATAAGTGTTCTGCTGACATCAATATATTATTTAAATTGTTAGGAAATAAATTTTGAAAATACGTGAATATCTGTATTTTATTATTATGTTTTATTTGACTATTTGTTAGTTTAAAGTATGAGTGATCAAGGACCCTCAGACGTGCATCGTCAGTTGTCCGATTCACCTAGGAGTGAAGGTACCTCTTCCCAGCCTACCCTCTCTGGGTATTCTGCTGATCAGGAAGAAGGGATATTTGCCTTTAAAGCTCAGTCGGAAGAGCCATTCCCTCAGAAAAAGGGAGGATGGTTCAGTAAGGGAGCCTTTGAGCGTAGAAAAAGAATGCGAAAGTTGCAACAACAAAGAGTCCTAGCAGCCGCTAAGCGAGAGTCAGATGCCCATACACAGGATATGCTTAATAGAAGCCTAGCCAATTTCCATATCCTAGCAACAACTACTGCCGACCCAAGTCTGGAACAACTAGTAGCCCCACAACCTTTACCTTTAATTCCCACTCAGCCGATGGAGGTAGAAATGCATGATTTCAACCCTAAGGAAATACCTAGGATACCAGCCCCTAATCCTTTAGACCCAAATTATGATCCATGGTTTGATGATCTTAGGGATTATGTGCCACGCTACCATCTAACTGATGAAACCATGCCAAACATAGTAGCGTATCCAGGTCTGGACCCTCTAGATCCCTATTATGACAACGATGAATACATTAGGGAAATTTTAAAGAATCCGTACCCTCAGGAGAATCCCAGGCCATAGTATCCAGATCCAGTACCAGCACCTGCACCCCCAATGAGTGCAGAGAACTTGCAAGAACTCCGAATTTTCGGAGAAGAAATCTTAGAAAGTAGTGAGAGGATGAGGTATGTAGGAGAACAACTCGTCTGGAAATACGACGAGCGTCAGATGGATTTCGGGGGAAATCCATATCCATGAAGATGATAGGTGGAGTGATAATAATAATAATATAATAATATATAATATGTTTGTATGAAAAAAATATCTATATATATAATAATAATAATGTATTGTAGTATAGACCCCTTTGTGGTTAATGATGCATAATAGTATTGTAATTTTTCCTGTTTTAGTGTGTATTTGATGCCTATTATATAAAAAGAGTAAAGTCGCAATGCTCGACGTTTTTGAGCAATATGTATTATGTGGTTGTTACTTAAACTATTAATTATTTTGTGATATTAATAATTGGCAAATGCTTAAATTCAGATGGCCGACGAAGTAAATCAGGGAAATCCGAATAATGATAATCAGAGTAACAATAACTCGGATAACGCAAATCCAATCAACAACAATGGAAACCAAGTGGATAACAGTGCCATCCAACACATAGTGGCACAAGGAATAATAGATGCAATGCCATATATTATTCAAACGGTTAGGGAAGCAGAAAATAAAAGTAAACATGATAGCAAGCGACCTTCCGAACCTGAAAACAGCGTAAACAATGAACCCGTACTTCAAATGCCCATTCCCAAAAGAAGAAGAACCGTGTATTACGGTTGTTCTTACAAAGAATTATGGTCTTGTAAACCAATGGAATTCTCGGGCAACGAAGGGGCCATTGCAACCCTACGCTGGATAGAAAAGACCGAGGCAGTCTTAAGAATAAGCAAGTGTGCAGAAGAAGATAAGATAATGTTTGCTTCCAATTTATTTAAGAATTCAGCACTAGAATGGTGGAATACTATTCTCCAGACTAAAGGAAGTAATAGAACTTACAATATGGAATGGGAAGAGTTTAAAAATATGGTAGAAATGAAATTCTGCCCTCCTAATGAAAAAGAACAAATAGCAAACAAGTTCTTAAACCTTAGAATGACTGGTGTAGATAGTAAGGGGTACACTAAGTTATTCTTTGAATATGCTAGAATAGTGCCAACCCTTGCTTCACCTGAACCAGTTTTAATCTCCCGTTATATCTGGGGATTAATCGGGGATATAGGACATGTAGTCAAGACAGCTAGACCTCAAACCATAGAAGAAGCTGTAGAACTAGCCAATACCTTGACAGATGAATTAGTTCGTACAAGAGAAGAGGATCAAAGGAGGAACCTAACCCAGAAGCTCACACAAGAATTTCGTTATGGAAATTCTAACCGTGGGAAAAATATAGGTTCTACCTCTGCACCTTACTGTAAGAATTGCAAAAGAAAGCATTCAGGAAGATGATCCATATACTGTAACTTTTGCAAAATATCGGGACACAAGGAAGAAGACTCCAGGAAGAAAGCTAATAACAGGATATGTTACAACTGTGGAGAACAAGGTCATATCAAGCCTAACTGCCCAAAATTAGCTCCGGCTACGAACAACAAGAATACCAAAAATGCTAGAGCATTTTTTCTGACTGCAGAAGAAGCAAAGATGATCCCGGATGTGATCACTGGTACGTTTTTAGTTAATGACATTTTTGCTAAAGTATTATTTGACTCTGGTGCAAACCAAAGTTTTATTAATACTTCATTTTGCAAACTTCTCAATCAATCACTAACTAAACTTCCACAAGAATGCCTAGTAGAAACAGCAAATGGTGAAACCATTAGAATTCCTGAAATCTTGCAGGGAGCAAGAATAGAAATTCTAAATCAGAAATTTATTGCAAACCTTTACCCCATGAATCTGGCAGGATTTGATGTAGTATTAGGAATGGATTGGTTAATAGCCAATAAAGCCAGTATTTTGTGTGATCAAAAGTCAATACAAGTAAATTCACCAAAGGGTGAAAAGATCACAATTAAAGGATATAAAACTTCTAAATCCACTAAATTCATCTCTGTGATGAAAACAACAAGTTATATAAGAAAATGATCATCAGTGTATTTAATTTCTATAATCACTAACACTAAAGGAAAAGAATTAAGGGATATCCCAGTAGTATCTCAGTTTTCAGATGTATTTCCAGAAGAATTACTAGGGCAACCTCCAGATCGAGAAGTTGAATTTAGAATCCATTTAATACCAGGGACCGCACCAATTGCCAAAGCACCTTACCGTTTGGCACCTGCAGAAATGCAAGAACTAAAGAAACAATTAGATGAATTGTTGGAGAAAGGATTCATACAACCAAGTTCATCACCCTGGGGAGCGCCAATCTTATTCGTTAAAAAGAAGGACGGATCAATGCGAATGTGCATCGACTACCATGAATTAAACAAGGTCACAATTAAGAATCGGTATCCATTACCAAGAATTGATGATCTGTTTGATCAGTTACAAGGAGCTGGATTTTTCTCAAAAATCGATTTAAGGTCAGGATATCATCAATTAAAAGTACAGGAAGAGGACATTCCTAAAACCGCCTTCCGAACAAGGTATGGTCATTATGAACTTACTGTCATGCCATTTGGTTTAACCAACGCCCCAGCTGCACTCATGGACATGATGAACCGAATATGTAAGCCATATTTGGATAAATTCATAATTGTCTTTATAGATGATATTCTCATTTACTCTAAGAGTAAAGAGGAACATGCCAAGCATTTGCACGCACTTTTAAGTTTATTAAGAAAAGAAAAACTTTATGCTAAGTTTTCAAAGTGTGCATTTTGGTTAGAACAGGTACAATTTCTCGGACATCTAGTTAATCATGAAGGAGTTCATGTGGATCCCACAAAAATCGAGGCTATTACCAAATGGAAAACCCCTGAGTCACCAACCGAGGTTAGAAGTTTCTTAGGATTAGCCGGTTATTATAGAAGATTTATTCAAGATTTTTCTAGAATAGCCATTCCCTTAACTAAGCTAACTTGTAAACCTGTTAAGTTTAAATGGGAACCAAAACAAGAAGAAGCCTTTAGAATCCTTAATCAAAGATTAACTCATGCACCCATACTAGCGTTACCGGAAGGAACTGAAGATTTTGTAATCTATTGTGACGCTTCTAAATTAGGTTATGGATGTGTGTTAATGCAATGTCAAAAGGTTATAGCCTATGCATCCAGACAACTTAAGAATCATGAAGAAAATTATTCCACTCATGATTTAGAATTTGGAGCTATAATTTTTGCCCTTAAGATTTGGAGACATTACGTGTACGGTAGTAAGTTTACTGTTTTCACTGATCATAAAAGTTTAAGGTATGTTTTCAGGCAAAAGGAATTGAATATGAGACAAAGACGTTGGATGGAATTTCTTAGTGATTATGACTGTGATATTCAGTATCATGCAGGAAAAGCAAATGTAGTTGCTGATGCTTTAAGTCGAAAATATCACGAACAGCCAAAAAGAGTACGTTCTCTTAAATTAAATCTACAAGTAGATTTAAATGAGCAGATTAAAAACGCACAAGAATCAGTAATCAAGGATGATATTGAAAAACTAAAAGGAATGATCAAGGAATTAGAACAAGGAACAGATGGAATTTGGAGATTCCATAAGAAAAGAATATGGGTACCTAAATTAGGAAACATACGTTATCACATATTAGAAGAAGCCCATAAGTCTAAATATACGATGCATCCAGGAAGCGATAAAATGTACCAGGATTTAAGAAAGAATTTCTGGTGGATAGGAATGAAAAAGGACATAGCAGCTGTTATGGGCCATTTTTTGAGTATGCATGCTGACTAATATCCTGCTTTTAATTGTTTATTTGTGATCAGGATACTGGACGGGGACATTGCTAACATCCTGGGTGATATCCTGGGGTATATCGAATTAATCACGTGCAGGTTAAAGACTGGGACCTGCCAACGGTCAAGTGGACTCCATCTCCTCAAGACTCGGGCGTATTTGTTGATCAGAGACGTTGAGCCCGAAAGACCAGGTCTCCAACGTTCAACTTAGGAATATTCGTTGGATCCCGGTTATGTAGGATAGTTAGTTACATTTGTTTTACTATAAATAGATGGGGGCAGATCAGATTAAGGCACTCAACTTACACACTTTCAAACACTTTCTCTCTAGCTCATCGCAAACACTACACACAACACTTGTATTCGAATTACATTGTAACACATAGTCGATCCGCACCACATCCTGCACTGTATCCTGATATTTGAAGCAATAGAAGAACAAGGCAGCTGCGATTGTCAGCTCCTGAGGTTTTATACCGGCGATCTAGATTGATCAAGGGCTTTCCTCGTACATCACGTGTCAACCTTTACATTTTCGCTCATTGTTTGATCGTAGATATAGCTTTATATCCTGAGCTGTATCCTGAAACTGTTTTCATATCTAACTTGGTTAACATATTTTTTACACATAATTTTAGCACACTACCTCACTTAACTAATTTGATCACTTAATTGCTTAGGTAAATTTTGACCAAAACAATTTGGCGCCCACCGTGGGGCAAGTGGTGCTACTTTTACTAAAAATCTTTGTGAAATCGTTAATCGGTTTTCTATTTTCAAAACTTTTCGCCACGTTGTTTACAATGTCCTCAAGATCAAACATGAGCTCCTCTACTATGTCTGCTGCAACCTCTGCTACTACCGGTTCGGTGCTTCCACCACCTCCTCCAAGGATGCCATTTTCTTCACAATCTCAAGATGTTATCCCTACTCGGAGTGTTCAGGGATCTGCTCCCGTTTTAGCCTCTAATGATGAAATTCTGACTTTATTTGGAAGTGTGCAGGAACAAATGAGGCAGCAACAGGAGACTAACCAAATGCTGTTAAGAGAAATACAACTCTTAAAAGCTAGCTCGAGCAGACCTGCTGAAGAAACTGTCACTCCTATACAGCCCAGGGCTTTGAACTTCAGTTCCGCAGTTTACACTGAGGATAATAGGGGGAATATCGTCCCAAGCCATTCTCAGAATCATACCCCTGAGATACCCTCTTCGGTCAGGATGTCGACTGTGAGGAGTTCAGGATATGCTTCAGGATATGGCCAAAATCCTCAGACCGGTAATGTGTCAAATAATAACATTCTTGCTACTAACAACAATGGCTCTTTGCAGGATGCAGGTATGACGTCAACATTTACCTGGGAGCTCCAAAAATTGAAGGACATGATATCCAATGTACCTGGAGTGGTCCAGCCAATTCTGGAAGTATCCCAAGACAGCTACAGGATATCTCGCTTTGCATATCCTATCTGTGATGCTGAAATACCAAAAAGATTCCAGACTCCCAACATGAAACTGTATGACGGGACTACGGATCCTGAGGAGCATATTGCCCAGTATAGGGAACGGATGGAAATCAATCCTATCCCTCCAGATCTCAAGGAAGCATGCTTATGCAAGGGATTTGGTTCTACCCTGACAGGATCAGCCTTAAAATGGCTGTTAACCGTCCCTCCTCACTCAATTACTTCGTTTGCTCATTTGGTTAATTTATTTAACAGTCAATTTTCTTGTAGTCGGAGTTTTGAGAAACTAACCAGTGATCTTTACAGGATAACTCAAGGGCCTCAGGAATCCTTGAGGGATTATGTGAACAAATTCAGTCGAGAATCCTTGGATATCCCGCATCTTGATGTTGCAACAACTGTGCAAGCTTTTAAGATGGGTTACAAAAGGATTCTCAGTTTTATCAGGATCTTGTAATGAATCCCTACAGGAATCTCGACGAAGCTCGTAACAGGGCTTTGAGATATATCCGTTTGGAAGATGACAAGAAGATGCAGGAGAGGATGAATTCTACCTCAACCTATGAATCAACTAACAGGAAATCAGAAACCTCATATAAGCCATATCGCTCCAAGCCATATGGTAGAAATGATAACAAGAAAGTGAATGCTGTTGAAGACGAGGATCCTGAGGAATATCCTGACTTATCTGAATACTGCTTTTCTGTTAATATACCTGAGTTAATGTATGCTATGCAGGGTTTAGGGGACAAAGCTAGGTGGCCTCGAAAGAACCAGCAGAAAGCTGATTGGAAGGATAAATCCAAATGGTGTGCCTTCCACGAAGACTTCGGACATATGACTGAGGATTGCATTGCTTTAAGGAAAGAAATAAGTTACCTGTTAAGCAAAGGGTATCTGAAGGACTTGCTGGGAAAAAAGAAGAATAAAGGTCAGGGTCCCGAGAAGGATCCTGAACGAGCAGCATCACCCCCAGCAGACGCCAAGATAATTAACTTTATTTCAGGAGGATCCGATATTTATGGAACTTCGTATTCGGCGGCCAAGAGACATGCAAAGGAAGCTAAGAGTGAGAGGGGAGACAGACCAATCAGGATGACTACCCTCACAACTGATAAAGTGATCACTTTCGATAGTGATGACAGGGATACTGTTCAGGATCCTCACCATGATGCTTTGGTAATAACATTATATGTGGCTAACCATTTTGTACGCAGGATACTGGTAGACAACGGTAGTTCTGTCAATATAATTCAGCTGGAAACATTGAAGAGGATGAATGTATCTCCGATGGACATTACTTCGAAGTCCACGGTGCTCGTTGGTTTCAGTGGAGAAGCTAGGAATACCGTAGGGGAGATAAAGTTACCAGTATATGTTGAAGGGGTCAACTCGATACAACGCTTCTGCGTGATGGACTCCTTATCCTGCTATAACATCATACTGGGAAGACCATGGATTCACGATATGAAGGCTGTGCCATCAACATATCACCAATGCATCAAGATCCCTACCCCTTGGGGAGTTGTCAAGGTTGAAAGCGATCAGCAGGAAGCGAAAGAATGCTACTCATCCTCAATGAAATCCTCAACTAAGCCTAGTACAGCATAGCAATTAAAGATGCGGGCCCAGGATATCGTGGAGGATTCGGAGCAGGATGTGAAGAAAATTATCCTGGATCAGGATAATCTTGATATCTCGGTGCTCGTAGGAACCAATATCCCTCAGGATATTGAAGAGCAGTTAACTAACTTTTTGAAATGCAGGATGTCAACGTTTGCATGGAAGCATGAGGATATGACAGGCATATCCAAAGACATTATCACTCACAAGCTTGGAATTGACAAATCATTCAAGCCTGTTCAGCAAAAAAGAAGAAAATTTGCTCCTGAGCGGAATGCGATTATCCAAGAGGAAGTTGAAAGATTGTTGAAGTCCAGGATGACCAGAGAAGTCAAGTTTCCAAGATGGCTAGCAAACGTAGTTGTGGTACAGAAGAAAAACGGGAAATGGAGAGTCTGTGTAGACTACACGGACTTGAACAAGGCTTGTCCTAAAGACCCATTTCCTCTCCCTCATATCGATGCAATGGTGGATGCTACTGCTGGACATGAAATGTTAACGTTCATGGACGCATCCTCAGGATTTCAGCAGATTCAAATGGAGCCTTTGGACCAGGAGGATACTGCTTTCATGACACCAACAGGTATATATTGCTATATTGCTATGCCTTTCGGTTTGAAAAATGCAGGTGCAACATACCAGAGATTAGTAAACATGATGTTCAAAGATAAGCTGGGGGACACCATGGAGGTATATATTGACGATATGGTGGTGAAATCTAAAAAGGCTGAGGATCACCTCCAGGATATCAAGGGAGCATTTGATATCCTGGATCAGTATAACATGAAGCTGAATCCTGCTAAGTGCCATTTCGGAGTGGGAGCAGGAAAGTTTCTTGGATATATGGTGACAAAAAGGGGGAAAGAAGCAAGCCCAGAGCAGATCAAAGCTATCCTGGATATAAAATCACCCTCAAATATGAAGGACGTACAAAGGTTAACAGGCCGAGTAGCAGCTTTGAATAGATTTATTTCAAGATCCTCGGAAAAATGCAAGGAATTCTATGATATCCTCAAGAAGAATAAGAAATTTGAATGGGGAGCAAAGCATGAAGCAGCCTTGCAGGATTTGAAGCGATATCTCTCAACTGCACCTCTATTGATGAAGCCTGAAAATGGTGAACCACTATCCCTATACCTCGCTGTATCAGGGAATGCTGTAAGTGCCGTTCTTATAAAAGACCATGAAGGTCAGCAATATCCTGTTTATTATGTTAGTAAAGTTTGTTAGATGCTGAAACTAGGTATTCTCATTTAGAAAAACTGATATTAGCTCTAGTCATGGCATCGACAAAGCTTAGACATTATTTTGAGACACATAGGATCCATGTTAAAACGAATTATCCTGTCAAAAATGTGCTTAGGAAACCGGAGATGTCAGGCAGGATGGCCAAGTGGTCAGTAAAGTTAAGTGCTTATGATTTAGTATATGAACCTAGAAATGCCATAAAGTCTCAGGCTTTAGCTGACTTTGTGGCTGATTTCAGTAGTGACATTCAGGACGAGGTAGACCTAGAAGTTCAACAGTTAGGAGAATCTTCAGGATCCTGGACATTATATACTGATGGTGCATCCAATGTAAGAGGTGTAGGTTTAGGTATACTACTAAAATCGCCACAGGGGGACATATTACCCCAGGCTATTAGGTGTGAATTTCCTGCTACTAATAATGAGGCAGAATATGAAGCTTTAATTGTAGGATTAGAATTGGCTAAGAATATGAGTATCAAGAATTTGCAAGTATATGTTGACTCCTTGTTAATTACTAACCATTTTAATGGATCCTATGCAGTTAAGGGTGAGAAATTAATCGAATACCTCGATATTCTCAAAAAATTAGCCGGATATTTCGATGTTTTTACACTTGAACAGGTACCAAGGGAGGATAATGCTGAAGCAGATGCCTTAGCAAATCTGGGATCATCGATCAGGATACCAGAAGGAACCCAAATACCAATATTACATGTCTTGTATCCTGCAACGAATCCCCAGGATAAAGAAGTAGCGGGTATTCAGGATCCTGGAGCAGCATATCATGAAGAGGATCCTAAGTCCTGGACGGCTCCAATCATGAGATATCTCAAAGAAGGACGCATCCCCGGAAATGAAAATCCTAAGGCATTTAGGATGAAGGTATCACGATTTACTATTATAAATAATTTTTTATACAAGAAATCTCTTGCAGGACCGTATTTGAGGTGCTTGGAGGATCCTGAAGCCAAAGAAGTACTTCAGGATATACATGAAGGGGATTGTGGTAACCATACTGGGGGCAGGTCGTTATTCTCAAAAGTATTAAGGACAGGATATTATTGGCCAACAATGAGAAAAGATGCCGCATAATATGCTCGAAAATGTGACGCATGTCAAAGACATAGTAGCATATTACATCAACCTGCTGAACCACTGTATCCTATTGTTTCCCCTTGGCCGTTTATGAAGTGGGGTATGGATATAGTGGGAAAGCTTCCAAAGGCTCCAGGAGGAAAAGTTTTCATGTTGGCAATGACGGATTATTTCTCCAAGTGGGTTGAAGCAGAAGCATTTGTTCAAGTTAGAGATCAAGAAGTAGTATCCTTCATAAAGAGAAATATCCTGACCAGATTCGGAGTACCAGCCGAGATAATCTGTGACAATGGTTCTCAGTTTATAAGCAAGAGAACTACTGACTTTTGCAAGAGTTGGGGAATCAAAATGATAACATCTACTCCGGTACATCCTCAAGCGAATGGACAAGCAGAATCCTCAAACAAGATAATTGTCAATAACTTAAAGAAGAGACTTGGAGCCAAAAAAGGAAGATGGGCAGAAGAATTACCCTTTGTTTTGTGGGCTGATAGGACAACGATAAAGAATGCAACAGGCCAAACCCCATTTTCCTTGGTATTTGGAGCAGAAGCAATGATTCCAACGGAAATGGCAATACCTACTGCAAGATCTACCCTACGGGATCCTGAACAGAATCCTGAAGCGTTGTGTCAGGATTTGGATACTATAGATGAAAAGAGGGATGCAACAAGGCTAAGGATGGCAGCATATCAACAAAGAATATCCAGAGCATATAACAAGAATATTAGGACCAGAAGATTTAAGGTTGGAGATTGGGTGTTAAGAAAGGCTTTCCAGAATACCACTAATCCTGCCGATGGCAAGCTAGCTCCAAAATGGGAAGGACCATATGAAGTTGAATCAGAAGCAGGGAAAGGAGCATATAGACTCAAGAATATGAAAGGGGATATGCGACCGAGATCTTGGAATGCTATACACCTTAAGCTTTATTTCAAGTGAGTTTAGAATTTAATTTCTAACTCAGGATGGTATGAATTCTATCTTTTTTAAATATGTTTGGTTTAATTTATTCTTTGAAACCCAATACTAACTTAAGCATCGGAGGGGTGTTAGCCAAGCTAACACCCACCTTAGTGTAAGGATGTTTTGCAGTATATGCTTCGGGATATAGCTCCAGGATGCTCACTCAGGATACTTCAGAAGATTAGAGGATTGGCCCCCTCTCTCACGTACAAGGGATCCTGATCCCATCACAGGTTTAAAGGTATTCACCTTTCTTCCGAATTGGGTTTAAACACTCCGCCTGGAGCGCAAGTTATTCAGGGATAGTTCAAGGTGGCGGGACCAGTCCATGTAAAAGTGGCTGACAATTTCGTTACTGTTGGCTATATCCTGAATCCTAAAGGTATATGAGGATTGATCACCCTCTCTCACGAAAGGGTATTTTCATACTCTCTAAGGTTTAAAGGTTTTCACCTTTCTAAGTCTTGGAGTTTATACACTCCCGCCTGTAGCGCACGAAAATTTGGGATTTTCCCCAGGATACGAGGAATTTATTTCCAAAACATTTTTGGGTTTTACCCCTGTGACATGAAAAATTGCCTATGCAATGGAAACTGATATCCAGAAGATTTCTAAGTATTTGAAGACATTGTACACAGGGGACATTCCCACTAAAGCAATAATGTAAAGCTCAAAGGATAAGGCTCGGAACTAATGTACAAAGTGTCTCAGACAGGGGACATCTTCATTGGAAAAGTTGCAAAGGGATTGAGGTTTGATGATAGGGTTATACCCTATTCCTGGTATGATCTTTCCTTTATAAACAATGTTTAAGTTTTTGACAATACTATGTTTGGTAAAAGGTTAAATATCCTGATATATTCTCAAAATATGTTTTTAAATACTTTTCAGGATATTTGGTTAAGATATTTGAAACTAATACTAGTTTGAAACTTTGATCATTTAAGTATTATCAAAACAGGTTTTGGAAAAGTTGACTGCTTTTCACTCTTTAAAGAGCTTTCTACAAAGTTGAACGAATGTTTGGAAGTCCTCTCCAATAAAAAGTCTTTATAATATATCACTGAGCATATTGATCAGGATATTTTCATAAGACAACAATACGAAATTTTTGCAAAGTTAAAAGGTACATTAAGTAATGCAAGGCAATAACAAATAAGTTAAGAGATAGTTATATTATTAACATGTCAAAAGTTATGCTTTTGGATTCACCTCAAACCGAGGCCCATCCACCAAAAGCACAATTAGTTTCTACCATACTTGTGTAACGGTTGGCGGATCTATCTCAAAACAGGACCTGTCCACCTACAACCGTTACCACATTCAAAACAGGTTATACTAATCGATGACCAAGGGCTTCATACTAAAACCTAGGACCCATCCACCTTTGGTCATCATATTGTTCTAATGCAGGAAATATAAATTGTTCGAAGACAGGAAAAGTAAATTGTTTACACAACCACAACCACGAAATTTAAAAGTGGGCTCCTGCCTTGGCACGTATATCCATCATCGCCCACTTCGCCGCTTAAGAAGCGGCACCTTCTTGATCAACAGCCTCCTTCCCAACATCTGCACCAGCATCGGCCTCAGGATTCTTCTCGGCATCACCATCATCAGCATTGGCCACTTCCTCTGCCGCCTTAGAAGGCTCTTCACCAGCATGCTTTACAGGATGAGCAACGGGATGACCTCCAAGATCCTTTAGTCTCGCTTCCCAAGTCTTTATGTTCCAGGAGGGGCATTCGAAACCCAAATCCCTGGCCTCATAAGCCATCCTTATCCTGGCTTGGAGAAGAGAGACGACCACGGATGCTTTGAGGCTATCCCGATATGAACTCATATTCTGCTGGTATTGGAGAAGGGCGGCATCTAGTTTGGCTTGGGCATCCTCGTTGGCTTTATGGAGGGTAGCTTGGTGTTCCTGGATCATTGCCTTGTATTTGTCTTCGTAATGCTGGGATTTGGCAGCCGCAATGGTTCCTTGATCAGCTATGGTGGCTTCAGCTTTCTCCAGCTTGATCTCCAACATCTTGTTAAGCCCGCATGCATCTTCATACAAGTGCATAAGACGTTCCAAGCCCTATCGATAAGGACACATGTATCGATGTAAAAATAAGCAGGATAAGGACTAACATACTTGTGCAGGATATCGAAAGGAAAATTTTACCTGTTTGAGGAATGAGGTGGCTTCGTTAAACCCATGATTCTCGAGAGAGAATGTCTCAGAAACAGCTGGAGAGTCCGTCTCCTTTCTCTTCCGAGAGCTAGATGCCCGGGTCCTGGATGCCGGAGGGGCTTTGGAAGCAGAAACAGTCCTTGAAGAGGTAAGCTTTGACGACTTTGGCTTGGATTCCTGTTTGATGGGTGCAAGGCTGGAGTAGCAATCCAACTCGTCAAGTTGGAAACCTTCAAGGTTGACAACTGGTACTGCACAAGGGAAGATATTCTTAAACTCATCATACTTTTGAAAAATAATTGATTTAAAATATATGTATAATTGCTGAGAATGTGCTTACCAGACATCTCTGAGCTTGATTTCTGGCTTGAATCTGTGAGAGACAGGGAGAAAGTTCTTTCACTGGCAGGAAGTCGGTAGATTTCCTTGATCTTGGATTCGGATTCTGCACTGGGAGGCACTAAATCTCTGAAGTTCGCTGCATAAAAACATCAGGATATAAGTCTGGGATATAGTTTGAGGATATAATTGGGGATATTCCTAAAACCCTAAATCCTACCCTTGGTTAACCATTTAACCGGCAGATCGAAACCCTTATCAATGGAGTCTCTTTTTACGAAAAAGAATTTTCGTCGCCATCGATCCTCGTTCTTGGTGGCCTTAAGAACCAAAGGGTTCTTGGAGGTAGAAAACAGAAGAAAACGGTGATCGCCATGGGATCTCAACCGGTATGCTATAGGGAGGTCTTCAATACACAGGTCAGGAAAATGACGAGACTTGATTTGATCCAGCACTATCAAAACTCGCCAGACCATTGGCATAGTCTGGGCATAGCTAAGGCCGGTGAGGTCAAAAAAGAGAGAGATAAAGGGTGGAAATGGATACCGGAGTCCAAGGGAAAAAGGGTAGGCGAAGAAACAAACCCACTCGTCGGATGATGCATCTGATCGGGCTTCCCGATCAAAAGGGCGAAAGACTGTTCCGGTGGGGAAGGCGCCGGAATCTTTAAGAGCAGCGATGTCGGCGTTGTTGAAGCAGCAGATTTCCTTTGCTGGATCACAGATGAGGTTTTGGCTTACGAGGGTTGAGGCCGGTCCGTCCGATCGAGATCTTGTTCGTGAGGCCATGAAGGGTGTTGGGCAAACTAAAAGAAACTCAAGAAAGAAGGATAGAGGATGAAGAGAAAAGTGATTACCTGAAAATCGCTTGAAGAATGATGATAATAAGAAGAAATGATTCGGCTAATTATAGGCTGAATATAGGGGGGAAAAGAGTAAATATTGCATTGAAAATGGCACAATGTCACTTCAACCATCGTTTCATTTTAATTGCCTCGGTCGACGAGATAAAGTTTTTAAAATATATCCGTTGGATTGGTATACCAACCGATATATTTGGGGACAATTGTTATGGGCCATTTTCTGAGTATGCATGCTGACTAATATCCTGCTTTTAATTGTTTATTTGTGATCAGGATACTGGACGGGGACATTGCTAACATCCTGGGTGATATCCTGGGGTATATCGAATTAATCATGTGCAGGTTAAAGACTGGGACTTGCCAACGGTCAAGTGGACTCCATCTCCTCAAGACTCGGGCGTATTTGTTGAGGGAGAGACGTTGAGCCAGAAAGACCAGGTCTCCAACGTTCAACTAAGGAATATTCGTTGGATCCCGGTTATGTAGGATAGTTAGTTACATTTGTTTTACTATAAATAGATGGGGGCGGATCAGATTAAGGCACTCAACTTACACACTTTCAAACACTTTCTCTCTAGCTCATCGCAAACACTACACACAACACTTGTATTCGAATTACATTGTAACACATAGTCGATCCGCACCACATCCTGCACTGTATCCTGATATTTGAAGCAATAGAAGAACAAGGCAGCTGCGATTGTCAGCTCCCGAGGTTTTATGCCGGCGATCTAGATTGATCAAGGGCTTTCCTCGTACATCACGTGTCAACCTTTACATTTTCGCTCATTGTTTGATCGTAGATATAGCTTTATATCCTGAGCTGTATCCTGAAACTGTTTTTATATCTAACTTGGTTAACATATTTTTTACACATAATTTTAGCGCACTACCTCACTTAACTAATTTGATCACTTAATTGCTTAGGTAATTTTTGACCAAAACAGCAGCCTATGTTTCTAAGTGTTTAACCTGTTTACAAGTCAAAGCTGAACATCAGAAACCTTCAGGTTTATTACAATAGTTAGAAATGCCTTTTTGGAAATGGGAATTGATGACAATGGATTTTGTTACTAAATTACCTAAAACAAAGAAAGATAATGATATCTGGGTGATTGTAGATAGACTAACCAAGTCAGCTCATTTCCTATCAATGAAAGAAACTTTTAGCATGGAACAATTAGCTAAATTGTATGTAAATGAAATAGTTCTTTACATGGAATTCCTCTATCAATTGTTTCTGACACAGATAGTCGTTTTACCTCTCATTTTTGGACAAGTTTCCAAAAAGCAATGGGAACCAAGTTGAATCTAAGCACAGCTTATCATCCTCAAACGGATGGACAAAGCGAAAGGATAGTTCAGACAATGGAGGACAAGCTTAGAGCTTGTGTAATTGATTTTGGAGGTAATTGGGACGATCACTTACCATTGATAGAATTTTCTAATAATAATAGTTATCACACAAGTGTAAATGCTGCACCATTCGAAGCACTTTATGGACGAAAGTGCCGAACCCCAGTCTGTTGGACAGAAATTGGGGAAAAGCAACTATCTGGACCTGAGATAGTACAAGAAACAACAGACAAAATCATTCAAGTCAAGGAACGACTGAAAGCAGCATGTGATCGACAGAAAAGTTATGCTGACAACAGGCGAAAACCATTGGAATTTCAAGTAGGAGATAAAGTGTTATTAAAAGTCTCTCCTTGAAAGGAGTGGTAAGATTCATAAAAAGGGGAAAGCTAAGTCCCAGGTATATTGGACCTTTCAAGATTATTAAAGAATAGGACCTGTAGCCTATCAGCTGCAACTGCCAGAGGAAATGACAGGAATACATGATGTATTTCATGTATTTAATCTCAAGAAATGTTTAGCTGATAAGCCACTAATAGTACCTCTTAAGGATATAGAGGTAAATGAGCAGTTAAAGTTTGTGGAAAAACCTCTACAGATTGAAGATAGGAAAGTTAAGAATCTCAAGCACAAAAGACTAGTTCTAGTCAAAGTGAAGTGGGACTCCAAAAGAGGACTAGAATACACATGGGAGCTTGAATCAGAAATGCAAAGGAAATACCCACACCTGTTCCAGTAGAGCTCGAGGACGAGCTCTTAAACAAGGTGGGGAGGATATAACAACCCTCCCGAATATTTTTCTAACACCCTAATATATTTTAAATAACTCTACATGTCTTAAAATACACCCCGTATGTGAAAACCGAGCCCAAAATATAAAATATAATTAAAAATAATTAAAAAACAAAGAAAATCGGTTTTAGGCGGGCCGCATAACCCTCCTCTTAACCCTTACGAGGGCCGCGAGAAGGTGATGGCTGGCACGACTCCAGGCCGCCATGTGGCCCAACACCCGGCAACCCTATACGATGCCCCAGATAACCTAAACCCTACTCGGGCTACTACGCAAACCGTGTAGCCCGTGGTCTATGTTTACGCGGGCCGCGTAAAAGTAAAAAAACAGCCCCTATAAATAGAGGGCATCAGATCTTCAGTCTGCTCGTTCAAATCTTTTCTATATCTCGACTTTCAGAAGTAATAAGCATAATTTTCGAGTATAATACCCCCTAATTTGTGAGGTTATGCTCCGTTGTAAATATTATAACCCTAGTTTCATATTAGATACGTTGCCCGATTGATCCAGGGTTCCGTAACAACTGTCGTGGTTCTGCCCGACGTAGTTGTTGGAATACCGTCTCGGGGAGGGTATCGTTAATAAAATCAAAGGGTTATTATACTAACATATGTACATTTGTGTAAATTATAGATTAACACCAGGAAACCCTAGAAGAAATCTAAAACAACAATGTGAGTTTATCCGCATTTTGTAAATCTTTTTGTGAGCTGTTTTACAAAACCTTAAATGTTTTACAATGTGATTAAGCGGTGATTGAGTCTTTTTAGTTCTTCAATTACTGCCGGTATGTTGGGGTTTTGTATACAAAATGTGGAACACGTTACCATTGGACGACGAGTTAGCCAATGCGTAATATGACCCACCAGTCAGGATTGACAGTACTGAATGAGTTATTGTGTAGAAATAAACAATGTGATCGCTCTCAATACTGTGTTAATTGATAAAATGTTTCTTGATTAAACTGGGATTCACTCACCAGTATTTCCCACTGACAAATGTTTTTAAAACGCGTTTCAGGTAACACAATGTGACAGCCAATTAGTAAAAAGCCAGCTGTAGAGCACTGGCGGCTTGGAAAAATGTGGCTATAAAAGTTACAAAAAAGACAATGTTTTAAATTCAATATAATAGGGTTTTATCCCTATAAACATGTTGTAATAAAAGAAACTTGGGTTTTACCCATGTGATTATTAATATAAAATATGGTGGTTTTACTTTGATAAACATTTCCTAACTACGGTCCTGATGTAAATTCCGCTGCCAAATTAACAAACTAATACCGCCACAAACAAATGTTCGCGGACGTCCGTTCCCAGGACAGATAAGGGGGCGGGGGTTGCGACATCTTTATTGATTGCCGTCTGATTTTCAAGAACAGATTCACGTTCCAAAGAAGTCTGAGTTTGCTGAGATTCATCATTCTCTCCAGCATAACTAGGACCAGCTTCATCATAATTGGAAGTTTGTTGTTGACGTTTAGAAGAACTTGCTAGAAATTTTCCAAGAGATGCTTCATATTCTCGTAAAATATCCAAATCATCAAAGAAATCTGGCTCTTCTTCTAACTCGAATGAATCCCAAAGAGTATCATAGTTGAATAGCCATGAATCCGTGGGCTTCTGTGGAGGCATTGTATAACCTTGACATTCAACGTGCTGTGCTTCGATGATCATCTTCATACCTGGAACAAAGACTCTTCTTAGTGGACTTGCATATCCCACAAAGATTCCTTCAAAGCTCTTTGGACCAAATTTGCCATCTGGATCTAGAACTGTGTAGGGTGACCCGAACGGCTCCAAATACTCAAGATTAGGCTTGCGGTTGTTGATCAACTCGAAACATGTTTTTTATGCTTCTTCATAGTAAGAACCCTGTTAAGTGTATAGCAAGTGGCTGACACTGCTTCTGCCCAGAAATTAACATGTAACTTGGAATCAGCTTGTCACACCCCAACCGAAGGCGAAAATATCGGGGCATGGCACTGAGCGAAACAGATTGTCCAAAAGTTTCCATAACAACTATCATTACCAATTAATTTAAAGTAACATATCCCATACCATGTCTTAAAAGGCAAAAAAATTATTACAGACAAATCTAGTCAAGTAATTCTGTTTCGACAACTCAGATTTATACATAGATAGTTTATTTATTGGTTTCTAGGACCTCTTTTCCTAGCTTCGATTTCATCACAGCACAGAGAGCATCCTAGACCTTTCCTTGCCTCAAGTTCACAGCAAGCTAAGCATATAAACAACTTAAGCACCTGTCACATACGTTAAAGTAACAGTCAATACACATAGTGTAAAGGCGAGCATACAAGTTTGATAATAGCATATTAGAGTTCGAAATTGATTACGCATAACCAGCACGTACGCATAGTGAAATGAAGCATGTTAGTTATCGACATAGATCTATCGATACCAATGACTTCGGGTTGACTGCCCGAGGCAGTTCGCGATACATGATTACCACCGTAATCCATGCAAGTAATTGTCCTTAACAACCCCCGAGTGAACGGGTGCTGAATCCAAACTATAGTACTATCCTTGCTAAGGCAGGTAGACAGCATTCCATGTGTAAATATAACAAACAAGCATTCATTAAGCCACGTATAACATGCAGGAATGGTTAGCGTTTAAATAGTATTGAGTAGTGTGTTCGATGTGAGTTCAATATTCGTAACGTATGTAACACCCAAAAGTGCACAAAGCAAAAAGGGATCGAGTATACTCACAGCGATTGATGGATTGAAGGGAGCGCTAGAGAGTAAGGTTAGCCTGAACAGATTGATAGCATAACGATAAGCGACGTGTAAAACGATGCAAGGTACAAGTGAGTCGGACAGCAGTTCGATCGGATGGTAATCTGATCGGATGGCCAGTCGTGCAATTGGTAGTCCGTTCGGACGGTCATCCGGTCGGATGGCTGTTCGAGTGGATTGTTCCTTCCTTTGGAAATGATGTGTTTGTGTATGATGGTTTGACTTTTGAAGTTTTCGTTGTAGTATTTTGAAAACAGATAAGTATCTCTATCCTTCAGGTCGGTCGATCGGACGGTCGTTCAATCGGACGGCAACCCGTTCTGTTGGGCACTTCAGTGAGAACAAGTTCGCAGCAGGTCGTCACTCGATCGGATGGCTGTTCGATCGGGTGGTATCCTTTGTGCATTGAACATGTTGGAAATTGTTTAAGTGTTGAAGTTTAAATGTCTCCTGATTCGATTTGCAGTTCGGTCGGATGGTAGTCCGATTGGATAGCAATTTGTTCAACATTCAGACTTCAAATGCTGGCAAAAATAGTTAAGTGTGGGACCAAGGTGCAAGTCGTACGGGTGGCCGGTCGTACAAGTGGCTGTCCATTTGGACAGCAGTCCGATCGGACGGCACTCCGTCCTGGTCGACCTGTTCATCTTACACTCGGATGTTTTGATGGTTTGTCGTTTTATCGAGATATTTTGATAACGTGTTAAGCAACAGAAACCTCGTCAATACTTGGTGCTCCTGATCGGACATGAATCACCCAAACCCGATCAGCGGACGGTTCGAGACGATGTTCCATGTTTAACCCGAAATCGATAATCTCGTGGATAGAATACGTATCTTGAACCAATCACAACCATGAGAATGAGTGGTAAGTCGATGCAAGCTTTGATCCTATCGGTTTTGAGTGCATTGAGTGTAAAAGAGTTGAAAGAAAGTTGGAAAACCTTCTCTCAATCTTTTTCACCGTGAATATGTTTAGATCTATGAAAGATCTTTGTTTGTTTATGTGGAAATCGGTTAGATCTAAGTTGTTCTTGGTGGATTGAGGCCAAAACATGAAGTTCTTCAAGAACACATGATGATGTCATCCTAGAACACCTTGAATCTTGATGATTTCACGGTTAAAAGTTAAGATTCAAAAGATAGAAAGGTGTAGGAGTGCTTGTAGATTAAGGAAGTACAAGATTTAGGACGAGATCTTACCAGAATTGAGAGAAATCGAAGAAAAGGTGGGGAGCACGAGCTGGTCGGACGTCAGTTGCCAAAAGTAAAAAGTTTGAAAGTGACAAGGGGTATTTATAGGATTCCCAAAATGGAAAGGGCTGGTCGGTCGGATGGCATCTCGCCCGGGTGGCAGCTCGGACGAGTGGCTCCTCGGTCAGATGGCACCTCGTTCGGGTGGTCGGCTGGGTGGCTATTCGGTCGGCTGGCACCTGGTTCGAGTGCTCGGCGCGACGAGTTTTGCCGTTTCGATTAGCATGTAGCGCGTTGCGATGTGATTCGAGTGAGCGATGCGATAGAGTTGCTTATCAAATTAACTTTAATCCCAACTACTATATCTAACATACAATCATCCTTATTTCGTATTCGTTTGGCGTTTGCGATTGAATTCGATTGCGTTTCAATTCATTACCACACATAACATAAATAAACATGCACAAGTAACACATAAGGCACACACACACGTATAACCATAACCAAATGCGTAATTCGAGTTGCGAGTTCGATTGAGATTCGATGTTGATTAAATTAGATTGATCTGCATTTAGTTGACTTTATCGCATTGTTACTTCCAACAGTTCAGAGTCGTACGTCGATTAAATAGCGAATAACACACGTCGATTACTGCGATTATTGACACTTACTCCACACAATACAACTAAAGTTAAACATATAAAAGAAATTCACTATCAGTCAAGTTGCGCGATCGATCGATGACTTTGACCTTGACTTTGACCTTGGCTTTCGAAACACGGGGTGTTACAGCCTCCCCTAGTTGAGGGAATTTCGTCCCGAAATTAGGCCGAAGCCGTAACAAACAACTGCGGGTACTTCGCCTTCATGTCGCTTTCGAGTTCCCAAGTGAACTCTGCGCCTCGTTTTCCTTCCCATCGGACTTTCACAATAGGAATGCGCGAGCGTCTGAGCTGCTTGGTTTGGCGATCCATGATTTCGACAGGCTTCTCCACGAAGTGTAGTGTTTCGTTTACTTGAAGATCATCGAGAGGTACAATTAAATCATGCTCAGCCAGGCACTTTCGGAGGTTTGACACATGGAAAGTCGGGTGGACGTTACTAAGTTCCTCCGGTAGTTCGAGTCTGTAGGCGACTTTTCCGATCCTCTCCAGAATCTTAAAAGGTCCAACATATTGGGGCACTAGTTTCCCTTTCTTTCCGAACCTGACCACACCCTTCCAAGGTGATACCTTTAGAAGTACGTAGTCGGCAACGTCAAATTCAAGGGGCTTGCGTCGTCTATCGGCGTAACTTTCTGTCGACTTTGAGCTTTCAACAAGTTGTCTCGGATTTGGAGGACTTTGTCAGTCGTTTCTTGCAATAGCTCAGGACCGGTTAACTGCGAATGACCGATCTCGTGCCATACAATAGGCGATCGACATTTTCTTCCATATAACGCCTCGAATGGTGCCATTTGAATGCTGGAATGATAGCTATTGTTATACGAGAATTTGACCAATGGCAGGTATGCATCCCAATTACCACCGAAATCTATGACACACGAACGGAGCATGTCTTCAAGAGTACGGATCGTTCTTTCAGTATGTCCATCGGTTTGAGGGTGGAATGCGGTACTCAAATTAAGCGTAGTACCGAGAGCTGCTTGAAACGTTTCCCACAGTCGTGAGGTAAATCGAGCATCACGGTCAGAGATGATGTCGCGAGGCGTCCCATGATTACAAATGATCTCTGTCACACCCTGGCTTTTGCGGAAGCGTGGGTTTATTTGGTGTGACTTCTTAATACCATAGCAACAATCACAACAATGCTATATGATAAAAATACGAGATGTACATCCATTAATTAAAGTGAGAAAATACCACAATATCATTGTTTAAAAACATCGACACTTGAAATAAGTTACAAACCATAAATTATTTAAAACGTGTTCATAAGGCACACAAAAGACTTTAGATAAGACGAGGTTTAGAGACATGTAACCCGTCCAGGAATAGGTTACACCTCTCAAACTTCACAACTCTGGATGACATCTATTATCCAACGCAGCTAGACACAAGCATACCCTGCCAGATCCTGCTAGTTCCCTGAAATACATGTAGTTTGAAAAATCAACAAAAAGTTGAGCGAGTTCATGTGTAAGTCTGTGTGTATAAGCCTTTAAAATATGTCTTGTGTGTATAAATTTCCCTGGTATGTAGCAATTAAGGAAAAAGAGATCACCAGTGGGTTGCAAAGCCACTGATATGTGTGAAATGGTGCAGGAAAACTTAAACCTAGCAAATTTGTACCGGGCTTCCGGCTGGAAGAAATAGTCACCTCTATGGGCCGCCCCGGCCTCATGGGTGTGGGCTCGCTAAACCCAAATAGATCTATCACTCATGTCCCTCGGTCCTACGACGAGGATTAATGGCCTTAAGTGTTGTGCCCACCTTTCACATGATCTAAGCGTCTAAACCCTCCTTAAGCAAACCATACCATGTATAAAAGCATATGTAAGTGTCTGTAATAATTGTAACATGTATTCCATCCCCGAAGTATAAAACTGAAAACAGTTAAGAGAAAAGGGGGAACATGAACTCACCTTATTTTGCAAGCGATTCCGAATACGCAAGTCAAGATTAAGGTGTCTGATGATAAGGAAACTCAAAGTCGTCCTAATGAATCGTACATGAACAAGAATAATGTATCAATATTGAGGTCGTATAGTGTTGACGGGATTTGTTGAGCATTTATTGTATTTGATAGTGTTTAGATTAAAAGAAGGATCTTGTGAATTATATGTTTAGAGGGCTCGGAAAATGGACATGATATCAAGGAATTATTTATGAAAAATATTTATTTATCATAAATAATAAAATTGCAAGAATGTATAATTGATTTAATATAACATTTGTATTAATAAATCAAATATATTTAACTAGTATAATCAAATAACATAATTAAATATAATGATTATTGGCAAAATGTTGTACAAGTGATATAATTAATTTATAAAAATTATAAATTAATTTAGACGGTTTAAAATAATTATTATGGCTTTGGAATCATTTTAAATAAATAAATTGAATTAAAATGATTAAGATAATAATAAATATGTTTATATAAGTTTAATTATCTAAATAATTAAACATAATAAAAATTCAGATTCTAAATTTATATAAACTCAGAATAATGCATCTTTTGCCATAAAAATAATCTTGGATAAAATTTATATAGTTATATAATTTAATTACATTAAATTAAACTATATTTATAAGTATAAATACTGATTTATTTATATAAATATCAAATTTATATAAAATATGAGCAACAATATTATTTTTGTAAAGATCAGTATTTAAAATAATTAATCTGAAAATTTCAGTATTTAAATAATTAATTTCGGATTTATATAATTTAAACATTAATAAATCTGTTTTGTTTTTAAATAAATAGTTTTATAAATAAAAACAGTTGTTTTCGTATTTTATAAATTGTAATAATGAGTATTAATGAAATAAAAATTATTACAATTGTTAAAATAACAAAAATAAATAGATTAAAAAGAATTGCAGACCCCTGGGTTCGAACCCGGGTCTGTGCTGAAGACAAACACACACACAACCACTGGGCTAGCCTGGTGGTTTGTGTTTAATGTTAGTTTGTTCAAAATATATACAAAAATCAAATGAGTCATCTTCCCCAAATCAGAGTCAAACTAAAAGTCAAACAACTTCAATTCTCGATCAAATCCGGTTTATATCCAAATTAACTTTGGGGAAATATTGTATAAGCATAAATGAACTAATTGAAACAATAAAAACGAACCGGTATTGAAAGGATGATCGGATTGAAAAATTCCGGCGAAAAAGTGAGTATTCCGGCAAGTTGCAGGTTGTAATCCGACGAATTCGGGTGTTTGAGTGAGTGTGAAATGGTGTGGAGTGTCGTTAGGAATGCAAGGAACTTAAATACACGAAGTTTGGATCTCAGATTCGACACAAATTAGTGGATTTGATCTACTTTTTATTTTTATAAAAATTCTTTTTCTTTTGAGTGTTTTGGCACCAAAATGTGTCGTTTGAATGATTGGAACGAGTTGGGATGGGTTGGGTATCATGTGGGTAAGCTTTACAGGTCAAAAGAATGGATTAAAATCGGTTTTGGTGGGTTTTTGTTCGAAATCCCGTAACTGTGGAGTTGATTATATAATCAGATCTGTTTTAAGAGCGTACATATATATAATTGCATCTAATATCCATCACATCCCAGCTGGTAGACCAGCTGGTTTTTGCGTGTGTTGGGTTGCGGAGGGGCGCGGGTTCGAGTCCGGGTTGCGCCGGTTTTGAGGTTTTAATGAAACCTTTTTAATTTCTGAATTAATATCAATTATATTAAATCCTAAATAATATATAAATGAAATTACGTTTCATATATTAACTGAATGAGGGCTTAGCCCGACCGGTCACGTGTTCGTTTGATAAGTGGGTGGTCTCGGGCTCGATTCTCTCTGTGGCCGGTTAAACCCCCTTTTTTCCGAATTTTTGAATATTTACACTTTGGCCCCTCAAGTTTCATTTTGTACAAAAATGGTCCCTGTACTGTTCAGTTAGTTACACTAACTGAGTTAGTGTTTCAAGAAGAATCCTTTATATATAAAAGTTAACCTGGTTAGGATATTCAGTTAAAATAAGTTTCTAAAAGTTAGTTTTAGTCCCTGAAGTCTAAGTTTCAGAAAATGACCAAATTAACCCTAGACTTTTTAAAACAATTTATATTTATTTCTTTTTTTATAAAATAAGTTTCAAAAATTACAAAAAGAACCCTAAACTTGTAGTTTGAAATAATTGCACTTTAACCCTTGTATTTATATAGTTTCAAAAATGACAATTTAGTCCTTGGACTTAAAAGTAATAGATTCCTAGCAGGTTTCCAAGAATGTCAAATAGGTCCCTCAGCCTATTGTTTGTCTATGTGTTGGCATTGTCAGCATGTTTCTGAGTTATCCGTTCACTGTGCTAACTGTGTTTTGTGCATCAAGTTTATCCCTAAAGTTTGTGTGTAATAAATGGAGTGACAGTATGAATGTGATGCATATGTATGTATGATGCAGAACTCATAAAGCAGTTTAATTTGTCAGTTGTAATTCTAGCACAGTCATTAAGCACAAAGTTAATATTAATTAATTGTACGGATGCCTGTAATTGTGAGTGTTGTCACATTCTCCCCCTGTTAAGAAAATTTCGTCCTGAAATTTTAGTTCTGCTACTAGATGCAGGGGTCATGGGGAATAAATGTGGGTATTTTTCTTTCATACGGTCCTCACGGTCCCACGTGAATTTCGGGCCGTGTCGTGCATTCCATCGAACTTTAACTAGTTTGACACTACTCCTGCGCGTCTTGTTAATCTTCCAATCAGTAACCTCAACGGGTTCTTCAGTAAAGTGGAGTGTGTCATCAATATGAACTTCATCGGCAGGAATGACTACTGTCTCTTGAGTTGGACTCTTTTTCAAATTAGATACATGAGAGGTATCATGAACGCCATTAAGTTCTGTAGGTAAATCCAACTTGTATGCTACAAGACCAATCCTTTTCAGGATTTTAAATGGACCTATGTATCTGGGATTCAACTTCCCACGCTTCCCAAAGCGTGCTACACCCTTCCAGGGTGAAACCTTCAACAAAACCATATCTCCCACCTCAAATTCCAGAGGTTTCCTCCTTCGGTCTGCATAACACTTTTGTCGATCACGAGCCGTTTTAATGCACTCTCGGATCTGTAAAATCTTGTCGGTCGTTTCCTGGACCAATTCCGGGCCAACAAGCTGTCTATCACCCGCGTTAGCCCAGCATAATGGTGATCGACACTTGCGTCCATAGAGAGCTTCGAACGGTGCGACCTGAATGCTTGTATGATAACTGTTATTGTATGAGAATTCAACCAATGGTAGGTGAGTGTCCCAACTTCCACCTAAATCCATTACGTAAGCTCGCAACATGTCTTCCAATGTTTGAATCGTTCGTTCGCTCTGTCCGTCTGTCTGCGGATGAAAGGCAGTACTTAGATTCAACTGAGAACCAAAAGCTTCTTGGAAGGAGTGCCAAATCGTTGATACGAATCTTCCGTCTCTATCAGAGATAATTGAGAGACGCACTCCATGTCGTGCAACAATCTCTCTCAAGTATATCTCAGCAAGATTACTCGTTTTATCTTTCTCCTTGATTGGCAAAAAGTGTGTAGATTTCGTTAAACGGTCTACTATTACCCAAATCGTATCATGGCCCTTGGGCGTCCTTGGCAATTTCGTTATGAAGTCCATAGAAATATGTTCCCATTTCCATTGGGGTATTTCAGGTTGTTGCAAGAGACCTGAAGGCTTCTGGTATTCGACCTTCACTTTGGCGCAAGTTAAACATCTGCCAACATATACTGCAACATCGCCTTTCATTCTTGGCCACCAATAGAAATCCTTAAGATCTTGATACATCTTATCCGCTCCTGGATGAATCAAGTACCGAGATTTGTGAGCTTCGTAAAAAATAACATTTCTCAGACCACCAAACAAGGGAACCCAAATTCCTTTCATGAAGCACAAAGTCCCTTCCCCGTTTGGTACCAACTGTTTCTCCATCCCACGGAGATACTCATTCTCAATATTCTTTTCTTTGAGTTATTCTCTCTGCGCGGCACGAATACGCAATGAGAGGTCCGTTTGTATGATCATTTCCAAAGCACTAACCCTTAAGGGCTTGATCCTTTCCTTCCGACTTAGAGCGTCAGCGACCACATTCGCCTTCCCTGGGTGATACTTGATTTCACAGTCATAATCATTTAATAGTTCTACCCAGCGTCTTTGCCTCATGTTAAGCTCTTTCTGATCGAATATGTGCTGCAGGCTCTTGTGACCAGTGTAGATGGTGCATTGAGTACCATATAAATAATGTCGCCAAATCTTCAAAGCAAACACCACCGCGCCTAATTCCTAAATCATGCGTGGTGTAGTTTTTCTCGTGGATCTTCAATTGGCGAGAAGCATATGCTATAACCTTCTGACGCTGCATAAGCACACATCCCAAACCTTGATGCGAAGCATCGCAATATACCATGAAGTCGTCACTGCCTTCGGGTAGGGATAAGATCGGCACGTCACAAAGTTTGTTTTTCAACAGCTGAAAAGCCTCTTCTTGGTTGTCTCCACAATCAAACTTCTTGTCTTTCTGAGTGAGAGAGGTCAAAGATTGAGTGATTTTCGAGAAATCCTCAATGAACCTACGGTAATAACCAGCCAAACCTAGGAAGTGTCGAATTTCGGTTCGCGTCTTCGGAGTCTCCCAATTCTTAATTGCTTCAATCTTTGTAGGATCTACATGGATTCCATTTCCATTGACTACATGGCCAAGAAACTGGACTTCGTATAACCAAAACTCACACTTCGAGAACTTCGCATACAACTTCTCCCTTTTAAGCAGCTCTAGAATAGCTTTTAAATGTTGCTCATGCTCCCCTTTCGTTTTCGAGTAGATCAAAATGTCGTCAATGAACACAATAACAAACTTATCGAGGTACGGCTTACAAACTCTGTTCATCAAATCCATGAATACTGCTGGTGCGTTCGTCAAACCAAACGACATAACCAGGAACTCATAATGTCCATATCGAGTTCTAAAGGCCGTTTTTGGAATACTTATCTCTTGTATCCTTAACTGGTGATAACCTGATCGTAGATCGATCTTTGAGTAAAAACTTGAACCTTGTAATTGATCGAACAGGTCATCGATCCTTGGCAAAGGATATCTGTTCTTGATTGTCAACTTATTCAGCTCCCGGTAGTCTATACACATGCGAAAACTACCATCCTTCTTTTTCACGAACAAAACTGGAGCTCCCCAAGGAGAGAAACTTGGTCTGATAAATCCCTTGTCTAACAATTCCTGGAGTTGCGTTGACAGCTCCTGCATCTCTGAAGGTGCAAGTCGGTAAGGTGCCTTAGCTACAGGCATGGCGCCTGGAACTAAGTCAATATGAAACTCGACTTGTCTTTGTGGTGGCAATCCTGGCAAGTCTTCTGGAAAGACTTCAGGATACTCTTTCATGACTGGGATATCTTCAAGTTTTGGCTCAGCGGCTTCCTTATCCACGATGTGTGCCAGGAAGGCAACACATCCATTCTTCAAACATTTTCGAGCCTTCAAGCAACTAATGATCCTTAAGGGCGTATCGCGCTTCTCTCCGTGTACTACGATCGTTTCTCCATCCGCCATTGGGATGCGAATGGTCTTCTCGTGACATACAATCTCGGCTCTGTTGCTTGACAACCAATCCATCCCTACTACCACATCAAAGCTTCCTAATTCGACTGGCAGTAGGTCTAATGTAAACTCGTGTTCTCCCAGCTCTATCACGCATCCTCTAATGACTTCATTCGTTTCTACTAGTTTTCCATTAGCCAGTTCAATTGAGTACGGAATGTCTAACTTACTAGCAGTTAACCTAAGTATTTTCTTAAATTCTAGTGATACAAAACTATAGTCGGCACCAGTGTCAAATAGTACAGATGCAAAGCGTTGATTTATAGGGAACGTACCAGTAACAACGTTAGGATCTTGACGAGCTTCCCTCACTCCAATATTGAAAATTCTTCCTTGTGCCTGGGTAAGCTTTGGGCATTCTCGTTTGAAGTGCCCGATGTCCCCACAGTTAAAACATTCTGGTCCTCGACCGTTTCCGTTCCCATTACCATTACCATCTCGATTATTGCCTGCGCCCTGGTTACCAGCTTGATTCCCACGGTTTCCTCGATTTTCATTCCCGCCATTTCCTCCCTGTTGACGGTTTCCATTCCCATTTCCATATCCTTGCCGACCACCACTACCAGCACCATTACCAGCCCAGCAGGTTTCTTTTGTGTGGCCATTCTTCCAACATGACTCACATTTCCTGAATCGGCATGGTCCGGGGTGATGATATTGGCATACATCACACTTGGGCAAAGTGCCCATGTATCCCTTCCCTCTTACTTCAGCACCAGTTTTAGCTTCCTCTGGTGGGTTCACGTTCTTTTTCTTACTTGCACTGCCGGTACTCTTTTTAAAATTGGAGAATTTCCTTTTGTTTTCTCCTGAGGACTCCTCGTGAGTTTCTTTCTTCTTGGGGTCAGAGTTTGAAAACTTGTTTAGCCGGATAGCTTCCTCAGAAAGTGACACGCTCAGGTCGATGGCTTCAGTAATGGTTGGAGGCTTGGACGTCGTCACCATGCTCATAATCTGAGGTGCCAATCCCCAGATGAAACGCTCAATGCGTTTAAATTCAGGATCAACCATATACGGCACAACGCGTGACAAGTCGTGGAACCTTTGCACATACTCAACAATTTTTGGGCCGTCCATTTTGGGTTCCAAAATTCAGTTTCCAGCTTCTGTATTTCGGCACGTGAACAGTATTTCTTCCTCATGAGCTCCTTTAGCTCAGCCCATGTTAGTACATACGCCGCCGCCTCTCCCAGGGTTTGAACTTGCTGGTTCCACCAGGATAAAGCACCATCAAGAAAGAGTCCTGAGACGTAAGTAACTTGGTTTTCAGGAGCACACTTGCTCATCCTTATTACCGAATCCGTCTTTTCCGCCCACCTAACGAAAGCAACAGCAACCCTAGTGCCGTCGTAGTTTAAGGGCTTACAATCCAGAAATTGTTTGTATGTACAGCCATTGGATGGGTTATTGTTGTTGTTTGAGTTATTCCTGCTGGTTTCGGTGCGCGAGGACTCATAATCTGCTATTGCCTTTGAAATACGTTCTTGTAATTCTGCCTCAGTGGTAGGAAAACGTGTGTCTCTTCTTGGAGGCATATTCTAAAAGAAGATCATATTGGTCCGGTCATAGTAAGTATAGTAAGTAAGTAATATGCTTATGTAATAACACAATAACTCCTAACATCCCATGTCATAAAGCAAAATAATCCAACAACGCATGTAAGTCACAATCAATGTAAGCAAGTAATCATCCTAGTCTTCCCCAGACTATCCCACCCAGTCTCTTAGATTGAACTCCCTGGCCTCTAAGACCAAACCTTCCCAAACTCTAAGATTGAACCCCTCAGTCTCTAAAACTTGATGTGCAGGAAGCGGTATGTTAAAAACTTGTAAAAATGGTTAAATACAAACTGATTCAAAAACTCAAAAACTAAACTTTTTGACATGCTTTGGCCTAATAGGTATCAGTACTCTCATTGATAGTCCCCAGGTAGGCAACGGGTCCTTTTATTTGGATTTGTACGAATGCCAGCCTAGACAGGAGTTCTCAACTACCGATACTTAACCCTTCTAGTTACTACATGTCTGACACGAAAAACACATGTTTGTAAAGAAACGTTTGTACCCTGGATCTGTAAGCTTGTATATGCAATGTAAAAATGTTTTCGTGAGAGCCCTGATGATCATAGTCTAGACTCGAGAAAGAATCCTAGTTCGCTATGATCGAGGCTCTGATACCAAGCTGTCACACCCTGGCTTTTGCGGAAGCGTGGGTTTATTTGGTGTGACTTCTTAATACCATAGCTGTCACACCCCCAAAATCCACACGCGGAGTATCACCGCTTAGAGGCGTGACTGACCAGGATCAAGCCACCAATCATATTGAACAAGCATGTAAATAAACATAATTCAACCAAACAATATGAAAGGTGTTCAAAACCAAAGCATAGTTAAGTGTTTAGCGAAAGCATAATTGTAAAAACCCATTGGAAGTATTAAATACGAGATAAGGTAATGTTCACAGCATGGCACACACTGCCATGTCCCACAATGACCGTTCCTCCCTGTGCAAGCTCCATGAGTACCTAATGACCAGCAAGGCATGTAGCAACGAATCAACAACAAAGTTGAGCGAGTTCACAGTTGGTTGTTTAGTTATAGTATTCGTTTCATAAACCGTTTGTTCGTTTTGTAAACCATGTATCGTATTAATCCTTATCGCGGCCAATCCAGGCATATTTGCGATGATCAGTGGGGGCTTCCCATGTATTACAAGACCACGCGTATCGACTGCTACGAAAATGTAAGAGGTGCCCTAAGTCAATGTCTATCAGCATTGACCCTTTGCCCATAGTCCATTAGTACACGCCCGTCCGACTGGCACGGTGTGAGGTTTGTTAAACCTAATAACGCTATTAACTAATGACCCGCTCGCCATAAGCCTCGGCGATTAAGTCGATAAATGAGGGACTTCCTTTGATAGAGGTGATGGTCTTAAGATCGTGTACGTAGGCTTTACGTACGTGCCCTTCAATCCGAGGACAGTAGTAAGTATAACTGTACGTAGGTTTTACGTACGTGCCCTTTAACCCGAGGACAGTAATAAGTAGTTTTAATAGTAATGGTTGTACGAGTAGTTATCCAATCCCATTCCCAACCCATGGGAATCCCATGCCTTGGCTAGTGTGAACTCACCTTGGTTTGCTCGGTATGCTAAAGTATGTGCTCGCAATTAATCAATCAAGTCCTATAGTAAGCACGTATACTTAATCAGTCAAGCTCGTATAGATTCGCATGCAATAAATGTCACGAAGTGCGTTTAAGCAATCATCACGTATCATATAAGCAGTTTATCAAAGTCATGCAATTCATGCTTCATATAATGTCTTTCACAGTTTGTACTGATCATGGTTATCCATTTACATACTTGACAGGGTTAACAAGTCTTAACAAAGTTTGCAACTTAACAGGATTAACATAGGTACAAGAATAATAAACTAATTGTGTTAGTTAACTATCAGAATTAACAAACGAGTAAAGTTATATAACTAACGGAGTCACGTGCATATCTTAACAGAGTTAACAACTTAACATAACAAGGTTACAGTGCTAGAATGTTGGGCGAAATCTCATCAGACGAAATCACTTTTTGTCGAAAACTCTTCAGGGACGAAATCCTTTAGTTTTCGTCGATCAGGATGTATGGCGAAAACACTTGGGGGTTTTCATCTGGCCCCTTGTGTTTTCGTCTGGTCCAACAACATCAACAACATCAGTTATGCAAAACAACAATCCTAGTTATCGCTAACAATCTCGACAGTTTCAACAACCCAATCGTTCATACATATCAGTTTAAAAATCATTGCTTTATCATAACAGAATCATGGGGATTCTACTCAGTATTATATGATCACATATCCATCAATATTAATCCCAACATAACTTGAAATACACTAAAATATAATTTAACAATCATGGCCGTAGCATCAGTGATTAAATAATCATCACATACTCAAAACCTTATGCATCCTTAATCGAGTAACATGTGTGCGGCCCACTACTATTCAAAGATTAGTCACATGTGTGCGGCCCAATAGAAACTTATCAAAAACATAGTTGTCGGCCATTAATCACTAGAGACATCCTATAACTATTTTCAATTAACATGATTCAGCCCCCATGTGTTTATTTGTTCCATGTTGTCAGCCATCATCACATGACTACCAGAATTTATCCTCACATAATCATACAATAAACAAAGATCTAATTATTTATTTCATCTAATATCGGCCCAATCACACATAGCACCATATTAATCATTTTTTTTACCTATGTAATGGATGGCATGTGCATATACGATGTACAGTAGTCATCACATGTAAGCACACCCAAAGCACATTAATTATTCTGTCAATACACATGCAATCTATCCTAGATGAATCATGCAATCATAATAATTCTAATCATTACACAATACAGTTTTTTCATGATTGCCAAACAATTAATTAAGCATATCGAAATCAATAATCAAACATCTGAACATACTAACCGAAACTTAAAATGATCGAACCAGAAAGTCGGGCTTCGAAGGAGAGAGGATAGCCGTCGGGTTCAAGGCGAACGAGAGAGAGGAGACGTGACTAGGGTTTTCCAATTATCGATTTCGTGCATGAGGTTAAAGCAAATCCTATATTTATTCGTTACTGGGCCAAAGCCCATTCTTGTTTTCATTGGGTAGTCGGTTGACGAAAACACTTGAAGTGTTTTCGGCCATGGGTGTTTTCGTGAGGGATGTTTGACATGAGCTCCATTTATTACTCAAACAACAACACATATATTAACCAATCTACAATCATATATCAGCAAACACACTCATGCACATCAAATATAACAGATAAATCCCAACACGATATAACATATTACAAACGTGCACAGTTGCGAAACAAACAAGTCGTGTCAACAAACAATCTAAACAATTAACTTGAAATAAATGCGAAAATGGAATCTTGGAAACTCGAGTTGTCACATTATCCCCAACTTAAAAGAAATTTCGTCCCGAAATTTAGCATGCGGTTACTAAGGAAGCTAGGTAAGTTGTATCGTTTACTGGTTTTCCTGGGGTGTCACATCATCCCCCCGTTGATTTGGAATTTCATCCCGAAATTCTGTAGTAGCTTCAGCCTCAGTAGTGGTTGCACTGTTTCCAAACAACTGGGGATACTTGAGTTTCATTTGATCTTCTCGTTCCCAGGTGAACTCTGGGCCACGACGGGAGTTCCAACGAACTCGAACAAGAGGTATTCTGGTGTGCTTGAGGACCTTAACGTCCCGGTCCATGATTTCAACTGGTTCCTCAACGAATCGCAACTGTTCGTCGATAGTAAGCTCCTTCAAAGGAACTATGAGGGTCTCATCTGACAGACATTTCTTCAGATTTGACACGTGAAAGACGTTGTGAACTGCACTGAGTTCAGCTGGTAAGTTCAGTCTGTAGGCCACTTTGCCTATTTACTCAATGATTTTAAATGGTCCGACGTATCGCGGATTAAGTTTGCCTCGTTTACCAAAACGAACCACACCCTTCCAGGGTGAGACTTTGAGTAGTACCCGCTCCCCAACCTGGAGCTCGAGTGGTTTCCTGCCCTTATCGGCGTAGCTTTTCTGACGGTCACGAGCTGCCGCCATTCGTTGTCGTATTTGAGCAATTCGTTCTGTTGTGTCAACCGCAAGTTCTGGACCAGTGATCTGACTATCTCCCACCTCTGGCCAACAAAGAGGTGACCGGCATTTACGCCCGTACAATGCCTCAAACGGAGCAGCTTTAATGCTGGTGTGGTAGCTGTTGTTGTACGAGAACTCCACTAACGGGAGATGTTTTTCCCAGCCGTTGCCGAAATCGATTACACATGCACGAAGCATATCTTCTAAAGTTTGAATAGTGCGCTCAGACTGCCCATCCGTCTGAGGGTGATAAGCTGTGCTCATGTCTAAACGAGAGCCAAAAGATTTGTGCATTGCTTGCCACAGTTCTGAAGTAAAACGTGCGTCACGATCAGAGATAATAGAGGTGGGCACCCCGTGCCTCGAGACAACTTCCTTAAGATACACGTCTGCTAAAGTGGAGAACTTATCCGTTTCCTTGATAGCCAAGAAGTGTGCAGACTTTGTGAGTCGATCCACGATCACCCAAATAGTGTCATTTCCGCGCTGAGATCTAGGTAGGCCAGTAACAAAATCCATGGAAATTTGTTCCCATTTCCATTGTGGTATCTCAGGTTGTTGGAGTGGGCCCGATGGTTTCTGATATTCCGCTTTGACTCTCGCACAAGTCAAATACTTGCTAACGTAAGTTGCTATATGAGCTTTCATGCTAGGCCACCAATATGTGGTTTTCAAGTCGTGGTACATCTTATCCGAACCAGGATGTACTGAGTAGCGAGACTTATGAGCTTCATCCATTACAAGCTCGCGTAAGTTGCCGTAAAGTGGGACCCAGATGCGTCCTGTTACGTAGTAGGCGCCGTCTTCCTTTTGTTCTAACCGTTGCCTTGAGCCGCGTAGGGCTTCAGCCCTGACGTTTTCTGGTTTCAATGCTTCTACCTGAGCATCTCGTATCTGAGAAGGAAGACTAGACTGTATAGTGAGTTGTAAAGCTCGTACGCGCTTAGGCGCAGTGTCCTTTCGACTGAGGGCGTCAGCCACAACATTGGCTTTGCCTGGGTGGTACCTGATCAAGCATTCGTAGTCATTTAGTAGCTCGACCCATCGTCGTTGTCGCATATTCAACTCCTTCTGTTTGAAGATGTGCTCGAGACTCCTGTGGTCGGTGTAAATGGCGCACTTGGTACCGTACAGGTAGTGTCTCCATAACTTAAGTGCAAAAACAACAGCTCCCAGCTCTAGATCGTGCGTCGTGTAGTTCCTTTCATGAACTTTAAGTTAGCGTGAGGCGTAGGCTATAACTTTATCCCGCTGCATCAATACACAACCAAGACCCTGAATGGATGCGTCGCAGTAAACCACAAAGTCGTCTGTACCCTCTGGCAATGAAAGGATAGGTGCACTGCAAAGTCTATCCTTTAAGTGCTGAAATGCTAATTCCTGTGCGTTTCCCCATCGATAAAAAACGCCTTTCTGAGTTAGTGAGGTGAGGGGTTGTGCAATCTTGGAGAAGTCTTTGATGAACCTTCTGTAGTAGCCCGCTAAACCCAAGAACTGGCGGATTTCTGTTGGTGTACGAGGTGCAGGCCAGTTCCTGATCGAATCAACCTTGGATGGATCAACATGAATCCCATCCTTGTTTACCACGTGGCCTAGAAAGTGGACTTCACGAAGCCAGAAGTCGCATTTTGAAAACTTGGCGTACAGCTGTTCAGTTCGAAGGAGTTCCAAAATAAGCCGCAGATGTTGCTCGTGTTCCTCCTGGCTCTTGGAGTAAATCAAAATGTCGTCGATGAAAACAATAACGAACTTGTCAAGATAAGGTTTGCACACTCTGTTCATAAGATCCATGAAGACTACCGGTGCGTTTGTTAATCCGAATGGCATGACCAGAAACTCGTAATGGCCGTAGTGTGTTCTGAATGCTGTTTTGGAGACGTCCTCGTCCCGGACTCTCAGTTGATGGTAACCTGACCTCAGATCAATCTTTGAATAGTAGCTCGACCCTTGCAGCTGATCGAACAAGTCGTCAATGCGTGGGAGAGGATAGCGATTCTTCACGGTCACCTTGTTCAGTTCGCAGTAATCTATGCACATGCGGAAGGTACCGTCTTTCTTCTTCACAAAAAAACACGGGAGCTCCCCAGGGCGAAGAGCTAGAACGAATGAAACCCTTTTCCAAGAGTTCTTGCAATTGTTTAGACAATTCTTCCAGTTCGGTTGGAGCTAAGCAAGAAGGTGCTCGAGCTATAGGTGCTGCTCCAGGAGCTTGTTACTATGAATTACCAAAGGTTCTTAACCAGCACGAGGAATGCGGACGTTCTTTTCTTTACAAAGAATCTCTGCTCGATGTTGAGGTAGCCAATCCATACCAATATCGATGTCGAAACCATCACAACGTTGGGGTCATTCCTAGTATCACCCTGACCAATCACGAACACCCGATGTTGGTGCATGTTTGTGACAACAGCTTAGATTTGGTCTTTGGATATCTTGTAATTAGTTAAACGATAAACGGTTAGTGGGTTTAGCTTTGTATTAGTGAGATTATAGAGTTTGGGCTAAACAAAACCCACATTGGGTGATGGGGGACGATTTGGGCCTAGCCCATGTAGCAAACCCAGCCTAATGTTGCAACCTTGTGTTATATAAACAAGGTTAGGCTTTAGGGTTGAGGGTAATCAGCCAAAACAGTGTGTGTGAGGAATTTCGTGAGAGTTCTAGGGCTTGGACGAAATTAGTGTTGGTTAGGGTTTGATTGATTGTAATTCTTGTAATCGATAATCAATAGAAACCCAGTTTGAAAGTGATTTGCTGTCCTTCTACTTGTTTCTGTGATATTCTGATCAAGAGGATTCCGCACTCTTGATTGGAAAGACGATTCTGTGAAAGATCCATACATCAAGGGGACCTACAATTGGTATCAGAGCATTAGGCTCTTGGAGGCTCGGTTCAGAATTGTTCTTGGAGAAACAGGCAGTTTTTTCGAAATTTTTTAAACCTGAAATTAGGGTTTCGAAGTTTCTTGAGTTTTGATAATTTTCAGTGAATTTGTTTGTGTTTGATCAGTTTGTTTGTTGAGTTTTGCTGATTTGCAGGTTTTCAGGACGATTTCTGTTGGATTTTGACGAGTGTTTGGCTGGAATTCGAAGACTGTTCTTCGTGTTCTTCGTGGTTTTCCATCTGTTCTTGATAATTTTTGAAATTATTGTGCTAATTTGGTGTTTTGATTTTGCAGATTTGTGTTGGAGAATCAGAAAAATCTTCAGAATTTTGATCAGATTGAGTTTCCGAATTTACTGGTTTAGCGAAATTAACAAGTCAGCGAATTTGTCTGACCTGCGAAATTAACTGTACCAGCATATTTATCGGCAAAGTAAATCCAAAGGCGACTTTGGTAACCGTATAATTTTCCACAGCGAAATTATCACGGTTTCAGCGAAATTCAGCAGTGAATTTGACCAGTGAAAATAACCAGCGAATTTAATCAGTAACCAGCGAAATTAACTCAGCAAATTTAAAACCAGCGAAATTAAGAGGTGGAATTTCAGTTGGCAAGCGTCGATAAAATTTAAGTGTTTTGCAAATAGAAATTGATCCATAGCTCGTTTGACAGAAGCGTTTGGACCGTTGAATTCCTTGGATTTTTAGGGTAAAAAAAAACTCTGAAAAATCCCGAATACGGTTTTTGACATTATATATCGTTGGATTTGTCTTTTCGAGACGATTCTAAAGGTGTAATTTGGTAACCATTGTTTTCGGAGATATTTTGTACGGTTTTACCAGTCTGCTACGTTAAAATGTCGAACATGACAAATTTGAATGCACCTAAGATGATGAAGGTGGATAATTATCTTACATGGAAGGACAACTTCAAATCCTTCATTGAATCTCAGGATGCACGTATGTGGATCTGTATTGAAGATGGGTACACAAACCCAACACACGATTTTGAGGGCAGACCACGTCGAACAGACTATGTGAACATGCAAGAAGAAGATAAAAGGAAGTATGACGCTGAAAAGAGAGCATTGGCTGCAATTAAAATGTCCTTACCTGATAGCATCAAGCATACCGTTATGAAGTACACTAATTCAAAGGATATGTGGGATGCATTAGAAAAGAAGTATCAAGGAAATGAAGATGTAAAAAGGAATAAAGCTGCGAGCTCTACATCTCGAGAAGGTTCAAATGATTGTAGTGTTCATCTGGAAGATAATGAGCATGCCACTCACGCATTCATGGCAGAAGTAGTGCAAGTTGATGAGGCTGAAACTATTGTGAGTGATGCTGAATCTGAAGTGAAAAATGCTGAAGCTCAAGTGGAGAATGCTGAAGCAAAAGTGGATGCTGAAGTCGAGAAAGAGAGTGAAGCTGAACAGGTTGTTGCTGATGAAAATACAGAAGTTCATGAGGAAAAGGTACAATCTAATTCTGTATGTTTGAGATGTCGTGAACTACAGGGTGAGGTTGACAGGTTGCCAACACAAAACCAAAGTCTGGTAAGTGAGATGTCTAACATAAAAGAAGCAAACTTTTTTGCTAAAAGAAATGAATCTACATACTTGAAGAAGATAAGAGGTTATGAAGCTGAAATTGATGCTTTAACATGCAAGTTAAATGAAAAACTTCAAGTAATAGATTTAGCTCATGACATGATGACTGAGAAAACAAAAGAGATTTCTGAAAAATGCAAAGAGTTGTCAGATGCACAACTCAAAATTGTTGAACTAGAAAAGAAATTGAGTCAATTCAGAGATTCGTCTTTTGTAATGAAACACATGATGGGTGGGTTAAAGAAGAGTAATGACAAGACCAGTGTGGGCTTCCAAGGCTTTAATGAAGTTCCACCTCCTCTTAGTCATGACTATTCATTCGTGCCTAGTGAAGATGAGCTAGCAAACTTTATGGCATCTGCACCAAGTAGTTTCGGATCCACTTCAAGTCAAGGTGATGGATCTGAGAATGATGAGGCTAAGGAAAACAATAACAGTGAACCTTTGAAAAAGAAAAATTCACCGCCTAAGAATAAAAATCAAGCTTTTGTTAAAAAGATTAATTTTGTTCAAGGTAGTGATATGAAAAATGAAACAACTGTTATTGAAAATGAATCAAATGTAGAGTTTGCAAAAAATAAGAGCATAGAAAAATCTGAAATCAAGCAAACTAAACAAGGTTCATCCAAGGGATCATCACCATCTGATAAGGGATCTACCTCAGAGACTCCAGCTAAGAAGTCTTCGAAAAAGAGATCGTGCTTCAAATGTCACGTCAAGGGACATGTAGCAAGTTGCTGTCCTAACAAAAAGAGTGAAGCACAACTTAGTGAAAAACAGAGAGGGAAATTACCAGTGAAGGAAGGTGATAGTGAGGAGAAAGGCTCAAATTCTCCAAAGAAATCTGCTCCTAAGCAACCGGAGAATGTTGCTGTTGGTGTAGATAAGGCTGGAAAAGGAACTCCACAAGTTCCTCGTTTTCAAAGAAATCAACCAAGATTTCAGCCTAGATCTCCACCAGGCAGATACGAGAGACCTAGAAGCAGTTCACCTAGAGTGAACAATTATAATTCAAATAATTTCAGAAGTCAATGTCAATATCAAACTCGATACCAAAATAATGGTGGTCGAACTTTTTATAACAATGGCTTTAGAAATTACAACAATAATGCTTCTTGGAATCAAAATCAAAATTTCCAAAGGTCAAAAAGTCCAAATACATATAGGAACCCTCAGGACCAGAGACCTTATGGAAATCAAAACCCATTTCCATCAACAAGTCTGAGATCCAAGACTCCTGTTAGGAGTAATGGATATTGGATGGATGTTCAAGTAGTTGGTGAATTTGGACGACCCAAGACCATTAAGGCTTTGGTCCCCCAATCTAACTAATTTCTTAGTTGGTATGTGCAGGAGCTGCTAAGGAGGATTATCAACTTATGGTATGTTGATAATGGCTGCTCTAGGCATAGGAAGGGGGATGAGAGATTGTTGATATATTTATATTGATTGATTTAAATTGAAGTTCAAAGTGCTGAGTCGACACACTAGATAACCTGGCAGATCTTTATACTAAAGCTTTTGACAGGGCTCGCTTTGAACATTTAGTCGAACTCAACGGGATGAGGAATCCTGAATAACTGGTTTTTCATAAGAATTTTTGTAAATAGTTTACTGTTTTTCTTAAAAATCAAAAATACAAAAACATTGAAAAATAAAAAAACATAAAAAATAGAAAAACAAAAATGAGTTATCACTGTGTGAAAAAGAAGAAATGATAGTACATCGGCAAGTTAGACTGTCACACTGAAAATGAATTAAATTACTTAAGTGTGATAGCAGCTTCATTATATGATGTACCAGTAGGCAAAAAGCATGAAATAATCAACTTACCAATGTGATATAAACCTAAATAAACTGAGTATGAGTGGGGAACACATCAGTGGTGTATGGTTTAATGACCTTAAATCTTGCGTTGATAGATTGCCAAAATCTGAAGTTTTGGGTCTTTATACTGTTATTTCATCTGGGGATATCTTGGCTGTCTTTCTGTTCAGAACTAAAATTGTACATGACCCCAGGAAAGAAAGTCACTTGGAATTAGCTCATTTCTATTTGAATGTCTGTATGTTGTCCCGATACACACAATTTTGATCTGATTCTGAAATCTTCTCTGAAAAAAGTCGTGTACCTCCTCTGCTGCATCCAGATATATGCTGACCTGGAGTGCTAGGCAACGACAGCTTCTGCTGCATCCAGATACATGCTGACCTAGCTGTACGTTGTCGCGCTATAGATCTAATACACCCGAAAGAGGCCCTCAAGTGCCCAAATGAAACCCAAGAAACCTATATCAAACTGAGAACAACTCATTTGATCTGTATATTATACCATCTCTGCTAAAGATCTATTCTGTTCTCTTCTCAACCTATTCCCAGTTAAGATTTCAGAAATCTAGATTGGACTTGTGAAATATGTGGTAGGGAAGATACTTGCATGATAGAGTGTGTTGTTTATATTTCCAGGATTTGATTAGTATTTATTTGGGTGTTCATAGTTAAGCAATCAAAACATGATAAAACAGATTATATGCAGACCTAGGCACTGTCAGGATATCTTAAAGGATGACATCAGTATACTCACCTACTGCGATGAATCTTTGTGCATACCTTGATCGCGGGGGTATATCCTGAAGTGGGACACACTAGTATATCAGAATTAAAATTAGCTTAACGTATCATACGGTAATGGTACTTGAAATGTTCATGCATTTTGTTTAAGTAGACAAACATACTGGTAATAGTCTTGGACTGTTTTTCATGAAAAATTAAATAAAGAATTATCTAATAGTGTGAAACAGTTTGATTTTGTTGATATGATCTTCTTACTAGTGATTCTCACAAAAACAGAGTGTTTATTGCTTTTGTTATTTACTTGCTTTCAGAAAATATAAAAATCCAAAAATAGTGTCTTTTTCTGTTTAAAATTCTTAACGTACGGAAAACTGTTATTCTTGGAGGAATTGTTACTGATAGGGGGAGACGGTGTTAAAAAGTGAGTTCAAAATTTTAAATCATGCGGGTTATAGGGTGTGATTAAAAGTTTTGCGTGTTGGTGATAAATTGAAAATGCTTAATCTGTGGTACAGTTTAACTATCTCTTGAAAAAAATAATAATTTATTTAACTTTGTTGAAAAATTCTTATGGTTTCTCGAGATGTTTGTTTTATAGTATACAGATTGAAGCAGTATGTTGCTGAGAAGTTGCTGTGTTGCTGAGAAGTTGCTGTGTTGCTGAGAAGTTGCTGTGTTGCTGTGAAGATGAGAGTTTGATTGGATGCATGGTAGAACCTCCTTTCTACATTGCAGACAAAGTGAAGAGTTTGAATATTGCTATACAAATGCTGAACTGGAGTTTACTCAATCGCTAAAGTTTTTGAAGATTTGGTGATTGGATGCATCAGCTTAGGGGGAGTCTGTTGCTGAGAGAAGCTGTTGAAGCTGAAGCTATCCAAAGACCAAAGACAGTGCACGACTACATGAAGATTGCAAGATGATTGAAGACAAAGTTATTTTATGAAGCTATTGTCAAGGGGGAGTTTGTTGGTGCATGTTTGTGACAACAGCTTAGATTTGGTCTTTGGATATCTTGTAATTAGTTAAACGATAAACGGTTAGCGGGTTTAGCTTTGTATTAGTGAGATTGTAGAGTTTGGGCTAAACAAAACCCACAATGGGTGATGGGGGACGATTTGGGCCTAGCCCATGTAGCAAACCCAGCCTAATGTTGCAACCTTGTGTTATATAAACAAGGTTAGGCTTTAGGGTTGAGGGTAATCAACCAAAACAGTGTGTGTGAGGAATTTCGTGAGAGTTCTAGGGCTTGGACGAAATTAGTGTTGGTTAGGGTTTGATTGATTGTAATTCTTGTAATCGATAATCAATAGAAACCCAGTTTGAAAGTGATTTGCTGTTCTTCTACTTGTTTCTGTGATATTCTGATCAAGAGGATTCCGCACTCTTGATTGGAAAGACGATTCTGTGAAAGATCCATACATCAAGGGGACCTACAATCGACCCCTGGCACCATTGCCGTCGTTATTACCCCATTGTTGCCTCCATTATTGTTCCCGTTTCCTTAGTTGTGGTTCTGATTCTGGTTCAACTGTGGGCAGTGTCTCTTGAAGTGACCTTCAGCACCACACTGATAACATCCCTTGTTACCCTGCTGTTGCTGCTGATTCTATAGATCTTGTGGCTGTTGTTGTCGGTTCTGGTTTGCAGGACGTGAGCTTCTACCATCTTTGGCTCCATGACCAAGCTTGTTGCATCATTGACAATGATTTCGGTTGCACTTCCCGCTGTGGTGCAATTTACATCGTTTGCACTTAGGGTGGTTTCCCCTGTATCCACCCTGCCCTTGACTACCAAAAGGTTGTTGACCGGGACTTTGGTTGTCATCGATCTTTCGCTGATGTGCCTGGGACGGAACCGTAGTCGAACCCTTGCTAGGGTTTCGATCCCACTTTCGTTTGTTGTCACTGGGGGTAGCAGAAGTAGTAGTAGTGGCAGTACCTATACGCTTAGGTAGCCTGTTCTGTTCCACTGCCTGGGCTGGTCTGTGAGGCGTGTAACATCCTGGATAGTAGCAAGGTTAGCAGCAGTCACATGGCTTCGAATCTCTGGTACTAAGCCTTTGAGGAACAACTCGATGCGTTTGATGGGAGGACCCACCACAGTTGGGCATAACACTGCCAGTTCCTTGGATCGCTTAGCGTACGCTTCTATCTCTGACCCCGTCATCTTCAGGTTAAAGAACTCCACTTCCAACTAGTGGATGTCATCACGACTACAGTATTCACGTTTGATTCAGTTACTTAGTATCACTTCATGGGGTGGCATTAGCAGCCGCCAGCCCCAGCATCTGAACTTGCGCGTTCCACCAAGTTAGCGCAGTGCCTTCGAGAGTACCAGTGGCATATTGCTCCCTACGAGCCTTGGGGCATTCACACATTTCAAAGATCGATTCGTGCTTCTCGAACCAGTGGAGGAGTCCAACAGCTCCTGCAGTGCCGCTGAAAGTAGTAGATCGGCAGTCCATAAAAGTTTTGAATGTGCGCACAGGTGGCTGAGCGTTCTGACCTTGTTGCGCGAGAAAGAAAGGACTGGGTTGAGCGCGAGAGTTGGGTCATGAGAGTAGGATCTAACATCCTAGGATAGGTTCGGAACAGCAGGTTATACCTCCTGCCTGAGCGGCTGCGAGTGCTGCCGTAACTAGTTCGTTGATAAGAGCCGTCAGCTGGGCTTGAGTTAGGTTCACACGTACACTCATGATTCTCCACATCGAAGGAAATATGAGTGAGAAAGGTTCGCGAAAGTGCGATGACAGAAGAGAGTTAGCACACAAGTGTTTTCAATTAACAGTTGCTACGTTTATCTAAGCATACCATGAGCAAAGTTCTATGTAATCTAGCATGTAGGAAATAAAACATATACCATATTACCTAGGATGTTGAGTCTTGCACGCGGAGCGAGGCGTCGTTGTGGATCGTTGAGTACTGTACAGGTTATAGTCTGGTTTTAATAAAAACGTTTTCCCCTTATTAAAACCAAGTTCTCTATAACCAATGGCTCTGATACCAATCTGTCACACCCCCAAAATCCACACGCGGAGTATCACCGCTTGGAGGCGTGACTGACCAGGATCAAGCCACCAATCATATTGAACAAGCATGTAAATAAACAAAATTCAACCAAACAATATGAAAGGTGTTCAAAACCAAAGCATAGTTAAGTGTTTAGCGGAAGCATAATTGTAAAAACCCATTGGAAGTATTAAATATGAGATAAGGTAATGTTCACAGCATGGCACACACTGCCATGTCCCACAACGACCGTTCCTCCCTGTGCAAGCTCCATGAGTACCTAATGACCTGCAAGGCATGTAGCAACGAATCAACAACAAAGTTGAGCGAGTTCACAGTTGGTTGTTTAGTTATAGTATTCGTTTCGTAAACCGTTTGTTTGTTTTGTAAACCATGTATCGTATTAATCCTTATCGCGGCCAATCCATGCATATTTGCGATGATCAGTGGAGGCTTCCCATGTATTACAAGACCACGCGTATCGACTGCTATGAAAATGTAAGAGGTGCCCTAAGTCAATGTCTATCAGCATTGACCCTTTGCCCATAGTCCATTAGTACACGCCCGTCCGACTGGCACGGTGTGAGGTTTGTTAAACCTAATAGCGCTATTAACTAATGACCCGCTCGCCATAGGCCTCGGCGATTAAGTCGATAAATGAGGGACTTCCTTTGATAGAGGTGATGGTCTTAAGATCGTGTACGTAGGCTTTACGTACGTGCCCTTCAATCCGAGGACAGTAGTAAGTATAACTGTACGTAGGTTTTACGTACGTGCCCTTCAACCCGAGGACAGTAATAAGTAGTTTTAATAGTAATGGTTGTACGAGTAGTTATCCAATCCCATTCCCAACCCCTATGAATCCCATGCCTTGGCTAGTGTGAACTCACCTTGGTTTGCTCGGTATGCTAAAGTATGTGCTCGCAATTAATCAATCAAGTCCTATAGTAAGCACGTATACTTAATCAGTCAAGCTCGTATAGATTCGCATGCAATAAATGTCACGAAGTGTGTTTAAGCAATCATCACGTATCATATAAGCAGTTTATCAAAGTCATGCAATTCATGCTTCATATAATGTCTTTCACAGTTTGTACTGATCATGGTTATCCATTTACATACTTGACAGGGTTAACAAGTCTTAACAAAGTTTGCAACTTAACAGGATTAACATAGGTACAGGAATAATAAACTAATTGTGTTAGTTAACTATCAGAATTAACAAACGAGTAAAGTTATATAACTAATGGAGTCACGTGCATATCTTAACATAGTTAACAACTTAACATAACAAGGTTACAGTGCTAGAATGTTGGGCGAAATCTCATCAGACGAAATCACTTTTTGTCGAAAACTCTTCAGGGACGAAATCCTTTAGTTTTCGTCGATCAGGATGTATGGCGAAAACACTTGGGGGTTTTCATCTGGCCCCTTGTGTTTTCGTCTGGTCCAACAACATCAACAACATCAGTTATGCAAAACAACAATCCTAGTTATCGCTAACAATCTCGACAGTTTCAACAACCCAATCGTTCATACATATCAGTTTAAAAATCATTGCTTTATCATAACAGAATCATGGGGATTCTACTCAGTATTATTTGATCACATATCCATCAATATTAATCCCAACATAACTTGAAATACACTAAAATATAATTTAACAATCATGGCCGTAGCATCAGTGATTAAATAATCATCACATACTCAAAACCTTATGCATCCTTAATCGAGTAACATGTGTGCGGCCCACTACTATTCAAAGATCAGTCACATGTGTGCGGCCCAATAGAAACTTATCAAAACATAGTTGTCGGCCATTAATCACTAGAGACATCCTATAAGTATTTTCAATTAACATGATTCAGCCCCATGTGTTTATTTGTTCCATGTTGTCAGCCATCATCACATGACTACCAGAATTTATCCTCACATAATCATACAATAAACAAAGATCTAATTATTTATTTCATCTAATATCGGCCCAATCACACATAGCACCATATTAATCATTTTTTTTACCTATGTAATGGATGGCATGTGCATATACGATGTACAGTAGTCATCACATGTAAGCAAACCCAACGCACATTAATTATTCTGTCAATACACATGCAATCTATCCTAGATGAATCATGCAATCATAACAATTCTAATCATTACACAATACAGTTTGTTCATGATTGCCAAACAATTAATTAAGCATATCGAAATCAATAATCAAACAACTGAACATACTAATCGAAACTTAAAATGATCGAACCAGAAAGTCGGGCTTTGAAGGAGAGAGGATAGCCGTCGGGTTCAAGGCGAACGAGAGAGAGGAGATGTGACTAGGGTTTTCCAATTATCGATTTCGTGCACGAGGTTAAAGAAAATCCTATATTTATTCGTTACTGGGCCGAAGCCCATTCTTGTTTTCATTGGGTAGTCGGTGGACGAAAACACTTGAAGTGTTTTCGGCCATGGGTGTTTTCGTGAGGGATGTTTGACATGAGCTCCATTTATTACTCAAACAACAACACATATATTAACCAATCTACAATCATATATCAGCAAACACACTCATGCACATCAAATATAACAGATAAATCCCAACACGATATAACATATTACAAACGTGCACAGTTGCGAAACAAACAAGTCGTGTCAACAAACAATCTAAACAATTAACGTGAAATAAATGCGAAAATGGAATCTTGGAAACTCGAGTTGTCACAATAGCAACAATCACAACAATGCTATATGATAAAAATATGAGATGTACATCCATTAATTAAAGTGAGAAAATACCACAATATCATTGTTTAAAAACATCGACACTTGAAATAAGTTACAAACCATAAATTATTTAAAACGTGTTCAAAAGGCACACAAAATACTTTAGATAAGACGAGGTTTAGAGACATGTAACCCGTCCAGGAATAGGTTACACCTCTCAAACTTCACAACTCTGGATGACATCTATTATCCAACGCATCTAGACACATGCATACCTTGCCAGATCCTGCTAGTTCCCTGAAATACATGTAGTTTGAAAAATCAACAAAAAGTTGAGCGAGTTCATGTGTAAGTCTGTGTGTATAAGCCTTTAAAATATGTCTTGTGTGTATAAATGTCCTTGGTATGTAGCAATTAAGGAAAAAGAGATCACCAGTGCGTTGCAAAGCCACTGATATGTGTGAAATGGTGCAGGAAAACTCAAACCTAGCAAATTTGTACCGGGCTTCCGGCTGGAAGACATAGTCACCTCTATGGGCCGCCCGGCCTCATGGGTGTGGGCTCGCTAAACCCAAATAGATCTATCACTCATGACCCTCGGTCCTACGACGAGGATTAATGGCCTTAAGTGTTGTGCCCACCTTTCACATGATCTAAGCGTCTAAACCCTCCTTAAGCTAACCATACCATGTATAAAAGCGTATGTAAGTGTCTGTAATAATTGTAACATGAATTCCATCCCCGAAGTATAAAACTGAAAACAGTTAAGAGAAAAGGGGGAACATGAACTCACCTTATTTTGCAAGCGATTCCGAATACGCAAGTCAAGATTAAGGTGTTTGATGATAAGGAAACTCAAAGTCGTCCTAATGAATCGTACATGAACAAGAATAATGTATCAATATTGAGGTCGTATAGTGTTGACGGGATTTGTTGAGCATTTATTGTATTTGATAGTGTTTAGATTAAAAGAAGGATCTTGTGAATTATATGTTTAGAGGGCTCGGAAAATGGACATGATATCAAGGAATTATTTATGAAAAATATTTATTTATCATAAATAATAAAATTGCAAGAATGTATAATTGATTTAATATAACATTTGTATTAATAAATCAAATATATTTAACTAGTATAATCAAATAACATAACTAAATATTATGATTATTGGCAAAATATTGTACAAGTGATATAACTAATTTATAAAAAATTATAAATTAATTTAGACGGTTTAAAATAATTATTATGGCTTTGGAATCATTTTAAATAAATAAATTGAATTAAAATGATTAAGATAACAATAAATATGTTTATATAAGTTTAATTATCTAAATAATTAAACATAATAAAAATTCAGATTCTAAATTTATATAAAATCAGAATAATGCATCTTTTGCCATAAAAATAATCTTGGATAAAATTTATATAGTTATATAATTTAATTACATTAAATTAAACTATATTTATAAGTATAAATACTGATTTATTTATATAAATATCAAATTTATATAAAATATGAGCAACAATTTAATTTTTATAAAGATCAGTATTTAAAATAATTAATCTGAAAATTTCAGTATTTAAATAATTAATTTCGAATTTATATAATTTAAACATTAATAAATCTGTTTTGTTTTTAAATAAATAGTTTTATAAATAAAAACAGTTGTTTTCGTATTTTATAAATTGTAATAATGAGTATTAATGAAATAAAATTATTACAATTGTTAAAATAACAAAAATAAATAGATTAAAAAGAATTGCAGACCCCTGGGTTCGAACCCGGGTCTGTGCTGAAGACAAACACACACACAACCACTGGGCTAGCCTGGTGGTTTGTGTTTAATGTTAGTTTGTTCAAAATATATACAGAAATCAAATGAGTCATCTTCCCCAAATCGGAGTCAAACTAAAAGTCAAACAACTTCAATTCTCGATCAAATCCTGTTTATATCCAAATTAACTTTAGGGAAACATTGTATAAGCATAAATGAACTAATTGAAACAATAAAAACGAACCGGTATTGAAAGGATGATCGGATTGAAAAATTCTGGCGAAAAAGTGAGTATTCCGGCAAGGTGCAGTTTGTAATCCGACGAATTCGGGTGTTTGAGTGATTGTGAAATGGTGTGGAGTGTCGTTAGGAATGCAAGGAACTTAAATACACGAAGTTTAGATCTCAGATTCGACACAAATTAGTGAATTTGATCTACTTTTTATTTTTATAAAAATTCTTTTTCTTTTGAGTGTTTTGGCACCAAAATGTGTCGTTTGAATGATTGGAACGAGTTGGGATGGGTTGGGTATCATGTGGGTAAGCTTTACAGGTCAAAAGAATGGATTAAAATCGGTTTTGGTGGGTTTTTGTTCGAAATCCCGTAACTACGGAGCTGATTATATAATCAGATCTGTTTTAAGAGCGTACATATATATAATTCCATCTAATATCCATCACATCCCAGCTGGTAGACCAGCAGGTTTGTGCGTGTGTTGGGCTACGGAGGGGCGCGGGTTCGAGTCCGGGTTGCGCCGGTTTTGAGGTTTTAATGAAACCTTCTTAATTTCTGAATTAATATCAATTATATTAAATCCTAAATAATATATAAATGAAATTAAGTTTCATATATTAACTGAATGAGGGCTTAGCCCGACCGGTCACGTGTTCGTTTGATAAGTGGGTGGTCTCGGGTCCGATTCTCTCTGTGGCCGGTTCAACCCCCCCTTTTTCCGACTTTTTGAATATTTACACTTTGGCCCCTCAAGTTTTGTTATGTACAAAAATGGTCCCTGTACTGTTCAGTTAGTTACATTAACTGAGTTAGTGTTTAAAGAAGAATCCTTTATATATAAAAGTTAACCTGGTTAGGATATTCAGTTAAGATAAGTTTCTAAAAGTTAGTTTTAGTCCCTGAAGTCTAAGTTTCAGAAAATGACCAAATTAACCCTAGACTTTTTAAAACAATTTATATTTATTTATTTTTTATAAAATAAGTTTCAAAAATTACAAAAAGAACCCTAAACTTGTAGTTTGAAATAATTGCACTTTAACCCTTGTATTTATATAATTTCAAAAATGACAATTTAGTCCTTGGACTTAAAAGTAATAGATTCCTAGCAGGTTTCCAAGAATGTCAAATAGGTCCCTCAACCTATTGTTTGTCTATGTGTTGGCATTGTCAGCATGTTTCTGAGTTATCCGTTCACTGTGCTAACTGTGTTTTGTACATCAAGTTTATCCCTAAAGTTTGTGTGTAATAAATGGAGTGACAGTATGAATGTGATGCATATGTATGTATGATGCAGAACTCATAAAGCAGTTTAATTTATCAGTTGTAATTCTAGCACAGTCATTAAGCACAAAGTTAATATTAATTAATTGTACGGATACCTGTAATTGTGAGTGTTGTCACAATCTCGTTGGTGTAGATTCGGGCTAATCGTTCTACCTTGTAGTCTTCCCGTATTGGCAAAAAGTGAGCTGATTTGGTTAGACGGTCAACAACAACCCAGATGCTGTCGTGACCTGATGACGTGTGCGAAAGCTTGGTTATGAAATCCATGGCTATACTCTCTCACTTCCACATAGGGATATGCGGTTGTTCGAGTAGGCCAGAGGGTCTTTGGTGTTCAGCTTTGACTCTTGCATAAGTCAGGCACTTCCCAACGTATAGAGCAATATCCCTTTTCATACCAGGCCACCAGTACTTGTAGCGAAGGTCCTGGTAAATTTTATCGGCACCGGGATGAATGGAATATCGGGATTTATGGGCTTCGTCCATCAATATCTGCCGCAATTTGGTCCGTTTAGGGATCCAAATTCGGTACAGAAAGTGGAATATCCCATTTGACTTATTTACAAGCTGGGCTCCATCGTGGTAGATTCTTTCCTTCTTCAGAGTGCGTTCATTAAAACAAGCATGTTGGGCTTCGCGGATGAGAGTTTCGAGATCGTATTGGGCTTGGACGTTATGAATGCTGAGCAAATAACTCCGTCTGCTGAGAGCGTCGGCAACGACATTTTCCTTGCCTGGGTGATAACGAATCTCACAGTCGTAATCGTTAAGAAGTTCTACCCATCGGCGTTGACGCATATTAAGTTCTTTCTGATCAAAGTTGTGTTGTAGGCTCCTATGATCGGTGAAGGTCGTACACTTGGTACCATACAGGTAGTGTTGCCAAATCTTTAACGCAAAAACAACTGCGCCTAGCTCGAGATCATGGGTTGTATAGTTCTTCTCGTGGATTTTGAGCTGACGAGATGCGTAAGCTATAACCTTGTCCCGCTGCATAAGAACACAACCAAGACCAAGGTTGGAAGCATTTCAATAGACAAAGAAGTCATCGTTTCTGTCGGGTAGTGTGAGAACAGGAGCATTGCAAAGCATGTGCTTGAGGGTTCGGAAAGCAGACTCTTGTTCGGTTCCCTTAACAAAAGGCTTGTCTTTATGCATGAGAGCGGTAAGCGGCACAGCGATCTTTGAGAATCCTTCGATAAATCATCGATAATAGCCCGCTAGTCCGAGAAAAGAACGGACTTCAGACGGGTTCTTAGGTGTAATCCAACTCTTAACGGCTTCAATCTTCGCAGGATCGACGTGAATACCCTGACTATTGAGAGTGTGACCCAGAAACTGAACCTCCTCTAGCCAAAATTTGCACTTGGAGAACTTGGCATAGAGTCGGTTCCCCTGGAGTAGCTCGAGAACCAAACGTAGATGTTGCGCGTGTTCGGTCTTCGACTTGGAATAGATCAAGACATCATCGATGACCACGATGATGAAACGGTCGAGATATGGTTTACACACGCGATTCATCAGATCCATGAAAACCGCGGGTGCATTGGTTAAACCAAAAGGCATAACAACGAACTCATAGTGGCTGTATCGAGTGCGAAAAGCGGTTTTGGGTATATCCTCCTCTTGAATGCGTAATTGGTGATAGCCTGAGCGTAGATCGATCTTTGAGAAACACGTAGCACCTTGTAATTGATCAAACAAATCGTCAATACGAGGCAGGGGATAGCGGTTCTTGATAGTCAACTTATTCAGTTCCCGATAGTCGATGCACATCCGGAACAACCCATCCTTCTTTTTGATGAAAAGGACTGGCGCACCCCAAGGAGAGGTTCTCGGGCGAATGAAGCCTTTCTCAAGTAATTCCTGAAGCTGACTCGAGAGTTCACGCATTTCGGACGGTGCGAGTCGGTAGGGAGCTTTGGCAACATGGTTGGCTCCAGGAATGAGGTCGATACGAAAGTCGATATCACGACTTGGCGGCAGACCAGGAAGGTCGCCAGGGAACACATTAGGAAATTCACGAACCACGGGAACGTCTTTCACTTATGTCTTTCCTTTCTTTTCCTTCTCTGCTACTACAATGTTAGCCAATAAAGCTCTGTATTCCTTGCGGAGATACTTGCTAGCTCGGACACAAGACATGAGTTTGAGGCCTTTAGAAGCAGTTTCACCATAGACACACAATAAATCACCATTTGCGAGCGAGAATCGAATCATCTTATCGAAACACACAATTTCAGCATGGTTTTCGCGAAGAAAGTCCATGCCTACTATGATGTCAAAACTTCCAAGTTGCATCGAGATGAGGTCGATTGGGAAGATGTGATTGTTGAGCTCAAGAGTACAATCACGAAGAACAGAATTAACGGCGACGGTTTTTCCGGTAGCGACTTCAACATCGAATGTCGATGGGAGCGTTTACGACTAAGAAGTTTCTTAAATTCAAACGACACAAAGCAGTTATCGGCTCCAGTATCAAACAAACACGATGTATAAATACCATTCACGAGGAACGTACCATTGATCACGTTGTTGTTGAAAGTTCTGGCGCGTGCGGCTTGTTGCTGTTGCTGAGGCTGCTGCTGGTGGTGTTGCTGCTGCTGCTGCTGGGGCTCTTGTTTCACAACCCTGTTCGGGCACATGTTCGCAAAGTGGTTGGGATCACCACATGCGAAGCAGACTCGGGCGTTGACCGCGGGGGCCTGAGCCGCTTGTTGGCCTTGTGGGGCTGGAAGCAGAGCTTGATGAGTAGTGGCTTGAGCTGGGGCTTGACGGGGACCAGTACAGAAATTAGCAGTGAAGTGGCCGTACATGTTGCACTAAGCGCAGAAACGACAGGCGAGACCCACCGGGTGATGATAAGAGCATGTCGGGCAAGCCGGGTGGGGGCCTGTGTATGCACGCTTTGCTGGCGGTGCATAAGTAACTGGTGTTGGACGGTGGTGAGAGTGCTGCTGAGCCGGTACGGCTGGAAATGGAGCAGCAGTGGTAGTCACAACACAGTTCTTGTTGCTGGAGCTGCTGCTGTTGTTGTTGTTGTTGTTGTTCTTATTGCGGTGTGAGGACTTGGACGGTTGAGCGGCGGCGGGTTCAGCGGTTGGTGCGGTGGTGACTTGGTGCAGGTTCTTTGAAGCTTTATCCCAAAAGCCAGCTTTTACCCGCTTGTCGTTGATTTCGGCGACAAGCAAGTAAGTTTCTTCGATCGTTGCAGTCTTTGCGGCATGCACAAAATCCGTAACACAGTCAGGTAGAGCTCGGATGTATTTCTTGATCGCCATATCAGACGTCTTCACTTGATCGGGGCAGATGATGCTGAGCTGCTTAAAGCGAGCAGTCAGGGCAGCGTTGTCACCTTCCTTCTGCTTAATGTTCTAGAATTCGTCCTCCAGCTTTTGGCGTTCATGGGGAGGACAGAACTCATCCATCATGATGGCCTTCAACTCTTCCCATGTCAGCTCATAAGCTGCATCATTCCCGCGTTTGTTCCTCTCGGCCGTCCACCAATCTAATGCGCGGGACTGGAAGACGCCGGTAGCGTTTAGAGTGCAGAGATTTTCCGGACATCCACTCTGGCGCAGAGTGACTTCGATGGAATCGAACCATTGAAACATAGTTGTCGGGCCATCTTCTCCAGTGAATTCCTTCGGACCGCAAGCCTTGAACTACTTGAAGCTGAAAACAGTTTTGGTAGAAACTTTAGGAGCTTCGGTTCTAGACTCCTCAGATGATTTGCTGACATTCTCATAAATCTCACTCACGATCTGAGGCACAACCTTGGCCACTTGTTTCGCGAGGATGGCAGCAAGGCGTTTATCCCTCTGTTCTTGACGAGAGAGTCGTCGGTGACGGGGTCCAGTTGACATTGTCTGCAATAGACATCGTCATAGGTCTCAGACACATCATAATCGAATCTCACCTCACAAGTCTAACACTTACTAAAGCTCAGGAGCACAGTGAAACATATATCACACAAACACAAAGGCACATAATCACAGATTCACATAAGCACAGAAGCACAAAATCATGTAAGCACATAGAGAACAGAAGCACATACTGTTAGTGTACTATGTCTGTCGACTTCGTCTTGTATCGAGTCATGTAAAAAAAAGGATAAACCAGTGCCCGAGATGCTAGAAACTGAGTTTTGTGTGTGTTTTAGCTATTTCGCATGAAATAGCCAAAGGCTATTTCGCACGAAACAACCAGTGGGTATTTCGCACGAAATTACCTTTGGCTATTCCGTGCGAAATTACATTCCTATAAATACTCGAGTCTAGGTTGTCATTTGTAACATTTCTGATTCGGTACCGAAGTGCTGTCGAATTGTCTCCAGGTGCTGTAAGACTATTATATCAATACAAGAGACATTATAATTGTATCAAGCTGTAAACAAGTCCGTATCTCTGAATTTCGCCTTAGATTCGGATCCAAACTCTTCTGAACGACTCATTCAGGTCGCACAACAATCCTACACATACGCATGTAATCACAAGAGTTAGTCAGACTACAGAAACCTATCATTCAAAGTTTGTGGGCGTTCTAGAATGGCGATCGCGAATAACTTGTCGAGTAGTATAGTGTAAGCGTATATCATAGCATAAGGTTGTCCATAATTTAGCGATTTGTCAGTGTTTTGAGATAGGAGTGTAGTGCGAGTCGTGCGTGTCGATCGAAGCGAAAACAAAAGTTGAATAAGTCTCCAGAATTAAACACATAAACAGATAAACACACATATAAACGCATAAAATCGACGAATCATCAGAGTCGGCAGTTGCGGGCTCAGAATCGAAACACAGGAAAATCGAAAGATGGATTGTCTGCGGCTATTCAGACATCGACTTACCAGAGTGATTCGACTATTCACAAGGACTTGTTGTACACATTTTGACCTTCAGGACTGTGCCTTTGCCTCGATTCTTGGGCGTTTGGCACATATCCCATTAGTCATACCGTGACTTCAGGTCGTTGGAGTTCGTCGAGACCTTGGTGAGAGTTTTGTAAAACCAAGTAAAAGTCGGAACAAGTCGTCAAGGTTAGGGTTTCACCCCTGGCTTAACAACTTCACTCCTGTTTTTGATGAAATAAAAGAGAATTGTGCGTCAAAGTATGGATTTCACTCCTAGTTCAACGCAAGTTCTCGTGTTTATAGATAAAAAATGTGGGTTGATCAAGCAATTCAGTCAAGAGTTTGCAGTTTTCACACCTATTCTCAACTTTATCGCTTATTCATAATTGAAAATTCGAGTGCAGTGATAGTGTAGCATAGGCGAGAATAGCGAGAAATAGCAGTATGCTCATACATAATGTAACACCCTAGTTCATTTTATACAATATTTCGTATAAAAGCGTGTTTATACGATTATACATACATAAGAAAATACGAATTACAAAAACACTTTAACATTTCTACATTTTGTGTTTAAAACATCTTTCAAACGTGTCAACTAAAAATAATGCGGAAGCTTGATTTCTTGATTGTGTTCGGTTCTTTGTTCAACTTGATCACCATCCGGAGTTCCAAATTATACCTGCATTTCATAAACCATGAAATGATTAGTTATACGAGCTTAAAATGGGTTTAGAACGAGTCCGGATACGAAAACGGACAAGAAAATTAAATTTGCCTGCTTTGGTTCTCACGCGGGCCGCGACAAAGACACCCTAGTCTTACGCGGGCCGCGTTATTTCTTCACGTGTCGCGACAGATTTCTGGTCAGCCATCGCGTGGCGCGGCAGATAAGGTTTTCCAGCGAGTTCAGATCTGTGTCCTGCATTTTCAGCAACGTTAAATTTTACGGAAATAGCCATAACTTCTTCGTTATTGATCCGTTTTACGCGATTCTTTTTCCTACGCGACCGTAATTTAATTCTCCATCTAATGGAGTTAAAATCCGACATCCGGATTAACAAAATTCCAGACTTTTAAGTCTTCGGCTTATTATCCTTTTCACCAAATATTGACCCGTTCACGATTTTATCACAACAACTTGTTTATTAGATCTTTAAACTCATGAAGTTCATTATATCAATATCTCCTATCATATTACTCTCAAATCACGGGTTTCTTACATAATAAAATCCCATTTTCGCATAAATGCTTATTTTGACCCATTAAGAGTATTTAAGCACTTTTAGGCTCAAAATCGCTTTCATTCTATTCTAGCATTGTAACCTATATTTCTTATCTAGTACTCTTCCATCACAACTAATTTTGTGTTGGATTTAAAGTAGATGTCTATGTGTTCCGAATTATACCCCTTGTAATATCATTTTACGGCAAGACTCATATGGAGTCTTTCGGCCCAAGAATTACATCTTTCACTACTCATACTCGCTCTAAACTTTTGTCTAATCATAAGACTCATTTCCAAACAACCTCTAAGGGTCGTTTGTTCAATTTAGCCTACAAGGGCGTTTTGGTCGATTTTGGTCCTTCTTTTACAATGAAGGACTCTCTCCAAAAATTCGACCAAAATAACGCTTTTAACTACAACATAAATATGCGTACCTGTCTCGGATCAACAAATAGACCCGATTTATACCTCGCTTTTATTATCACATTTTCTATGGCGACGGGAGTATCCGAATCGCTAATCGCTCCTGTTAACACAAGGCTTGACAACCAAATCAGTCGATATAGTCAAATGGTGTTATCACGCCATTTGACCCGTTTGGCCTATATGACCAAGCATCTTCATAAGTAGCAAAACATGGTTAATAATTACCAATTTGCCCATCCGACCCATTTCGGATTTCTGCCACTAGACCCCTTTTTAACTACGATTTACTTAGTCGGTACTTGACTAAATTTCTCTCACTACTTATTTTCTCGTTATTAGTTGTACTTAAAGTAATCTTAACGAAAAATCATTTGTTATTAGTCATTACATGACTAAAAATACCGTTTCGCCTCTTTTCACCATAACACATGGTTTTTATCATTTAAGTTTGTTCCGACTCATGCTAATAGTGTCGGAACCTATAATTCGGATATTACACTAATCGAAATTGTAGTTTACAAAATAATGCATATTCTACAAAAAGGATGTAAGCGTCGCTTACCTTGCATCCGGTTATGCTCTTTTTCGCGTACACGAACCGTTTGACCCGTTCCTTGCCCAAGTCTTCATCTAGCTTGTCAAGAGTCAAACTATCATCATGATTCGCAAGAAGGTTAGATTAATCATCAATATTATGACTATTTCATCTTACGGATTTTATGTCGAAACTACTATTCGACTTCATCATTAGCTAACTTAACTTATCAAGGTCAACTACTTTCAATCACATGGTTTACACAACTAAGTTTAAATCAACCTAGTATTTAGAACCCTTTTCATAAGCTTTAACGCATAATTCTTTATAATAATCAAATCTGCGTTTTTACCCAACTTCTAGCATTTTAATCCTCACTTAGGCGTTTCATCAAACACCTAGCGGGTCAGATTTTTATATCATCAAAACCAAGTTTATGACTTGTAATTATCATCTAAATTAACTTCGATTAGACAATTCTACACAAGTCTTAACATCCATATTTCTGAAATTTACTCTTAAATTCAGATTATGCTAGAGCAAGATCATAAATTCTAGTGTTTATCAAGTTTTCTTCAAGTTCATTAATCACCTACAATGTTGATTATGAACTCTATAATTAACATGAAATCTTTTAACAAGATTTCACCTAGGGTTCATCCCTAGACACCATATCCCTTCTAATTTCCTTCATGCATGACACAATCAAGCTCAATTTCAGTTTTTCATAATTAACCTAGAACTTGAGATGAATCAAAATATTAGAATTTTGCATACCTTATGATCCCTTCAGTGAGGTGATCACGAATTTGTGCTTGAAATTCGATTTAGACTGGATTAGAGGCTCCAATTTGTGAGTTTTGTGAGAATCTTAGAGTTTGAGAGTGGGGTGTCGCCCCCTGCTCATTCTTGATCGACCAGACCCCAAATGGGGTGTTTTGTTTTGTTTTTTTTTAAATCATAATATAAGTTTCAATTTTAACAATATTGGCCCCTCTAATTTGGTTAGTTAATTAAGTAGGGCACAACCTACTTATTTCTAACAATATTCCCCACTTATTAACTAGGTTTAATATTCCTAGTTAACTTTGCGGGTTCAAGAATATTTATGACTAAGTTTATTTCGGGTCCCGTTAACTCGGGCCTTCTATCACTTTATTTCTTAAAAGTTTTTTATTCACTTCAAATAAATATTAGGATTATTAAATAAATTCCTAATATTTTCCAGTTTACTTTTACCACTAACGGTACTTTCCCCGTCTTTAGTATTAACGGGGTTTAGTTACCAAACCCGTTTTCAGAGTGTTACAAGTCTACCCCCCTTAAAGAGGTTTCGTCCCCGAAACCTTTTCTTACTTAATTTATCGAGTTCCACTCCATCCATTTTCTCTCGATAATCAATTAAGCATTTCTCATATCTTAACCGATTGTTATTATTACCAGAAAAGTATGGTAATATCCTTTTGGTTATTAATCATCTACTTATCTTATATGACATAATGCGACTTGAAATAACGTAATCTCGTTATTTCCACTAGTTTAATCAACTTAGCGATATTCAATGCTTTCATATACTATCGGGTTTCTGTATGAACCCGTTACTTTGACCCGTTTAAAGGTCTTTAGTGAAATCTTTCACTTTTAGCAACAAATCTTTTTATTTTCAAATTTATTTATTCGGTTCAGTTATACCGAATTTACCGCTTACAAGCAACCCAAATTTCTTAACTTGAATTACTGACCTTAACTGGTTTCACTAACTAGACTTATTAGTCCGGTTTCTTTTTACCGCTCGCTTGGTTATAATGTGATTCTACTTCACATTGTACCTCTTGACCGTTATCATGTCACATCATGTTTAATTTATATCAACCTTTTCATTTTCGAAAATATCACTTTTCGAATATATTGTCTTGCGCCTATCAGTGTCAAGACTTGTATCTTTCATGCTTACTATTTAAATTCCTATCAGAATTATTGTTTGTAAAAACGTTATTTCTTACTAAAACCGAAGTTTTAGTTTTAGGATCTTCTCTTTAACTTTTGTCCATTATCTATACCAGGATATTGACAGTCCATAATTTATTCTTTTACAGTCTTAGTTTTATGCGGGGATTCTCAACCGATTCCCTCGCTTTATCTAATTAACCCGTAGGTTTTTATCACTTAGCCTTATGGGCTATTTTGATTAGACTTTCACCTCTTTAGGGCGAAGTCCTTATAACTTCTTTCTAATCATGACCCGTGGGTCGTTTTAGTCCCGTAGATCACTCCTTACTCATGTCATTCTTAAGATACATGTTTGGTGTCAAGGCACCCTGTTTTTGTTCGAAGAATCGTTTGGTTTCAAGCTTAGGTCCCGTTAACCTAAATTGTAGTTTCATGGTTATAATTGTTTTCTTTCGGACAATTTTCCGATTTTATGACTTCTCACATCATTTATGCGTCAGTTCTTCTTATGCTTACTGTTATTTGATTTGCATATATTCTTATTTGGTTATATCCCATTACCGGGCTCATTATTCTCTTGCATTTAACGCTACCTTTATCTGGCTAGCGCTCATTTGTGCCATTCGGCGTTATATTGTATTCATCCTGTTTAACCTATTAATGTGAAATCCATCACTTATAAACAATCAACTTTATTCTTTATTCAACCCATTCGACTTTGAATAGTTGAACATATTTACTCACAATTTCTATATACGAGATTTTATAGTCACAACTCGTAATCCAAGTCCTTTGATTTTTTTTTCAACCCGCGTTCACTTCTCTTGGTTTACCCATGTGTTTAATTCTTACCCATCAACCGGGTGTTTTACCGAGTCGTTATTATTGCAACCCTCCCGGTATGCATTAAGACCTCGCTTCATTTTTTTTATATTCCGACTTTGTCCTTAAGTTTGACGTTTTACAAAAACGACCCGTTAAGGGACATATTTGCATTTTCCGGGTTCGAGTGTAAGTACACCCCCTCCCAACAGTTGTCTAAATCATTTTACATGCTTGCGTTTTCTGGGTTCGAGTGTAAGTACACTCCCTCCCAATACTTGTCTAAATCATTTTACATGCTTGCGTTTTCTGGGTCGAGTGTAAGTACAGTCCCTCCCAATACTTGTCTAAATCATTTTACATGCTTGCGTTTTCTGGGTTCGAGTGTAAGTACACTCCCTCCCAATACTTGTCTAAATCATTTTACATGTTTCTTTGTCCCTTCACTCGGGCTCATTATCCTAATGTAATACGCTTCCGTCACTCGGTTGTGCGTTTACATTATTATCAAATATTTTGCTTATCTGATTCATTTGGGTACTTTTTAATTAGTCCCATTCACCCCGCCCTTACTACATCGGATGTAAACGTGTCCGCCATAAGAAGTTCGTGGTATCATATGCCACTACTTACTTGGCCAGAGTAAGTGATTAACACATGACACACATGACCTTTTTATAGTTTTCACATCACGCCCTATGTAAGTAACGCCTCTATTTGTTTCTCTTGGAAACAATATCCCGAATACATTTTCTATTCGGGTTTTTTTTTTCCAAGTTTTTAATCTACATATGCAACTTTCAATTTCTACGTGTTGGTTGCATGTTTATATTCATGCAATAATTTAAACGTGCACCTGGTAAATGCTTGCCCTAACGGGCTTTTCTTGCCATTAGCCTTGTTCGCGACCATTACGCGATTTAGGTCCTTAATGAGCATGCTCTTCTTGTCATATCTCGGACCATGCCATCATCATATCCACAATTCGTTTGACTCTCGTCGTCTTCAGACACGAGTGTCCTTCAATTAAACATTCACAAAAGTTAGTAACATCTACTTCAATAATCGCCCGTATTCTAATACAAGGCTTTTTCTACTATACGCGTCAATGCACGTATTTTCGTCAACTATATCAATCATTTCAATTGGGGTAACGTGTATCACACGGTAGCCCTATGTGTTGTTTACAACACTTTAGCATGCTAAACCATTAACATACCTGTACTTACCGGATTTGCGATCAAGCCTCGAACCGAACACATTTGTCAACAACCTTGAGCTCTGATTACCAACTTGTAACACCCTAGTTCATTTTATACAATATTTCGTATAAAAGCGTGTTTATACGATTATACATACATAAGAAAATACGAATTACAAAAACACTTTAACATTTCTACATTTTGTGGTTAAAACATCTTTCAAACGTGTCAACTAAAAATAATGCGAAAGCTTGATTTCTTGATTGTGTTCGGTTCTTTGTTCAACTTGATCACCATCCGGAGTTCCAAATTATACCTGCATTTCATAAACCATGAAATGATTAGTTATACGAGCTTAAAATGGGTTTAGAACGAGTCCGGATACGAAAACGGACAAGAAAATTAAATTTGCCTGCTTTGGTTCTCACGCGGGCCGCGACAAAGACACCCTAGTCTTACGCGGGCCGCGTTATTTCTTCACGTGTCGCGACAGATTTCTGGTCAGCCGTCGCGTGGCGCGGCAGATAAGGTTTTCCAGCGAGTTCAGATCTGTGTCCTGCATTTTCCGCAACGTTAAATTTTACGGAAATAGCCATAACTTCTTCGTTATTGATCCGTTTTACGCGATTCTTTTTCCTACGCGATCGTAATTTAATTCTCCATCTAATGGAGTTAAAATCCGACATCCGGATTAACAAAATTCCAGACTTTTAAGTCTTCGGCTTATTATCCTTTTCACCAAATATTGACCCGTTCACGATTTTATCACAACAACTTGTTTATTAGATCTTTAAACTCATGAAGTTCATTATATCAATATCTCCTATCATATTACTCTCAAATCACGGGTTTCTTACATAATAAAATCCCGTTTTCGCATAAATGCTTATTTTGACCCATTAAGAGTATTTAAGCACTTTTAGGCTCAAAATCGCTTTCATTCTATTCTAGCATTGTAACCTATATTTCTTATCTAGTACTCTTCCATCACAACTAATTTTGTGTTGGATTTAAAGTAGATGTCTATGTGTTCCGAATTATACCCCTTGTAATATCATTTTACGGCAAGACTCATATGGAGTCTTTCGGCCCAAGAATTACATCTTTCACTACTCATACTCGCTCTAAACTTTTGTCTAATCATAAGACTCGTTTCCAAACAAGCTCTAAGGGTCGTTTGTTCAATTTAGCCTACAAGGGCGTTTTGGTCCTTCTTTTACAATAAAGGGCTCTCTCCAAAATTCGACCAAAATAACGCTTTTAACTACAACATAAATATGCGTACCTGTTTCGGATCAACAAATAGACCCGATTTATACCTCGCTTTTATTATCACATTTTCTATGGCGACGGGAGTATCCGAATCGCTAATCGCTCTTGTTAACACAAGGCTTGACAAACAAATCAGTCGATATAGTCAAATGGTGTTATCACGCCATTTGACCCGTTTGGCCTATATGACCAAGCATCTTCATAAGTAGCAAAACATGGTTAATAATTACCAATTTGCCCATCCGACCCATTTCGGATTTCTGCCACTAGACCCCTTTTTTAACTACGATTTACTTAGTCGGTACTTGACTAAATTTCTATCACTACTTATTTTCTCGTTATTAGTTGTACTTTAAAGTAATCTTAACGAAAACTCATTTGTTATTAGTCATTACATGACTAAAATTACCGTTTCGCCTCTTTTCACCATAACACATGGTTTTTATCATTTAAATTTGTTCCGACTCATGCTAATAGTGTCGGAACCTATAATTCGGATATTACACTAATCGAAATTGTAGTTTACAAAATAATGCATATTCTACAAAAAGGATGTAAGCGTCGCTTACCTTGCATCCGGTTATGCTCTTTTTCGCGTACACGAACCGTTTGACCCGTTCCTTGCCCAAGTCTTCATCTAGCTTGTCAAGAGTCAAACTATCATCATGATTCGCAAGACAATTAGATTAGTCATCAATATTATGACTATTTCATCTTACGGATTTTATGTCGAAACTACTATTCGACTTCATTATTAGCTAACTTAACTTATCAAGGTCAACTACTTTCAATCACATGGTTTACACAACTAAGTTTAAATCAACCTAGTATTTAGAACCCTTTTCATAAGCTTTAACGCATAATTCTTTATAATAATCAAATCTGCGTTTTTACCCAACTTCTAGCATTTTAATCCTCACTTAGGCGTTTCATCAAACACCTAGCGGGTCAGATTTTTATATCATCAAAACCAAGTTTATGACTTGTAATTATCATCTAAATTAACTTCGATTAGACAATTCTACACAAGTCTTAACATCCATATTTCTGAAATTTACTCTTAAATTCAGATTATGCTAGAGCAAGATCATAAATTCTAGGGTTTATCAAGTTTTCTTCAAGTTCATTAATCACCTACAATGGTGATTATGAACTCTATAATTAACATGAAATCTTTTAACAAGATTTCACCTAGGGTTCATCCCTAGACACCATATCCCTTCTAATTTCCTTCATGCACGACACAATCAAGCTCAATTTCAGTTTTTCATAATTAACCTAGAACTTGAGATGAATCAAAATACTAGAATTTTGCATACCTTATGATCTCTTCAGTGAGGTGATCACGAATTTGTGCTTGAAATTCGATTTAGACTGGATTAGAGGCTCCAATTTGTGAGTTTTGTGAGAATCTTAGAGTTTGAGAGTGGGGTGTCGCCCCCTGCTCATTCTTGATCGACCAGACCCCAAATGGGGTGTTTTTTTTTTTTTTAAATCATAATATAAGTTTCAATTTTAACAATCTTGGCCCCTCTAATTTGGTTAGTTAATTAAGTAGGGCACAACCTACTTATTTCTAACAATATTCCCCACTTATTAACTAGGTTTAATATTCCTAGTTAACTTTGCGGGTTCAAGAATATTTATGACTAAGTTTATTTCGGGTCCCGTTAACTCGGGCCTTCTATCACTTTATTTCTTAAAAGCTTTTTATTCACTTCAAATAAATATTAGGATTATTAAATAAATTCCTAATATTTTCCAGTTTACTTTTACCACTAACGGTACTTTCCCCGTCTTTAGTATTAACGGGGTTTAGTTACCAAACCCGTTTTCGGGGTGTTATACATAATCCTTACTGGACATGCACGAGTCGTTCTGTTGGTTCCTAACTATAGACTAGGTCTCTAAGACTTCGACCCAGACTCGGTCGAGTCTTGCCTAATTCCCTATAGTTATGGCTCTGATACCAATCTGTCACACCCCAACCGATGGCGGAAACATCGGGGCATGGCACTGAGCAAAACAGATTGTCCAGAAGTTTCCATAACAACTATCATTACCAATTAATTTAAAGTAACATGTCCCATACCATGTCTTAAAAGGCAAACAAATTATTACAGACAAATCTAGTCAAGTAATTATATTTCGACAACTCAGATTTATACATAGATAGTTTATTTATTGGTTTCTAGGACCTCTTTTCCTAGCTTCGATTTCATCACAGCAAAGAGAGCATCCTAGACCTTTCCTTGCCTCAAGTTCACAGCAAGCTAAGCATATAAACAACTTAAGCACCTGTCACATACGTTAAAGTAACAGTCAATACACATAGTGTAAAGGTGAGCATACAAGTTTGATAATAGCATATTAGAGTTCGAAATTGATTACGCATAACCAGCACGTACGCATAGTGAAATGAAGCACGTTAGTTATCGACATAGATCTATTGATACCAATGACTGCAGGTTGACTGCCCGAGGCAGTTCGCGATACATGATTACCACCGTAATCCATGCAAGTAATTGTCCTTAACAACCCCCGAGTGAACGGGTGCTGAGTCCAAACTATAGTACTATCGTTGCTAAGGCAGGTAGACAGCATTCCATGTGTAAATGATGTGCGCAAATGCAACATATAAATTACATCAAATATGGCATAAAACTAACCCTTTTTTAGTACTAATGTTGGAAAAAGTGTGTTTTTGTCTTCCTTTTGTATTTTCAGGATTAAAAGAGCTTAAAGGAACAAAAGAAGCAAAAATGCAGCTAAATCTAACAAAAATACAAGAAAAGGGAAGAAACGTGGCATGCCCGACCCCTCGACAGCATCTCCCAAAGCAAAAAACAAGAAGAAAGCTGAGCATGGGGTTGTGCCCAGCTGAGCATGGGGCTGTGCCCAGCTCAACACGGGGCGTGCCCAGCGAACACGGCCCCGTGCCCAGCGGACACGGGGGCGAGTTCAGGTGTCTGCAGAAAAGACAAAGTTGTAGAAGCTTCTATCACCCACCACGGGGGCTTGCCCAGCGGACACGGGGCCATGGTCAACTCTAAGATTCGCAGAATCTGAGGAAATCTTAATAGTACAGATACGCTTCTGCACACGGGGCCGTGCCCAGCGGACACGGGGGCGTGGTCAACTAATGCAGACAAACTGCAATTAATGAAGGAAGAGAAAAGGGTGGACACGGGGCCGTGTCCAGCGGACACGGGGCCGTGTCCAGGCTTCTGTGCAGGCTATAAATAGGAGTGCTTGGCTCAACCTCAAACCATCCCTTGGCACACCACCTCTCTCACACTTCACCCACCACCCACCACCACCATAACACCATCATCCACCACCATCATCCATTGTCCATCATAGAGTGTGTGAGTCGTCTCGGGATCCAAGATTGATCGTAAGAGTTCTTGACAATCAAGGCCATGTTTGCCTAAGTCTCTTACATCTCTTGGTGAAGACAAAGTGTCTAGTGTAATACTTTTTATTTTTAATCTTTTCGCACTTTTTAATTGGTTATGTATTAATGACTTTAATAACTAGTTTCTTATGTTGAAGGTGATTTTTCCTTATCGTTTGTCCGTGGTGTCTTGGCATTATTTTACTGTCTATATAAAATAAAAGATTTTCACCATTCATATCTCCACGGTCTATATGGAGGTATGTTGGCTACCTGGTCGGGGGTTAAGGGAACGGTTTGGTAAAAGTCTTGCCATTGTTCAGTGTATAGATCCTGCAAAGGACCTGGATCAAATTTAGTAGGACCTGCTTCAATACTTAACGGTATTGGATGGCGGGGGTCCAAACTCTTTGATCCCCTCATAAGTTAAACTACTATTAATATTTTAACCCGGCTACTTAGGACTGTATCCGTGCTGACACAGACTACTTAGCCGAGGGTAACGTCACCTTCAAAAGAGAGGCCAACCACATTATGCATTAATAACTTAATTAATTATCTTTCAATAATCCGACCCTTTAGGATTGTATCCTTGCTGACTCAAACTACTGGGTTGAGGGTAACGTCACCTCCAAAAGAGGGGCCTACTACAATAACTAAGATAATCTCTTAATAAAGTGCAAAAGTGCGGAAATAATCAAAGGTTACACTAAACACGAGTCGGAGCCAAGTGATTCATCTTGTCTATCTGTTTTTATTTTTATTTTTATTTTCAGCATTTTAGTTAGTTTTTATTTTTCTTAGTTTAAAACATTTTTCTAAACTTTTGATTTGATTAGACGTTGAGGATAAATCGGTACTAAAAGCTCTTGTGTCCTTGGACGACCTCGGTATCTTACCAACACTATACTACGTTCACGATGGGTGCACTTGCCCATATGTGTGTTTAGTGTTAGTAAATATCGTGTTTTATAAATTTAAAACTTGGCTAAAAAGTGTTAAAAAGGGCTTAACATATACATTAAAAACTAATAACACTCACGCACATCAAGTTTTTGGCGCCGTTGCCGGGGACACAAGGATTTTAAGAAAGTTAGGAATCAACGGCCTAATCGTTTTTCTTATTTTTCTATTTTTTTTAGGATTTTTCTTAGTTTTTCAGCTTCTGCAGAACTCAGCACGGGCCGTGCCCGCTGAACACGCCCCGTGCCCAATCATTGGAACTGGCAATCCTGTTTTAAATCAGACAGTAAGCTGAACACGGGGCCATGCCCACTCAACACGCCCCCGTGCCCAAGATTTAGTTACTGAAAACAGAACCGTAAGATCCCGACGGTTGGTAATTTCTGACATAAAACATGAGTGATACTGATACTTTTTACTTTCGGCACTCTTATGGTACGTGGTGTCAATTATGTGGTGGTACCCATGAGGAATTAGAATGTTATTTTCTAAATTATAAGCCCCACTATATAGACCCATCGTTTCCTTGTATCCTTAAGAGGGGCGAAAGTAAAAATAATCCCTATCTCTCCCTCGAATGCTCCCAACCAGATTTTCTAGGAGAAATGCTTCTTGATGAACTATTTCAATTAGAAGATCTAATTCTTAATTGGTTAAAAGAACTTAGGATAGATTTCAATAATTTATCTCAATATGATAACCAAGAAGAAGTGTTGGAATCCCATTCAAACAACTTCGTTATCTCCGACGATACTTCTAACTCTAGTGAGGACTTGAGCGATAGTCGTCCCTGTGCCGATTGTGCCGTGAAGGACTCCCCATCGACTTCGTTCGATGCATACATAGACCTGAGCGATTCGACATACACCTTCTTTAACGAGAGCCCGGGAAAGGGTTGGACTTGTCCACCTACATATAGCATAGGAATCACCCTCACCGACAACCTCTTGCGTTTTCGTCTTAATCTAGAACAATTAAGGTATCTTAGGCACTTTGGGGTTGTTCCCTCCAGTAAGGAACCGCCCAATCCGGAAAAGTTCCTTAAAAGATAGACGAACTTCATAAACAGCCCTTCGACACGGGGCCGTGCCCAGGTCAACACGCCCCCGTGTCCACCAAAAGATTCCCTTCTGACTTTTTGTCAGAATACGGACAAAACATGTCAGGATCTTACCTGCACACGGGGCCGTGTCCAGTATGCTGTCGTTTTCTATAAATACAGCCAAGAATCCTGCACATTTGGACCATCCAGGGACAGAGATTTGAAAGGATTTTCTAACTTACCATCCTAGGTATGTTCTAAAAGAAGTTTCTAACAAACATCTTGTCCCTTCCTCTTTTATCCATTACCTTCTTCTTCATCTTTCTTGCAACAACACCTCCATTGAAGCTTGATTTCAAGCTTTATTGTGATGTTTGTTAACTTTTTGTTCAAGGAATCTTGTTAAAAATAAGTTACGCAACATTGTTTTAAGTTATTTCTGTTCAAAAACGCTTCATAAGTTGGGAAAATAATTTAAAACTTCAAGATTCCTTGTTCTAAAAAGCTGCAGAAAGGTGAACACGGGGCCGTGCTCATTGAGCACGGGGCCGTGTCCGTGGCACTGTTTCATTAAAATGAACTATTTCTGGTTTGTTTTCGTAGAATGTCTAGCCAAAACAGTGGAACCTCTTCTGTGCACTCCAGAAACAGTCGAAGGGTAAGGAGGCCGTCAATTGAAGCAACTCTCGTACGATACGTGATGGCGTTACGTGAAGCTCTTGATGAGATGACTTCGGTAGAGGAGGTCCTGATAGACCGTATAAATTATCTTACGGTGGGGTTGGAAAACAGTTTTCAAGAAATAAACCTCTTGCACCAGAGGTTAAACATTCTTTTGACACCTCCCATGGAACCCATCCTCCCTCAAGAGGATTGGAACCTAGCACTTGGAATCCACAATCCTACCGGTTGGGACGACATTCCAGTGGAACCTCCTCTTGAGAATCTACAAGAAGTCCCGGTGGAAGTTGCACCTCCTCAAACCAATGCTAATGAGCCCGCTTTTCTTCTCCCTAGGGAGATCGAAGAATGGCTCGCCGACGTGTGAGGAACCCATGCCCGGAGAAAGAAGTTTTTCAAGCCACATTTAACCGAGGGATTTACCTTTTCGGAAATTTTGCTAATAGAATAAGTAGTAGGCTAGAACTTCTTGGTTTAGATTTCTTGTGTTTCTTTGACCTAACTATCTAGTATTTTAATTTCTAGGACTACTATGTAATTCTCTCTATGACTTAATGAATGATGGTTTTAGTTAATTTGGTGTTTGGATGGTGTTGAAACGAATAAAACACACTCGAGATGGCAAAGGATATAAGGGAAACTTGAACCAGCACCCCATGCAGGAAAACAGGACCATCCGACAACTTTCTTCATTACAGTAAGCTCAGCACGGGCCGTGCCCGCCCAACACGACCCCGTGCTGTACAGTCTGCAGAAATGACCCAGTTCAGGTAAACTGGACACGGGCCGTGTTCACCCAAGACGCCCCCGTGTCCAGACTTCTGTTTCTTTTGTCTAATTCTTGTTACTGGCACTTGAACACGGGGCCGTGCTCGGACAACACGGGGCTGTGTCCAGCGCCCAGTAACACAAATTTTTGCTTTTTCACACCTTTTTACACATTCAATCAACCTAAAAATTTATTTTTGGGACACATTGAGGAAAATGTGTAATTTAAGTGTGGGGGGATTCTAAAACCTTGAATCTTGCAAGTCCTAATAACAAGCCTTACACAAAACTCTATTGGAACCACTAATCACCCCAAATTTTTTTTCAAATATTTTCATTTTTTTTACTTGTCTAGGTTTAATTTGGGAGTTTCAAAATTCTAAAAAGGTTATATTTTTACAAATTTACAACCGATAGCGTCGTGATAAAAAGAACCAACATAAGAAAATAATGAAAAGGCATGACAAGCTTAGTTAAAATTTAATTATATATACTTGATCACATAAAAACCCATTCCCACAAAAGTGAGTTTTGAGCCTTTATTGAGCATACAAAAACATATCTTTAAATTAAATGCTCATTTTTCGTTTCTTGTGTGAATAGCCGCTTGGTTCTTACAACTCTAGAACTTGCCACGACGATACATTCCCGGTCCTTACCAACTTAAACCCAAGTAAGTAAATGATGGAGGAATTAGGACTAACCCTTTTTATTTCTACACCATTATTTTTCTTTTTTTTTACCACTTACCCAAAATCCCCCTAGTTAACCCATTTGAGCCTAAACCTTTTCATTTCTGAACCCAAACCAAACACCCTTTCACCCACCAAAACCTTTTTATTTTTAACCCTTTGTTTTAGTAAAAATCTCGGTTTTTCATTTGACTTTTTTGAAAAAAAAAATTGTATGTTTTGTTGATGAAGCAAAAGAAATAAACAAACAAGTTCATAAAAAATAACTTTGTTTGAATAATAGCTTCATAAAAAAAAGTCTTTCGAAAACCGACGCTTGTTACGTTTTTTCGCCCTTTTCTACTAACCACTAACCCAACCACCTACCTTTAACCCAAGCCTAACCCTTCACCCAAAAAGCCCTCTTGATATTTACAAAGGTATATAGTTAAAAAGGATGAGGATTGATTGCTTGGCAAGCCTATGGTAGGAGTAAGTTCCATGCCGCTCTCGAGTGATTCACTAAAATACATCTTCGGCCGAATTTTGAGTGATCCCCCGTGAGGTATGTGAACTTGTATATAAATGGAATTTAAAAAAAGGCATGTTATGCCCTAATAAGTAATTTATCTTATGAAATGTTTTAAATAAATCATGACGAATAGGATTGTAAATAAATAAAAATAAAACTTAATAAAGAATCTTGGAAATCCCGACACTCTATGACAAGCCCAAAAACCTTCTCTTCTACCCATTCCATTTGGGAGTGTAAGCCACATTATAAAGAGTTTTGCTTGAGGACAAGCAAAGATTCAAGTGTGGGGGTATTTGATGTGCGCAAAATGCAACATATAAATTACATCAAATATGGCATAAAACTAACCCTTTTTTAGTACTAATGTTGGAAAAAGTGTGTTTTGGTCTTCCTGTTGTATTTTCAGGATTAAAAGAGCTTAAAGGAACAAAAGAAGCAAAAATGCAGCTAAATCTAACAAAAATACAAGAAAAGGGAAGAAACGTGGCATGCCCTACCCCTCGACAGCATCTCCCAAAGCAAAAAAACAAGAAGAAAGCTGAGCATGGGGCTGTGCCCAGCTGAGCACGGGGTGTGCCCAGCTCAACACGGGGCGTGCCCAGCGAACACGGCCCCGTGCCCAGCGGACACGGGGGCGTGTTCAGGTGTCTGCAGAAAAGACAAAGTTGTAGAAGCTTCTATCACCCACCACGGGGGCGTGCCCAGCGGACACGGGGTCGTGGTCAACTCTAAGATTCGCAGAATCTGAGGAAATCTTGATAGTACAGATACGCTTCTGCACACGGGGCCGTGCCCAGCGGACACGGGGGCGTGGTCAACTAATGCAGACAAACTGCAATTAATGAAGGAAGAGAAAAGGGTGGACACGGGGCCGTGTCCAGCGGACACGGGGCCGTGTCCAGGCTTCTGTGCAGGCTATAAATAGGAGTGCTTGGCTCAACCTCAAACCATCCCTTGGCACACCACCTCTCTCACACTTCACCCACCACCCACCACCACCATAACACCATCATCCACCACCATCATCCATTGTCCATCATAGAGTGTGTGAGTCATCTCGGGATCCAAGATTGATCGTAAGAGTTCTTGACAATCAAGGCCATGTTTGCCTAAGTCTCTTACATCACTTGGTGAAGACAAAGTGTCTAGTGTAATACTTTTTATTTTTAATCTTTTCGCACTTTTTAATTGGTTATGTATTAATGACTTTAATAACTAGTTTCTTATGTTGAATGTGATATTTCCTTATCGTTTGTCCGTGGTGTCTTGACATTATTTTACTGTCTATATAAAATAAAAGATTTTCACCATTCATATCTCCACGGTCTATATGGAGGTATGTTGGCTACCTGGTCGGGGGTTAAGGGAACGGTTTGGTAAAAGTCTTGCCATTGTTCAGTGTATAGATCCTGCAAAGGACTTGGATCAAATTTAGTAGGACCTCCTTCAATAATTAACGGTATTGGATGGCGGGGGTCCAAACTCTTTGATCCCCTCATAAGTTAAACTACTATTAATATTTTAACCCGGCTACTTAGGACTGTATCCCTGCTGACTCAGACTACTTAGCCGAGGGTAACGTCACCTTCAAAAGAGGGGCCTACCACATTATGCATTAATAACTTAATTAATTATCTTTTAATAATCCGACCCTTTAGGATTGTATCCTTGCTGACTCAAACTACTGGGTTGAGGGTAACGTCACCTCCAAAAGAGGGGCCTAATACAATAACTAAGATAATCTCTTAATAAAGTGCAAAAGTGCGGAAATAATCAAAGGTTACACTAAACACGAGTCGGAGCCAAGTGATTCATCTTGTCTATCTGTTTTTATTTTTATTTTTATTTTCAGCATTTTAGTTAGTTTTTATTTTTCTTAGTTTAAAACATTTTTCTAAACTTTTGATTTGATTAGACGTTGAGGATAAACCGGTACTAAAAGCTCTTGTGTCCTTGGACGACCTCGGTATCTTACCAACACTATACTACGCTCACGATGGGTGCACTTGCCCATATGTGTGTTTAGTGTTAGTAAATATCGTGTTTTATAAATTTAAAACTTGGCTAAAAAGTGTTAAAAATGGCTTAACATATACATTAAAAACTAATAACACTCACGCACATCAGTAAACATAACAAACAAGCATTCATTAAGCCACGTATAACATGCAGGAATAGTTAGCGTTTAAATAGTAATGAGTAGTGTGTTCGATGTGATTTCAATATTCGTAACGTATGTAACACCCAAAAGTGCATAAAGCAAAAAGGGATCGAGTATACTCACAGCGATTGATGGATTGAAGGGAGCGCTAGAGAGTAAGGTTAGCCTGAACAGATTGATAGCATAACGATAAGCAACGCGTAAAACGATGCAAGGTACAAGTGAGTCGGACAGCAGTTCGATCGGATGTTAATCTGATTGGACGGCCAGTCATGCGGTTGGTAGTCCGTTCGGACGGTCATCCGGTCAGATGACTGTTCGAGTGGATTGTTCCTTCCTTTGGAAATGATGTGTTTGTGTATGATGGCTTGACTTTTGAAGTTTTCATTGTAGTATTTTGAAAACAGAGAAGTATCTCTATCCTTCAGGTCGGTCGATCAGACGGTCGTTCGATCGGACGGCAACCCGTTCGGTTGGGCACTTCAGTGAGAACAAGTTCGCAGCAGGTTGTCACTCGATCGGACGGATGTTCGATCGGGTGGCATCCTTTGTGCATTGAACATGTTGGAAATTGTTCAAGTGTTGAAGTTTAAATGTCTCCTGATTCGATTTGCAGTTCGATCGGATGGTAGTCCAATCGGACAGCAATTCGTTCAACATTTAGACTTCAAATGCTGGCAAAAATAGTTAAGTGTGGGACCAAGGTGCAAGTCGTACGGGTGGCCGGTCGTACGAGTGGCTGTCCATTCGGACAGTAGTCCGATCGGACGGCACTCCGTCCTGTTCGACCTGTTCGTATTACACTTGGTTGTTTTGATGGTTTGTCATTTTATCGAGATATTTTGATAATGTGTTAAGCAACAGAAACCTCGTCAATACTTGGTGCTCCTGATCGGACAGGAATCACCCAAACTCGATCAGCGGACGGTTCGAGACGATGTTCCATGTTTAACCCAGAATCGATAATCTCGTGGATAGAATATGGATCTTCAACCAATCACAACCACGAGAATGAGTGGTAAGTCGATGCAAGCTCTGATCCTATCAGTTTTGAGTGCATTGAGTGTAAAAGAGTTGAAAGAAAGTTGGAAAACCTTCTCTCAATCTTTTTCACCGTGAATATGTTTAGATCTATGAAAGATCTTTGTTTGTTTATGTGGAAATCGGTTAGATCTAAGTTGTTCTTGGTGGATTGAGGCCAAAACATGAAGTTCTTCAAGTACACATGATGACGTCATCCTAGAACACCTTGAATCTTGATGATTTCACGGTTAAAAGTTAAGATTCAAAAGATAGAAAGGTGTAGGAGTGCGTGTAGATTAAGGAAGTACAAGATTTAGGACGAGATCTTACCGGAATTAAGAGAAATCGAAGAAAAGGTGGGGAGCACAAGCTGGTCGGACGTCAGTTGCCAAAAGTAGAAAGTTTGAAAGTGACAAGGGGTATTTATAGGATTCCCAAAATGGAAAGGGCTGGTCGGTCGGATGGAATCTCGCCCGAGTGGCAGCCCAGCCGAGTGGCTCCTCGGTCGGTTGGCACCTCGCTCGGGTGGTTGGCCGGGTGGCTGTTTGGTCGGCTGGCACTTGGTTCGAGTGCTCGGCGCGACGGGTTTTGCCGTTTCGATTAGCGTGTAGCGCGTTGCGATGTGATTCGAGTGAGCGATGCGATAGAGTTACTTATCAAATTACTTTTAATCCCAACTACTATATCTAACATACAATCATCCTTATTTCATATTCGTTTGGCGTTTGCGATTGAATTCGATTGCGTTTCGATTGATTACCACACATAAGATAACATGCACAAGTAACACATAAGGCACACACACACGTATAACCATAACCAAATGCGTAATTCGAGTTGCAAGTTCGATTGAGATTCGATGTTGATTAAATTAGATTGATCAGCGTTTAGTTGACTTTATCGCATTGTTACTTCCTACAGTTCACAGTCGTACGTCGATTAAATAGCGAATAACACACGTCGATTACTGCGATTATTGACACTTACTCCACATAATACAACTAAATTTAAACATATAAAATAAATTCACTATCAGTCAAGTCGCGCGATCGATCGATGACTTTGACCTTGACTTTGACCTTGGCTTTCGAAACACGGGGTGTTACACAGCTAGCATTGTTCTCGTCGTTTAAATCAGTGTTCTGTTCTTTCTCTCTGCGACTCCATTTTGTTGAGTATAAGGTGCACTGAATTCTTGCAGAATACCTCGTCTATCACAGAACTCCTCCATTCTGTTGTTTTTAAATTCCGTACCGTTGTCACTTCTCAGTCTTCTAATACTAGTTCGGTACAAATTCTCTATCTTTCTGAATAGCCTCAGCAAACTCTCAAATGTTTCGTCTTTTGACTTCAGGAACAACACCCACGAGAATCTCGAATAGTCGTCAATGACTACGAGGCAATAAATATCACCCGTAATACTTTTGACATTCACAGGACCAAAGAGATCCATGGGAAGTCTCTGCAGCGGTTTTGAGACTGAGTTCATCTTTTTACCAGGATGAGATTTCTTTCGTTGTTTTCCTTTGATGCAACTAATACACTCCCCCTCAAGATGAAAACTCTTCAAGTGAACACCATTTACCAAGTCATTATGCACCAGGTGATTCATTTTTCGAAGGTGAATGTGACCCATCTTTCGGTGCCAGAACTGCGACTCTTTTTCAGTGGATTTTGACACGAAGCAACGAGTTTGACCCGTGGTAGTCATAGCTACACTCATATCTAACACGTACAGATCATTAACTCATGGTGCTCTCATGATGATCCATTCCTCGGGGATGACAAACCCCAGTTTCAAGATCAGACATTCCTTGTCAGTGAAATGTGTAGAATACATTCGGTCACATATTTGAGAAATGCTAAGAAGATTATTCTCCAGCTCGGATATGTAATTGACTCTTTCAAACGTGATAACACCATTTGACAATGTTCCTTCACCAATGATACGACCTCCTTGATTACCAGCAAAATCGACATATCCACCGTTAAACCCTCTAACATCGTAAAGCAGGGTTTTTCTCCCTGTCATGTGCCTAGAAGCTCCACTGTCCATGATCCACTTTGAGATAGACCTCGGAAGCTCCTGCACATTTCGAAAATGTTTAGTTAGAAATTGAAGCGACCCAAGCCTCCTTTGACTCGGGTAGCTTGACATCAATGCGAGTTGTTGTGGTGTACAATGGTGGGAAATTCTTGTCATTCATTTTCAGGCTTTCTTCAGACCCAACCTCAACCTCTTTGTATAAGAAAAATTCGTCTTTTTGAGGTTGACTAGTTGGTTGGTCTTTCTTCGGAACATACTTCTTCCCTGGTGGGGTTGAAGTTTGTTTTTCCAACTTCTGGTAATAATCCAAAGGAACATTCATCTCAACCGGTTTGGTTGAAGATGATTGTTTTTCAGTAACAGGAACCTTTGGTTTTGGAACATTCGATGTCTTGGCCTTAGATTTTGGCTTCCAAGTTTGTTGCGAAGAAGTGACCCGTTTGTAAAATTTATCAGTTTTCTTTACCGATTCTTTTATAGGTTCAGTTTTAACTTTGATGTTTTCCTTCTTCAAAATCTTCTTCTCAGCAAACATTGGAGCTTTTCCTTTGACATCGTTTTTCTTTCTCGGACTCTCGACAACCACATACTTAGGCTTCGAGTTGGTGCACTTTCGTGCAATGTGTCCAATTCATTGCATTTGAAGCATGTGCGGGTGTCAATTTCCCGACTTATGCCTTCAATCTGAGGCTGTGATGCCTTTTTCTCAAAGAATTCTTCATTTGATTTCGAAAAGATTTCTGATTCTTGTTCGGAATGTGAACTTGAGCTTTTAACAAACACTTTCTTTTCAGCAAATCTTTTGTTTTGAAAATTCCTCTTTTGATATTTCTTACCACTCTGATAACCTCCCGACCATCTATTTTGGTTATTATTGTTAAAACGTGGAGTTGCAACAGGTTTCTTATAGTAAGATTTATCCCTTTCAAAGATCAAAAATCTTTTGACACTCTTTAAACCTTCAATTTCAGAAACATCGATCTCAACCAATTTGAACACTTGTTTTAGTTTGTCAACATTCACGTTCTCAAGTGGAAATTCAATATCCGAATACAACTTATCAGAACCTGACATCTTGTACATCACAAGAGTATGTCCGTCATTTGAGTTGTTTTGGGATTTTGATTTCGGAATATAGTTATTCAGAAAACACTCTTCATCTTCAGTCGAATCACTATCAGATTTCAAAACATTTTCAATCACATTCTCAACGACTTCAGACTGAATATTGTCTTCATCAGATGATGAAGTGAACGTGACATCGATTGTCTCTGGAAGTTTTTCAGCATCTGATTTTTCATTTGTTTCAGAAATTTTATCCAACCCAGATTTTTTCTTTGAAAAATTGTTCAACACGGGCGGTGGAACTTGATGATAACCCACCCCTGTTCCATCCGAGTAGATATCTTCACCAGCTTTGTTCCTCCCAATGGGTTTGGGAACTATGTGTTGAAGAACAAAACTCGCGTAGTTGTAACTGTTCAATTTCAAGGTAATTCTTTCATTTTCAATCTTAGCTTCCTGAAACTGAAGCTTAAGATTTGCCATCTCATCAAGCTGCTGGTTGATTTGATTTTCCTTTGACTGAAGAACTCCAGTCAATTGAAAAATTCTCTTTTGAAGTTTTACTGTTTCTCTCATCAGAATATTTGATTGTTCTTTTCAGTTTTTCATGATTTTCAAAAAGTTGTCGGTTTTCATGAATTAACTTCTCATTTTCTTTCCTATATCGTTCTACATCACTTTTATCCTTTTAGATTTTCTTAGTCAATTCTTTTATTCTCTCATTTGAAGCTCTCACAAGTTTATCACGACTTAAAATTTGATCTTCAACCATTTTGACTTTTGCAGTCAGCTCTTCAGCCTTTTTGACTGTGAGATATGCATTCGTGTTGCAAACTTTGCATTGTTTTGTGCAATTTTTGCAGTCACTTTCTATTTTAACCTCATCAGTCTTACCTGATTCATTTGAACCACTACCACTGACCTTGTTTGTTGACTCAGACGCAGATTTGGGATCTACCTCTAGTTCTTTTGCTGCAAGCACCTTATCTGCCATCTTTTTCAGGTTCTCAGCAGTCATTTCCTTTGTTGTGTCGATTATACCATCATCGACTTTCTTTGAATTTCGATTCTCTTCTTCAGCTTCCTTTGCAGCTTTTCTTTCTCTCTCTTCACCTTCTTGCTTTATCGTTTCAATGAGAGTTTCAATTACTATTATTCCTGGCTTAGCAATTATGTTTCCTTTAGGATCCAAATAGCATTGACGATCCGAATCCCATCTTTTGTCCTGTTTGGCTTCTTTCCATGCTCGATAGTTTCTATCTATCATGGTTTGAGCTATCATCTTTATGGCATTGTAATTCTGCTCTTCAGTTCATGTGTCTTTGTACGGTTTGACTTTTGCCATGAAAGCATGACCTACAAAATCATCTTCAGTTAAAAATTCACTCCAGTCGAATCCCTCATCCTCATGAATTACTTCTGTCACACCCCAACCGATGGTGGAATAATCGGGGCGTGGCACTGAGCGAAATAGATTGTCCATGAATATCCATAACGACTATTAATTACCAGATATTTAAACGTCATGTCCCATACCATAACATATCAAATAAAACAGTTATTACAGATAATTGTCTCACAAACAAGTATTGATCCGACAACTCAGATTTCAAATAGACGATTGTTTATTTATTTGTTTCTAGGACTCTTTCCTAGCCTCGATTTCATCACACAGCAAACAAGGCGTTCTAGCATCTTATGCACATGCCACATACGTTAAAGTAAAAGTCAATACACATAGTGTAAAGGCGAGCACAAAAGTTTAATAATAGCATAGTAGAGTTCTAAATCGATTACGCATAACCAGTACGTACAACGTGTGACGTGAGGCATGTTAGTTATCGACATGATCCTATCGATACCAATGACTGCGGGTTGACTGCCCAAGGCAGTTCGTAATACATGTTCACCACTGTGAACCAAGTGTCGAACAGCAGTCCGGTCGGATAGCAATCTGATCGGATGGCCAGTCGATCGGATGACGATCCGTTCGGATGTTCACCCGATCGGGTGGCCATTCGAGTGGATTGTCATCTCGTTTGGTGAGGTTGTATTTGTGTATGATGGTTTGACTTTTGAAGTTTTCGTTGTAGCATTTTGAAACCAGAGAAGTATCTCTACCCTTCAGGCCGGTCGATCGAACGACGGTTTGATCGGACGGCGATCTGTTCGGTGAGACATTTCCCAGAGAACAAGTTGACAGCAGTTTTATCACCCCATCAGATGGTCTACCGATCGGGTGACAATCCGCTAGAACTGGTAATGCATCGAACATGTTGAAAATTGTTAAGTGTTGAATCAAGGTGTAACCCGATCGGATAGCCGGTCGATCAGATGGTAATCCGATCGGACAGTAATCTGATCAGACGACAGTCTGATTGGACGGCAACCCGTCCCGGTGATCTGATCGTTTTATTACCTGATCTTGTTTGAAGCGTTGTAGTTTGAATGAGACGTTATGATAGCTGGTTTAAACAATAGGAACCCTATCTTGGCCCAAATGACCCGACCAAACAGGAATCACCCTAGTCCTACCAGTTCACAGTTCAAGACGGTCGTTCATGTTCAAACCCGAAATCACTATCTCTCGGACAGAATTCGGATCTAGAACTGATACATCACTAAGAACGAGTAGACGGTCAGAACCAACTCTGATTCCATCGGGTTTGAGTGCATTGAGTGTAAAAGAGTTGAAAGAAAGTTAGAAAAACCATCTTTCAATCCTTCCCTCCGTGAATATGTCCAGATCTATGCAAGATCTTTGTTTATTCATGTGGAAATCGTCCAGATCTAAGTTGTTCTTGGTGGATTGAGGCCAAACCATGAAGTTCATAAGAACAACATGGTGACATCATCCTAGAACATCTCAAATCTAGTGATTTCACGGTTAAAAGTTAAGATTCAAAAGATAGAAAGGTGTAGGATTGCGTGTAGATCAAGAAAGTACAAGATTTAGGTTGAAAACTTACAAGATTTGAGGGAAATCGAGAGAAAGAAGCTTGAGAGCGGCTGGATCGAGTAGGAGAGTTGTCACCATCAAATGAGGTAACAAGGGAGGTATTTATAGGGTTTCCTTAAATGGAAAGGGTTGTCCGATCGGGTGGTGGCCCGATCGGGTGACAACTCGATCGGATGGCTATCTGATCGGTTGGCCACTCGACCCTAGCGTTTGGCGCGATGAGTTTGGTCGTTTCGATTCGCGTGTTGAGCGTTGCGTTGCGATGCGATGCGATTCGAGTGAGCGATGCGATAGAGTTTCCCCTTAATATTACTTTTAATCCTAACTACTATATCTAACATACAATCATCCTAAATATCTTATGTTTAACGGTTGCGATTCGATTTCGATAGCGTTGCGATTGCGTTTCGATTGATCACCACATCATACATAACATAAATAAACATGCACAAGTAACACATAAGTAGCACACACACATAAAACAATAACCAAAGTGCGTAAATTCGAGTTGCGAGTGCGATGCGATAAGCGATAAAACATGTGATAAGTAGCGATAAATAGCGATTAAACCTCGATTATTAATAAGTACTCCACATAATACAGCTGAGGCGATAAAATAAATAGATTATCTACAAGTCATAGAAGTCAAAACAGTCAATCTTGACTTTGACTTTCGAAACATGGGGTGTTACAGCCTCCCCTTCTTAAGGGAATTTCGTCCCGAAATTAGGCCGAAGCCGTAACAAATAACTGCGGGTACTTCGCCTTCATGTCACTTTCGAGTTCCCAAGTGAACTCTACGCCTCGTTTACCTTCCCAGCGAACCTTCACAATGGGAATGCGTGAGCGCCTGAGCTGCTTGGTTTGTCGGTCCATAATCTCGACATGCTTTTCCACTAAGTGTAATGTTTCGTTCACTTGTAGATCTTCAAGTGGAACGTGTAAATCATGCTCAGCTATACACTTTCTGAGGTTCGAAACATGGAAAGTCGGGTGAATGTTGCTAAGTTCCTCTGGTAGTTCGAGTCTGTAGGCCACTTTGCCGATCCTTTGCAGAATCTTAAAGGGTCCAACGTATCGAGGCGCGAGCTTTCCTTTCTTGCCGAATCAGACCACACCCTTCCAAGGTGAAACCTTTAGGAGTACGTAGTCACCAACGTCAAATTCAAGGGGCTTGCGTCGTCTATCGGCGTAACTTTTCTGACGACTCCGAGCTTTTAGCAGATTGTCTCGAATCTGGAGGATTTTGTCAGTCGTTTCTTGCAATAGCTCAGGACCGGTTAGTTGCGAGTGCCCGATCTCGTGCCATACAATGGGCGATCGACATCTTCTTCCATACAATGCCTCAAATGGTGCCATTTGAATGCTGGAATAAACACTGTTATTGTACGAGAATTTGACTAAAGGTAAGTATGCATCCCAATTACCACCGAAATCTATGACACACGAACGGAGCATGTCTTCCAGGGTACGAATCGTTCTTTCAGTCTGACCGTCGGTTTGTCGACAAATGATCTCATTGGTGTAGATTCGGGCTAATTTCTCAACCTTATAGTCTTCTCGTATCGGCAGAAAGTGAGCAGATTTAGTTAATCGGTCAACGGCAACCCAGATGCTGTCGTGACCCGATGGCGTGCGCATAAGTTTCATTACGAAATCCATAGCTATACTCTCCCATTTCCATATAGGAATCTCGGGTTGAATGAGTAAGCCAGAGGGTCTTTGATGTTAGACCTTGACTTTCGAGCAAGTCAGGCACTTCGAAGCATAGAGGGCGATGTCCCTCTTCATACCTGGCCACCAGTACTTGTAGCGCAGGTCCTGGTACATTTTATCGGCACCGGGATGAATAGAATATCGGGATCTGTGGGCTTCGTCCATCAAAATCTGTCGTAAATCGGTCCGCTTAGGGATCCATATTCGGTCCAGATAATGGAAAATCCCATTCGACTTATTTACTAGCTGGGCTCCATCGTTGATAATCCTTTCCTTCTTCAAAGTATGTCCGGTAAAACATGCATGCTGGGCTTCGCGGATGAGGGTTTCGAGATCATACTGGGCTTGAGTATTTCGGGCCCTATGCAAATAGCTCCGTCTGCTGAGTGCGTCAGCAACGACATTTGCTTTGCCTGGATGGTAACGAATCTCACAGTCGTAATCCATGAGAAGTTCAACCCATCGGCGTTGGCGCATATTAAGTTCCTTTTGGCTGAGGATATGTTGTAGGCTCCTATAATCTGTGAAGATCGTACACTTGGTACCATATAGGTAGTGTTGCCAAATCTTTAGCGCAAAAACAACTGCACCTAGCTTGAGATCGTGGGTTGTGTAGTTCTTCTCGTGGATCTTGAGCTGACGAGACGCTTAAGTGATAACCTTGTCTCGTTGCATGAGAACACAACCAAGACCAAGGTTCGAGGTATCACAATAGACAATAAAGGCATCGTTTCCGTCGGGTAGAGTGAGAATGGGAGCATTGCAAAGCATATGCTTGAGGGTTTGAAAGGAAGTCTCTTGTCCAGTTCCCCAAACAAAAGGCTTGTCTTTGTGCGTGAGAGAAGTAAGCGGCACGGCGATTTTAGAGAATCCTTCGATAAATCGGCGATAATAGCCCGCCAGTCCAAGAAAAGAACGGACCTCAGTCGAGTTCTTAGGTGTAACCCAACTCTTGACAGCTTCAATCTTCGCGGGGTCGACATGAATACATTGACTATTGACAATGTGACCGAGGAATTGAACCTCCTCTAGCCAAAATTCGCACTTGGAGAACTTGGCAGAGTCGATTCCCTTGGAGTAGCTCGAGAACCAAACGTAGATGTAGCGCGTGTTCGGTTTTTGACTTGGAATAGATCAGGATATCATCGATGAACACGATGATGAAGCGGTCGAGAAAAGATTTACACAGGCGATTCATCAGATCCATGAAAACCGCGTCTGCGTTAGTTAAACCAAAAGGCATAACAACGAATTCATAGTGGCCGTATCGAGTGCGAAAAGTGGTTTTGGGTATATCCTCCTCTTGAATGCGTAACTGGTGGTAGCCTGAGCGTAGATCGATCTTGGAGAAACACGTAGCACCTTGTAGTTGATCAAACAAATCGCCGATGCGAGGCAGGGGATAGCGATTCTTGTTTGTCAGCTTATTCAACTCCCTATAGTCGATGCACATCCGGAACGACCCGTCCTTCTTTTTGACGAAAAGGACTGGTGCGCCCCAAGGAGAGGTGCTAGGTCGAATGAAACCTTTGTCAAGTAATTCCTGGAGCTGACTAGATAATTCGCGCATTTCGGACGGTGCGAGTCGATAAGGAGCTCTAGCAACAGGGTTTTCTCCAGGAATGAGGTCGATACGAAAGTCGATATCACGACTTGGAGGTAAACCTAGAATATCATCAGGGAACACGTTCGGAAATTCACGGACAACAGGGACGTCGTTTACTCCCTTAACTTCCTTTTTCTCTGCTACTACGATGTGTGCCAAGAAAGCTTGGTATTCCTTGCGGAGATACTTTCCAGCTTGGACACAAGACATGAGTTGGAGTTTCTTTGACGCGACTTCACCGTAAACACACAATTAATCACCATTAGCGAGCGAGAATCGAATCATCTTGTCAAAGCAAACAACTTCAGCATGGTTTTCGCGAAGAAAGTCCATGCCTACTATGACGTCAAAACTACCGAGCTGCATCGGAATAAGGTTGATAGGAAAGATGTGATTGTAGAGTTCGAGAGTACAATCACGAAGAACTGACTTGACGGTGACAGTTCTTCCGGTGGCAACTTCGACATCGAACATCGAGGGGAGATGGGCGCACTTACGATTAAGGAGCTTTTCGAACTCAAGCGATACAAAATAGTTATCGGCACCAGTATCAAACAAACACGAAGCATAAATACCATTCACAAAGAACATACCATTGACCACGTTGTTGTCGGCTTGAGCTTGGCGCACATTAATGTTGAAAGTTCGGGCGCGAGCTGCTTGTTGCTACTGTTGCTGAGGCTGCTGCTGAGGCTGTTGCTGGAGCTGCTGCGGTTTTGGCTCTTGTTTCACCACTCGATTTGGGCACATGTTCACAAAGTGGTTGGGATCACCACACGTGAAGCAGACTCTAGCATTAATCGCGGGTGCCTGAGCCGCTTGCTGGCCTTGAGGAGCAGGAAGTAGAGCTTAATGAGCACTAGCTGGAGCTTGTCGAGGACCTGTACCGCAGTTGGCAGTGAAATGGCCATACATGTTGCAATGCACACAAAATCTGCAAGCGATTCCCACTGGGTGGTGATAGGTACAAGTCGGGTAGACCGGGTGAGGACCTGTATAATCACGCTTTGCCGGTGGTGTTGCATCTGCTGCTGAGCTGGTACATCTTGGAGTGGGGCAGCAGTGGTAACAGCACAGTTCTTGTTGCTGAAGTTGTTGTTGTTCTTCCTCTTGCGAAGTAGAGCCTTTGAAGACTGAGGAGTGGTGGCGGTTTCAGCGGTTGGTGCGGTGAGGCTTGTTGCTGAAGTTGTTGTTGTTATCCCAGACACCAGACTTAACTCGCTTGTCGTTGATTTCAGCTGGCTTTGAGGCTTGCACAAAATCTGCGACATCATACATAACATAAATAAACATACACCAGTAACACATAAGTAGCACACACACATAAAACAATAACCAAAGTGCGTAAATTCGGGTTGCGAGTGCGATGCGATAAGCGATAAAACATGTGATAAGTAGCGATAAATAACGATTAAACCTCGATTATTAATAAGTACTCCACATAATACAGCTGAGGCGATAAAATAAATAGATTATCTACAAGTCATAGAAGTCAAAACAGTCAATCATGACTTTGACTTTGACTTTCGAAACACGGGGTGTTACAACTGCTAAAGCTCTCAATTTTTCTTTAGGAGCTTCTTCAATCTGTTTCATTCCATGTGGTTCTTCCCTATTGCGATGATAAACAACCTTTTTATAATAATCATCATGGAATGGGTTAGCTGTTTCATCTGCAGCTGCATTCCTGCACTCTCTCTTGAAGTGCCCCTTCTGTTTGCACTTAAAGCAGGTAACCTTTGACTTATCGAATCCCAGCTTTGTTGAAGGTCCACCAATCGACTTCCTCCCAGTTATCTCCACGAGCCTTTGTGCTCGTCGAACAACACTAGCCATGCACCAGCGTATGTCAATCAATTCCATTTCTTCCGGATCGATTTAATCATAATCTTCTTTGGTCAGGTTCGTGTTTCCGATCTTCCCAGCTACTAAGCTTTCATAGGATTCCAGGATTGAAGCAAGAAACACCATCTGCTGTTTAGTTGTTTCTTGGTTAAAGTTTTGAGCATTGTTGAGATTTACAACTATGTTACACTGGAAGACATTTTTCAGAATGTTTTGCTGTTGTTGACTTTCTGAACTTGAAGAAGACGACCCTCCATGATAACCACTGTTTGGAGCAGGACTGCTGCTTTGTTTTTCTTGATTCATCATGCTTGAACTCTCAGCTGAAAACGCAGTTTTTGGTGAAATAGTCTTAGGTATCATGCTACCCCTATAGTACAAATCAACGTTCTGTTGGTACGGGGTGTTGTTGACTTTATTCATCTTCTTGATCTCAAGTTCATGGCTTTCGAACCTCTCTATTAGCCAATCAACAGTCATATCAGACATCTTCATTGTGTTTTTCAACACCAGTGCATAATACTGCCAATCCTTTTCATCTGGTAAGGATTCTAGCAGCTTTTCAACTAGTTCTTCTTCAATGAACGTTATCCCATTTCGGAAAAGCTCCAACTTTAGGTGACAGAAATGTTCAATCATCTTCAACACTGATTCATTTCTCATGCAAACAAACAAATCAAACTCTTTCTTGAGAATACGCTTCTTGTTTTTTACTATCTCAGCCCCACCAACACATTTCTTCTCTAACTTGGCCCACAAGTCTTTTGCATTTTCATAGCTAATTAATGAAATGATATCATCCCTAACGGATTGATGTAATAATGCAATACATTTTTGTTCATGTACAAATGCTTCTTGTTCACCCTCATTCAAATTTTCATAATCTTTCCTACCAATATCAAACCCATTTTTCATACACTTCCAGTTTGATATGCGAATGCTTTCAACCAGTCTTCAAACCTCCCAGACCATCTGTTATAATCTTCTATTGCCATGAGCTTTGGCGGTTTGTTGTAAGTACCATAAGCGTTATCAATGTTCAGCGAATCTGCAATCTCTTTCTTTGGATTTTGATTGGTACTGGTGGTTGTTGTATTTGTTGAAGTTTCTCCAGTATGGTAAGCAAACACATCGCTGAATGGATTAAGAAAAAGTTTCAAACACTTAGCAAAATTTTCACACGTTTAAGAATTTTCTAACTGATGCACTTGGACTGTATGGTGATCCGATCGAGTGGTGATCTGATCGGGTGGTGATCCGATCCGATCGGACAGCACTACCAAGTACAATCACCAAGAAAGCTCAAGAATCAAATGACTGCTCGCTCAAGTGGTGATCCGATCGAGTGGTCGTTCGCTCGAGTGACACACCAAAGCCTTTGAGAGCCTTTAACACTTCAACCTTTCACCAAACGGATGGTGATCCGATCGAGTGACAAGATGACGTCAGTAAGAAAAATATCTAGAATAGTCTATGCCAATCCGTTCGGACAGCTGTCCGATCGGGTGGATGACGTCAGCAAGAACAATGAACTCGACATGGTTTTTGATAGATTTGAATCAGTTTTAGTTGGAATTTTTCTATGAAAATCTGAAGGATTGATCTATGATTGATTGTGAATCTGATGATATGATTTTTAGCCAATTTTATCCGTAAATTCCCGTTCAATTTTGAGTTTTTCTCGTTTTTAAGGTGTAAAAGTGTAAAACTCAGCAAGAAATGAGTAGAAGATGAGAAATTGGTCAAATTTCCGGTGAAATTCGACAGAAATCGGCAAGAATAGCTGAAATTCCGGTGAATTTGCAGTCGTTGTCTTCGATTCAATCTCCTGTGGCTCTGATACCACTTGTTAGGCCGTTGTGATCAGGATCTGTTCGTCTCAAACATGGTGGAATCGATCAGGATTGATGTGCGGAATCCATCAATAGTGTCGTAAGATCAACAACAACGCATTCAACGTTGACCTGCTTCAAATGCAAGCAAAAGGGTCATTTCAAAAGAGAATGCAGAAACTATATTGTTGAAGAAACCGCTAATCCTTTCAAAGATGATTACTATCGTAAAGCGATTTATCACAGGAGCAAAGAGGAACCACCAAACTTGAAACGAATTGAAAACAACTCTGAGAAAGAAAATTCAAGAGCATGTGTTGTGATCCAAGATGATGAAGGATTCGACTGGAGTGAATTTCTTCCAGAAGAAGAATATGGATTCAACAAACATAGAGCTTGTGTTGTTGCTGTGAGAGAGAAAACAAAAGAAGAATTTCTAAAGGAGAAAACAGATCGAGAAAGATTCTTTGTAGATTGCAGAATTGAAAAGATGCATGAAGAGTTTGAAGAAGCAAAGTTTTATGGAAGATATGACAAGAAGCGAGAGTGTTACGTCAACAAAAATGGAGAACCTGTTGTTCACATACGAGAAGTGGTGTACAATGATGTACTAGCTGTTATTCCTCTGTCCGGCGAGTACTACTCCAATGTTGAAAAAGATAGAAATTATATGAAAAAGTTGGACAAGATAATTCGAGATGTAATGACAGCAAGTCTGAAGAAGAGGGATGAAGAAAGAATGAAGAAGAATGTTGATGAGTTGGTTGATGATTTGAAGAAGGTTGCTGAGGAAGAGAAAGAAAAAGAAGAAGAAGCTGTTACTGAAGAACAGCAGAATGAAGAGGATTTGAAGAAAAAAGAAGAAGCTGATGAGAAGCTTGAAAGTTTGGTTGAAGAGATCGGTGCTGATAATGATGAGGAACAGCAAAAGAGAGAAGCTAATCAGACACAGACGGCAGAAAAAGCCGAAGTGCCAACTAATGAGGTAAATACTGAATCTGAAGTCTTAAATAAAACTGTTGAACATTGCAAGAAATGCATGGAAACGTGCAGTGCTTGTACTGAAAAATTCAGAACAAGAGATCTAGAATTCACTAAAATCGAAAACATTTTCAAAGAAAAATGCAAAGAAATGTTAGTAAATGAAAAGATTTTGAAAAATAATGACGAAAAGCTCACACAAAAATGCAAGAATTTAGAAAAAGAAAATGAGATTTTGAAAGAAAAAGTTTCAAAAATGACTGAAGTGTGTTTGCAAAAAGAAAGTGCATTTCAAGAAATGAAAAAGGAGTATGATTCAATAAAACTTGCATATCATATTACAAAAGAATCATATGAAGACGTGAAGAGTCAAATGAAACTTGTTCAATCGAGATTGAAACATTGTTCTAAAACATTTGATACGCTTAAGCGACAGTATGAAATTAAACAACAAGTTGTAAATTCTTACATTGAAGATGTTGCTAAGCTAAAGCGTAAAAAGCTGATTTAGAACAAGATAACAACAAGTTACACAGTTATCACACTTCATCATGTGTTCTTGAATGCATTTTCAACTTAAAACCAGATGGTAAAGATTCTGAGCAAAACAAGAAAGGAATTGGCTAAGAGTATCATCAGGTTCCACCACCGTTTGAGGAAATATTAACATTCTATGATGACGAGAAGGTGGAAAAAGCTATCAACATGGTTGATCAATTGCCAGATAACATTGACGTAACCTGTTCCAAATCTGATGATTCTAGTGATTCAGAGGTAGTAGGTAAGGTCGTTGAAAGTGTCTTGAAAGAAGAGTCTGTTGAAACAGGTAAATCTGAATCACAAGATGAAAATGAAGGCAGTTTTCATGAAGGTTATCTAAAAAACTAAAAATCTGAGAAAAAGGCGAATGATGATTCAAAAGGATTGGTTTATACCATGATTGGATCGGACAAGTTATTCTCAGATATTGAATTCTTGATTCAGAATGTGATTTCAGAAAAGGTTGACAAAGTATTCAAGATGATTGAAATTGAAAAATCTGAGATTTCAAAGTTCGCTGGAAAGAGTCACAAAACTTTTTATAACAAACCTAGTTACAAAAAGGAAAACATGAAGGCTGGGTTCGGTTATAAAAAGAAACAGAATTGGAAAAGAAATTAAATGCCAAATTATCAGAAAAAGATGAATTTTGTTCACGAAACAAGTTCCGAAGAAGAGAAAGAACTCAAATTTAGACGACAGTCTAATGAAGAGTTCTATGTTCAAAAGAAAAAGCAACAACAACAGGTCAAAGATGTCTCAAAGAGAACATGTTTTAAATGTGATCAAACTGGACATCTTGCACGCAAGTGTCCAAATCTAAAACCTGATGGTGTTGAGACGAAAAAGAAGTCTGATGTTGTAAATCAGAAGTCAACCAAGTTTGATTCAAAGCAAACTTGGAAGCCGAAAATGTCAAAGGCTGACTCACAACAAATATGGAAACCAGTGACACCCAGATTTAGAACAACACAAAGTTGGAAAACAACTGTTGATGCTACAAAACCAAATCAGTTTTGGAAACCAAAAGTTGTTGTTCAAAATCAAAATGTTCAAAATGAATCTCATTTTTATAAAAGAAGTGCTTCAAAAGGACAAAGCTGGATGGTTAAGACACAACCTACTTCTGAACATAAAACTGATTCAATCAAAAGGGATGAAGTAAAAGATGAAAAGTTGTTTGTACCAAATGACGATAATTTTCCAAGTTTGAATGAAGCTTATTGTGTTGAAATGCCTAAGGTCAAACAGGCCTGGGCTAAATTGTTCAAGTAATTGAATACATTGAATGTGTAGGTGCTCCT